>OX467708.1:90107393-90707393 GCA_950111635.1 Agelastica alni
AAAATTCGACGTCATTATATCGGAAGCATTATTTACCGATTCATTAACTGTGTTCGGATGTCACTTTGACGCACCAGTGATCCTGTTAAATCCTATGGGCAAAGCGACTTGGATAAACAACGTCTTAGGTAACTTTGCTCCCCCATCTTATATTCCTTGCACTTTTCTCAAGCTCAATGAAGACATGAATTTTTTGGAAAGAAGCAAAAACGCTGCCATGGAACTTTTGGTTAAATTAAATTTGGAACTATGGTTTTATCCCAGTCAGGATACGATGATAAAGAAGTATTTTCCTCATTGCCCCGGTATTCAACAACTTCATAAGAATGTCGCTTTAATTTTATCTAATTCCCACGAGAGCATAAATTCTGCAGCGCCTAAAGTTCCAAACATGATCGATATCGGTGGTTATCACATTTCTGAAGGAAAAAAACTGCCACGGGAACTGCAAAAATTGCTGGACAATGCCAAAAATGGTTGGTTTTTTCAATTAAATTTTTTAATTTTATTGTGACGGTTCTTTTTCATTGGAACTGTCCTTTTTATAGTCCATTTGTGTTCCACTAGGTGTGGTGTACTTTAGCTTGGGGTCTTACTTGAGACCGTCCCAAATGAGTGAACCGACTAAGCAAGCAATTATTAAAGTTCTTGGGTCTCTTAAGCAAACTGTGATCTGGAAATTCGACGAAGATGATTTACCAGGAAAACCAACCAATATGGTTTTGGGCAAATGGTTCCCGCAACAACAATTGTTGGGTAGGTACAAACATTATTTTAAATTTATATTTAAAAAAATTAATGAGTCGTCGCGGGACGTCTGGCAGATGTGAAACATCGAATCTATTTGATATAGAAAATTTGCATAAAAGGATGGTTTATTAAAGGAAATAAATATGGCATAATCAAAAACAAAATATTCAAATAATATTAAAAATTTACACGCACTCATGTACACTCATAAATGCACACCTTGATTATAAAAATTTGAATTTGAATCACTTAATAATTTTACGTTCTTTGCGAAAGACCACTCACTTTTATGTCTAAACCATTACTGTAAATCATATTTTATTGTAGTTATTATAGTATAGGAGCTAGCAACAAGAATTTCAGGTCGGCTGATTTTTTGTTATGTCGTCCTTCTAGCTCTTTCGGTTAGAGTCTGAGCCACCTGGCCTAGCGGTAGCTATTGCCAGACACTTTTATCACTGCTAACTATGTGCCATACGCGAATTTTTTTTTTTTAAATAAAAAATTTAAAGTATTTTTGTATGTCTGTAATTTTAATATTATGTTATTTTAGGTTAAATAAACCTAAAATTAATTTGCCAGACATTAATTCAATTGTTTAACTTTGAAAGGGCCCATACTGCCATGCTTTTAATGACTTTTACGGGCTTTTTTTTTAGCGCACCCAAACGTCAAGTTGTTCATTACACACGCAGGTCTGTTAAGTATGACTGAAGCTGTTTACTTAGGAGTACCGATACTGGCTCTTCCTATACTGGCCGATCAAAAATTGAACGCAGCCAAAGCATTTACATTGGGAATCGGAAAATACTTGTCATTCTCACATTTAACGGAGGAAAACTTCAGAGATGCCGTCACAGAGATAATAAATAACCCAAAGTAGGTATAAATGTTGACAATTATTATAAGGCATCATTCAAATGGGAGCAAAAAATCAGTCTCTACGTCGAGTCTCCCCTCAAAATTTGCATAAAAAGTAGCTTCATAGTTTGCTGCCTACAAGCTATGTTACACTACCTCCCTACCATATAACCTTCTTGAATCAAACACTAGCTCTCGCGTTTCATAGGTTCGCCATCCCTGTTCTAGAATAATCACCACCATTAGAAACTATGGGACCTTTTTCTAGAAAGTGCCCGTATAATCCTTTTACCGTTTCGCTTTTATACACTTGGAAAAGGCCTATGACAGAGTGATGAGGAGTGAATTGTGGTCGACATTGTTTATGTATGGGGTGAGCGGTAGTTTAATACGAGCACTGAAATCACTTTACGAGGATTCCACTGCTTGTGTCAGGATAAACGGAGCTTGCACGAAATGGTTTAATATCGAAAAGGGTGTGAAACAGGGTTGTGTGGCTTCGCCATGGCTGTTTAACTTATACATATACGATTGTTTACAAGATTTGAAAGAGAGTGCGTATGGATTGAAAATGAATAATTTGATCGTCAAATGCCTTCTTTACGCCGATGATCAAGTCATATTAGCGTCATGTGAAGAGGAGTGCACGTGATGGTTAATGTTATGTCCTGAAAATCAAAGGGATGAAAATAAATGTAAGCAAAAAAAAATGGTTTTTAAAAGAGAAGAAAACATGACAAACTGTGAAGTTCTGATTAAGGGAGAAAGAGTGGAACAAGTAAATGAATTTGTTTACTTGGGTTCAAAGTTTACGACAGATCAAAAGTATGACAATGACATTGAGCGAAGGTTGTTGGCAGGAAAACAAATAAATGGTGCACTGCATAGCTTTATGAGCAGCCAGAAAGTGTCAAAAAAGGCACGTCTAGCTGTGCATAGACGTGTGTTGGATCCTACACTTATGTTTGGTAGTGAATGTTGGGTTTGGCAGAAAAAACATGAAAATAGGATTAATGCTGCAGAGATGAGTAGTCTGAGAAGTAAAGCCGGAGTGACTCGGATGGATAAAGTAAAAAATAGTGAGATAAGAGAACGCTGTGGTGTAAAAGAAGATGTGGTTACAAAGATAGATAAAGGAATGCTTATATGGTTTGGATACGTAGAAAGGATGGATGAAGGAAGATTAACGAAACAAATTTATAAGGCGAGTGTGAATGGACGGAAGTCGATAGAGGTCGACCGCGGCGAACATCGATCTCGATCAGATCAACATTGTTATGAAGAAAGGCCAGGTCAAGAGTACCAACAACCGACGAGCATGTATGAGAGCACTGATGAAAGAAGAGGAAGCAAAAGATGTGTAGGAACCGTAGCGGAAGTGGAAGGAAGTGGTCTCTGCCTACCCCTACGGGAAAAAGGCGTAACTATATGTATGTATGTTTCGGAACTTGGACGCAGTATTCTAGAATTTGCCGGTTTATTCTTTTGTTTCAATCGCCGCACCATGCCACGTCTTGTTCGTTCTCTATAGAGTACTCTGCCAGCGGTCTCTCTACTGGCAAATTATGCCCGAGCTCAGCCGTAAAGGGTAGAAGAAAAAAATATATAAAAGAGAGCCGCGCCACCGACTTAGACGGTTCAAGCCGGGAACCCCTAGGTCTTATAGGCACTAGCAGAGCCACACGATAAACAACTGAGATTATGGTGAACTAAATAAATGAAATTATAGCTAAAATATATTAGATACTATACTCCTACAATAAATTAAAGTACACAGTTCAATAATAAAATTATAACAAATATAGTCAAATCAACAGCTATGGTAAATTTTTTTTTTTTCGCTAAAACAAACCAAAAATTTAAAATTTACAATTTTATAAAATAACCAAAACAAAAGTAAGAGTAACAGACTTTACCAAGTTACCAAAAAAAAAAAACGTATATAAGTCAACTCTGTAATAATACTAAATCAAACGTTCACATAAGGCTGCAAATTTACTCATGTTTTTACCATTTATATAAAGATTTACGCTGTTAAAACAATCGAGTTTATTTAAAAATACATTTACAATGGTTGTCTTTTAAAATATCAATATTGTAGGATATTTACAAATAAGTATAAAGAAAATATTTTTACTTGGACATAAAGAATTATTGAGAAGATTATTTTAATCAGTTTAGTTTTGGCATATTATCTAATGCAATAAATAGTTTTTAATAATGTATTATATTAATAAATTAAAACAAAACTTAATTGTGGTGTCAAAAACAAGTCACGTCGTTAAACATTCAAAAATACATCACTTGTAACCCTTGGGCAAACGCACATTGTAGATCAAATATAAAAAAAAAATAACTTTAATCTTGAACACCTTAATACGGAGTTCCTGCTAAAAAACACCAAGCAAGTCTTTATAACACTGCAATTTATCGTCCATATGGATGATACGAATGCACTACTCCTGTGGCCGGTTTGGTTATGGAACGGCACCTGCTAATTAACAATGGCTTCCCTCGAATAAATCCCGCATGCGGTTATTTTAACTCGACACCAAAATCCAAAATATCAACAACGGAGGTAAGATAGAATGGTCAAGTTAAAAATTAAATGGTTTTTCTTCAAAATTCAATTAAGATGGCCCAAATACAGCCAGATATGAAAGGAAAACCGTAGAGGTTTTGCACACTTGTTAATATCACACCGCCCCAAAAATTCTCACCACACGACTCCCAAGACTCTCACCACACGACTTCGACCACTTCCCAAGCCGGATATCAAGAAAAGTGACACGGAATTGACGTCAACCAAGAATATTCGCAAGTCTATGTTCCACACTAAGAATCGCGTTCGTCCGTGTTGATAGCTAGCCTCATCTACACAGAAATGTAAACCAAACAATAATATAATCGATAATACACAATAATCGAGGCTAAAAACTAAAGCAAAATCTAATAATGAAAATACCTTACTCAATCTCCAGTGATCAACAAAAATGCCCTAGCCATTAACAAATGAATCTTATCACAATAAGGTATGCAACACTATTTACAACGAATGATATATTTAAGTTACAACAAACAACAATTATAATGGAACTGTAGAAGGGAAAAAAGGCACGTTACAACCAGCAGTCCCCTAATTGTGATCAACACGCTGTCGCGACAGACAACAGGGCCGGATCGTAACAATAGTTTAATAGATAAAGATTTTATATAACTGTCACCTTTTAATTTGAGATACAACTATTAAAATTTGACGTTACTTTTTTCGTTAAATTGGATATTTATTATTTTCGAAACAGAGACAGCTTAGAAATTGAAATTTTATGAAAAAGTGGATATTTTACTTTTTTAGATTGTTAAACTTTCGGTAATAATCTACAATCGGTTAAGCTTTATTCAGCGATAAATTTTGTGAGCTGAAGTGGAACTGGAGAAATCTGACAGGAAGAACTCTCAAGAAAATGATTGCTTGTTTTTTACTGGTTTTGTAATCACTTAAAAGACAATTAATTTGACATTAATTTGTATCCTGAAAAAATAATACATTTTTGTTCCAGATACACAAAAAACGTGAAGTACAGATCGGCATTGCTTCGTGATCGCCCCATAAAACCATTAGACTTGGCAGTATATTGGGTGGAATATGTTATTAGGCACCGCGGAGCCTCTCATTTGAGAGTGTTTGGAGCCAAACTACCGTGGTATCAATACTTTTTGGTGGATGTCGTTATTTTTTGGTCCACCATCTCGTTAATTTTTGTTATTTCATTTGTAAAATTAATCACGAAATTTTGTTGTAAAGCGTCTAAACGCAAATTGAAAAATTTATAAATTAATTATGGAATGTCCAATTATTAAAATCATTAAACAAACTATGCTATCTTAACAATATTGTGTTAATACTTCAAAATTAAGGCTACCAAGCAGCCTTAGAACTACCGGAAAGCGAAAGATTATTACAACTCCAGGAGAATGATAAAAAAGCAAAAATTCAAGGCATTTGGTAAAGCAACCTGAAGTGGCGAATTTATTTATTAACAGACATCAGGCCTGTTTAACAAGGCTCATACAAAATTTTAATTTGACATCCATTTTACAACATTTTCGATCAAACTTATATAATATGCTTACCTCCCACGTTCCTAATCCCACCACTGGAATTTTAAATTCTCCACAAGGAATAGTTTCCATCATATGTTCAAAGCGAATTGAAGTTTTTTAATAATTTTCACAAAATGATTATCGACTGGATCGTGGCGTGCTACGAAAGTTTTTAAGGATACAAAGGAAAACACACTTTCACCTCATTAAAAAATAATCAAAGAAGTTCGGCGCATGTTTGACGTCGTTATAAAAATAATTTCCAGGATGGTATCGACTTTATATCGTTCAAAATGTTTACTACTAAATATAGGTCTATATATATATATATATATATATATATATATATATATATATATATATATATATATATATATATATACTTATTTCAAATTTAAGAATGTCATAAAAATCTGTCAAACTCTTCTTTTATAAAAATTGACATTGTCTTTGGGCAATGGGTAAAATCACGTAACGTGAGATGGCGCTGTCAATAAAAAAATGTCGGATCGAGGTGTGAACAACAAATATTTTATCATTTAATCACTCGTAAAACCAAGGTTTTTATTTTGGAATTTTGGTTATCTCAGAGATTTGAGTTGATTTTTTGTGTTAAACTATTGGATTGAAGCTGGATTTAATGTTTGTTTTCGACGCTTCAGTTTTATTGTCGCTAGATTCTTGTTAAATGCCAGTAAAGACCAGATGTGTGTCCAGGTATTAATTTTGGTTTGTTTTCGAAGTTTTTCCGTTTTGTTGTCCCTGAAATTTTTGTTGCAATGCCTATGGAAGTCAAAATATCAATTTCGGACATATTGTTTTATGTGGGTGAACCTGTTCCACCAATTAAAAGGATTATATATTATAATCCAATTAATTATGGAATGTTGATACTTTCACACTGGAAGTTTCTGGCTAGGAACAGATCCATCTTTCAAACGCTTTCTCTGTGTTGTTAAAGTCACAATAAATAATCACAAATAAAATGATAGACCATTGGACAACAATATTAAACTTACCACTGAAAAAATCATCTTTCATAAAGTGCTTGCTGTAAACAAACATAAAATTTGAGATTGGTTTTCCTATCTTTAAGATCATTTTCCATTTATGAGCTGTCTAAGGATTTGAAGAAAATTTATGCAAAGATATAATCGAATTGCAATAATATGTAGAGATTTGTGGAACAGAGCATATTTTTCGCGATTTTATTTCCATATCACCTTTTTTAGTCCTTTGCATTTTCAAATTTTGTGGTTTATTAACACCAATTCTTTACTAAATATCGTTTACATATAACACTTTCAATGCTTAAATTGCTCAAAATAATATATAAAGTTCTCTTTTTACCCATAGAAACAAATGAAAGTTAGTTTGTTGTTCACACCTCGAAAAGTTCATACGATCAATAATAGATGTCACCCACTCTGTGATTTTTCCCTATTCGCATTTGCAAAAGTTTGGACGTCACCTAAAGGAGAATTTATAACGCCAGTTTCTAAGTAATCATAGAAAAAAATCTGCCAAGTTTTTCTTGTCAATTAGTAAGAAGGTAATTGAAAGTTTGAACGTATCTTAAAAGACTAGTAATCGATCTTAAATTTAAAGTTAGAGAATTGTGCCTTGTTATCAACTAGCAAAAACAGGATTGTTGTTAAAAGATTCTTAAATATTTTAGGTTAGTAAAGTAGCTGATGGAATAAAAATGAACTTATTATCGATCTTTTAAATTTTGGGTCAGTAAACCAAAATAAAATGAATGAACAAAGTACTAGGAAAAAGATGTAATGCAATACCAAGTGCTGTGTTTATAAATGTTTCTCTAGAAAAAATAACAACAGGATTTAACAGGACCATTCCTAACTGCACCTGGCCACAGAAACTGTTACTTGTTTAGCCTAATTTCCAAGAGATGCATTCATGCCCAAAATGCATGACAGCTTTTGTATTTCCTAAAGCCTTAGGATTAGAAACATGTACCTAATGATGGTTTAGGAAAATTTCAATTATTACCAGCAAATGGACATTTTATTTTTAGTAACATAAAGAGTTTGCCTTTTTTAAATACGATACCATCAAGTGAATATCATAGCCATGGATTTTACTCCAAATTATGAAATCAGTTTCCACAACACCAAATCCTTCGTTTTTTATTTTCAAAAATGATCTATTGTTCTATTGATCTACAAATTAATATTCTCAAGACTTTTTTAACAATCCAATCTTGGACATTTAAGACTGTTTACGCCATAAATTTTTCTCGAATGCGTCTCTGTTTCTTCATATAGCAACCGAATATAACAACAAATGAGGAGGTTTTGGTGAATAATAGGTCTTGATAGAATAATAAAAAAAATTAATTTTATATGTGGGATTTATTGATCGAAGAAGGATACAAACATTTATGGAAATTGACCTGTTTTTTTACAGTTTGAATAAAAGAATAATGAAACACACTTTTATTGTCAACGTTATCAACTGTCATGTAAATTTTTAATCATTATAAATAATAACAAGTAAGAAAAACTGCTAAATACTTAATCATTGTTTGCCAAAAAGGAAACTCTGGATCGTCTTTTAATCTGAAATTTAAAAAAATTGAGTCAGTGAGGCAAAAATTATTTTTATTAAATACGCTTTGTTCATTTGAAAATAACCCACCCTCATTATTTCAGAAATGCAACATATTAGAATGAAATGCCGAAACACGTCAACTATTAACTTGAGGGGGACACTTTTTAGCGCTAATATCATAAACGTCAGATTCACTCCCCCCCTGCTGGAGATACCCCTTGAATTTTTTCAAATTTAGACACAAAAAAAGTTTAAAGAGAGCCCATTTTAAACAACGATTAAATAACAATGGAAGGCTGGTATCAAAGGCAATAAAATATAATTGAACTGAGATTTACCAAACCTTTTAAATGAGGTATGATTTGATACCTAACGCCATTTAAAAAAATTTAAGGGGTATCTTTAGTAGGGAGTGGGTGAATCTGACGTTTATTACATTAGCGCTAAAAAGTTAAAAGTTGACGTGTTTCGGCATTTTATTCTAATATGTAGCATTTCTGAAATATTAAGGGTGGGACCTTTTTAAATGTACAGTGTATGTACTGATATACAAGCCGGAATTATTATAAATGGCGAAATCATAAACAACCTTCGCTACGCAGACGATACGGTACTGTTGGCCTCCAGTCAGGAAGATTTACAACGGATACTGGATGCAGTCATCAAAAAATGCGCAATGGCTGGACTCGGATTTAATGCAAAAAAGACTAAAGTATTAGTAATTAGCAAGCAACTTAATATCATAGCTAAGATTACAGTTGGGGGTGAACTATTGAAGCAAGTAAACCAAATAAAATATCTAAGCAGCATAATAACCAACTGCGCGTATAGTCAAACTGAAGTGAAATCAAGGATTGAGCAGGCTCGAGCAGCATTTAGAAACATGAATAGGGTCTTGTGCTGTAGAGATCTAAAGTTAACTCTAAAAATCCGACTTATCAGATGTTTTGTCTTCTCCACCCTGCTGTACGGTATGGAAGCCTGGACTATAAACAAGTACGAAGAAAGACGACTTGAAGCCTTTGAGATGTGAGCTTACAGGAAAATATTAAAAGTTTCATTGACGGAAAAAGTATCCAACTTGGTAATACTCCAACGTCTGAATAAATTCACCGAAATTCTTACCACCATCAAAAGAAGAAAACTGCAATATTTCGGGCATGTTATGAGAGTCGAAAAATACCGATTACTGCAGAACATCATGCAGGGAAAAATTTATGGTAAAAGAAAGCCGGGCCGCAAAAAAGCATCATGGCTCAAGAATCTACGTGATTGGTATAAACTCAACTCAAGCTCTCTATTCAGACTTGCCGTCGACAGAGTAAGGATAGCCTTGTTGGTGACCAACGTTCTAAAAGGACATGGTACATGGAAGAAGACAGTGTATATCTTACGTAGGATTGATGAAATCCATTCGAAATATTCTTCCATCCTCATCTCTATCCAAGCTTTCTAAAGCTTACATATCATCGGGGTCCAAAGTAAAATCAAATATATCGAAATTTTCCTTAATCCTTTCGGGATGCACACTCTTTGGTATTACAGCAATACCCATTTGAGTTAAATATCTAAGACACACTTGGGCAGTAGTTTTGTGATGTTTTTTAGCTATTTTGGTAGCCACTGGATCTCCAAGGGTATTAAGGTTATTTATTTCTGCGCTAAAAGTTGTTACCCTACTATTTAAGTAATTAATGGAGGACTCATCTACGGCTCGTCCTGGAAACTTCCTACTCATCCCGTAAAATATCACTTTCGGAACATGTTACGTAAATTACTATTATAGGTAATACATTTTAAAAATTTTGCATGTTTTTATCCAAATAATAATTTTCAAATTGTTAATATTTACTTTATCCAGTTGGTTGTTTTTAAAAAGTCAGCGGCAGCTGGGGATCCCAGAGAAGAATAACCTTTGCAGTATTCCCTTAAATATTTTTGTTGGAGATATAGATGAAGCTTGACTTGGGTATTGGCTGGTTTAATACGAGCTTTTTTTTAAAATTCTCTCAATCTGATGAAGACCAAAGTTCGAAATACCGATGGCTCTCGTTCTTTTGGCGTCTACCTGTTCCTCCATTTTCTATAAACAGACATTTTTGTAAAGGCTAGGACGACAGACATTTTTGTAAAGGCTAGGACGAGTACAAGAAAACTACATACTTTTATTTCAAATTGACGTGCTACTCGATTTTCTAATCCGGCATTATTCAACGCGAAGTTTGTGCAGGGTCTCCTTTATTATTACACTTAAACGTTAAAACGAGATAAATCTTGTTCAAAAGATGATTTTTCAAAGAATAATGACATTTTAATAGTTGGTGTGCCACCAACATGGACGTCTACGCATGTTTTATAGATTTTGAAAAGGCCTTTGATGGGGTAAATCATGGGAAGCTAATGGAAATTTTAGAGCAATCGGGATTGGATGATAAAGATCTGCGAATCATAGGTAAGTTATACTGGCACCAAAAAGCTTGCATCCGCGTTTCGATAAAAGATCTGAAGAATTCTCAGTCCTACAAGGAGTATGTCAAGGATGTGTGTTGTCACCGCTATTGTTTAATGTGTACTCCGAAAGCCTGTTTAACGATGCATTAGAAGAAGATCACGATGGAATAATATTAAATGGAGAATATATCAATAACCGCGTTGCTCTCAACCAGTACAGAAGAACTTCAACGATTGGTGGATAGAGTATCGAATCCTTATAGGAATTACAACATGCGCCTGAATACTTCTAAGACCAAGGTTATGATTATCAGTAAAGCACAATCTATAAATCATCAATTCCGAGTTGACGGAGCATTACCACAGAGAGTTCCAACATTTAACTACCTGGAAACAAATTTAAATGATCAATCGGATCGCTCTAAGGAAATCAAGATACGGATTAAAAAGACTAGGACTAATTTCAACCGTATGAGAAGTGTGCTCTGTAATAAAAAGCTAAATCTAAAAACTCGAATTCGAACTCTCAAATGTTATGTGTTCACGGTTCTGCTATATGGAGTTGAGGCTTGGACTTTGACTGACGATGCTTCCAGACGTCTAGAAGCTTTTGAACTTTGGTGCTATCGCCGAATGTTGAGAATCTCTTGGATTTATCATATAACCAATAAAAAAGTGCTGCAACAGATACAAAAGAGAAAAGAAATTCTTAAAACAGTCAAGGAAAGGAAAATGACTATTTCGGGCACATCATGAGAAACAATAAATATAGATTGCTACAACTAATCACTGAGGGTAAAATAGAAGGAAAACCAGGTCCCGGTAGACGTCGCATATCGTGGCTGAAGAACATTCGCCAATGCACCGGGAAAACATCTGCTGAATTGTTTAGAGCAGCAGTAAATAGAGTCATTTGGGCCACAATGATCGCTGACGTCCGTTGAGGATATGTCACGATTAAGAAGAAGAACTTTATTGTCAGATCTCCCTTATCAAAGAAAATATCACGAATTTTTACGAAGCGTTTAAAATGTATACTATAGTACAAAGACTTACTTTCCAAATGGCTAAATGGTCAGTGGGCAAAGGTTGCATCGGTTTTCCCTCGACAATTTTCAAATTTATTGGAAAATGTACCAAATAGAGATCGATATAATCTAATTGAAGTTTGTTTAAGGATTCTTCCAGAGCTAGTTGCACTTGATCCGGATGCGTTTGCGTCATAGAAAGTTTCGAAACCACGAAGATGTCTTCTCTCTTTAATTTTCCTGATGCGAACCAGTTATTTAAAACTTTTCCGATGATTTGCTTGTTTCGATAAGCTGCCGCTGTATCGATGTGCCGATAACCGACCGCCAAAGCTGTATTAAGGGACTGTTCCAACAATTCTTCATTTATACACTGCGATTAATAAATTAAATAATATTTTACCTGCATAACAAGAAGAAAAAGATGTGTAAGAGCCGTAGCAAGTGAAAAGAACTGGTGTCAGCCCACCTCTACGGGAAAAAGGCGTGACTATTTATGTATGAATGCATGAAAACTATTATTATTTTATAGTCCGGTCAATTTAGACATTCGAAGTTACATAAAGTCCCAACAAGCTGAATTTCTGTGAAGTTATTCAAAACATAATTATGTCTAGAAGTTCCCCATCATTCCCCTGTAAGGAAAAAATTTAATTCAAGGTCAAAGGTCAAAAAAATGAGTTTTTCGCGATTTTCAGCAAAACAGTAAGTTTATCTTAAAAGTACCTCAGACAAAAATTGTAGATCATAAAATTATCTATAAAAAATGTATCAATACTTTTTTTCTTACAAGCCACCGTTTCTGAGATATAACGATTCAAAAAGTTATAAAAGTTGTTATCGTCATAATATGCACACGTTTCCACGCCACCTGTGAGGTAGTGTACTTAGCGCGTTTTTTTTAACGTGGTTTCCCCAGTAGGCCTACTCCACGGGTCAGAATATCTTCGCGAATAATAGCTGCAGCTGCGTCTAGGACTCTCAATCGTTCTTCTGTTTTATTCATTTTTTTTTTCGTACCAAGCTTGATTCAAAATATCATGATGATTATCCACTAAGCATATGAATGTTGATGCTCCCGATTTCTCAGTGATAATAAGTTTATCACCATATTTTACTTTTAGTCGTAGCTTAATCGTTCTGTTATCTAGAGTCGTAGTTTTGCAAACCTTTTGTAATTCGTTCAAAGTGAACTGACAGTCATCGCTATTTTCAATGTAAGTAAATATTTCCTCCATTGCCAAATTCGTAGCTTCGTCTTTAGGACGACCCATTTTAGCTCCAGTGGAAGGTTTTAAAAAATTAGCATAGCAATCTCGATGATACTTAGCTTCAGCAGCAACTAAATCATATTCAAATTCGACTCGAGCAAGAACAGCTTTTGCTAAAGCATCGTCACGAGCCCGAGCTGTTTCCAGAATTGAATCTTTAAATTGAAGTGTACTTACTTGGCTGATTCGACGCCGAAAATCTGAGGATTTTCTTCTTTCACTCTCTTCATTTAATTTCTCGCCACAAAATAAGCATAGTTCTTTGAAACAAAAAGCTGATTCACTGATACGTGATCTAGTACGAGGAGGACTTGCTGTGGATGTACTGGCTTCTTGTTCTTCACGTTGTCTTTTATTAGCTGCAGCAATAGAAGACTTTCGAGTATAATTTTTACGGCAATTTTCATGTATTGTCACAGATTTCTGATTTTTGAGATATTCCGAAAAATCATCAGCTCTTTCGATACTTGCATTAATTAATGTCTTCATACCACGTTCAACAGTAACAACTTCACTTTCAGTTAAAAGTTTAGCACAAATAAAACAATATTCAGACATTTTTAATATAAAACTCAAAACAGCACAATATAGGTTTGGATAAACACGTGTTTTCACTACAGAGTGACGCTCAAGACTAACAGTATTTCATTTATTATAGCAGGTAGAAGACCCTAGCCACGCACACAATAGAACAAGAGACAGATATATATATATATATATATATATATATATATATATATATATATATATATATATATATATATATATTATATAGAATATTACAACTCTAGATGTATATACGTGGCGTACTCATGCATATTATGACGATAACAACTTTTATAACTTTTTGAATCGTTATATCTCAGAAACGGTGGCTCGTAAGAAAAAAGTATTGATACATTTTTTATAGATAATTTTATGATCTACAATTTTTGTCTGAAGTACTTTTATAATAAAACTTACCGTTTTGCTGAAAATCGCGAAAAACTCATTTTTTTGACCTTTGACCTTGAATTAAATTTTTTCCTTACAGGGGAATGATGGTGAACTTCTAGACATTGTTTATAATTATATTTTAAACAATTTCACTGAAATTCAGCTTGTTGGGACTTTATGTAACTTCACTCTCATTTTTTGGTCTAAATTGACAGGACTATTAAACTTGCGATTGGTTTAAAATTTGAAGTGGGATTTTTTAATTTTCCAAAAGCTGTAGAGTGATAAAAGTTAAATTGTTAAGGGATCACCTTTAATGAAAAATGTATCCAGATTTTCGCTGCATACCCAAAAAAAAATTTCTGAGATTGTATATTTTGTTTTTTCGAACAACTTTTCAAAATTGGGTCCCCAACAGTTAAGTTTTCATTATTTTTTCTGCGAAGCAGTAGAACGATAATATTCAGACCTTTATATCGATCTAATAATAATATATATGTATAATGGTGTTTAATTTATTACTCAACATATCTCATCTAAGTAAATATTGACTTAAAATAACAAAACGCCCATTTTAAATATAAAATATTAAGTAATACATTATAATTTAAGGTTAAAGACACGTACCGTCCATGTTCCTAAACCAATTAAAGGTATTTTGACACCTTCTGTTGTCGTCATGTACATTTTCAACTACTTTAATTCAATTAATATTTTTTGTAATCATTTCAAATAATCATCAACCTTGTGATTAATTTTTATGTAAATAAAGCGATAAAAGTTATGCAAACAACAAAATAAAAATACATAAATTTGGTATAACTGGTTTATATTAAAATATAATATCGTCGTTGTACGTGTTTAAGAACGATGCTTGTGAGGAAACTCTGGGTGATCCTTTATCCTGAAATAATTAAGTCTTATTCTCTTCAAATAATTACTGATTAAAATGGACTTACGCTGGGTTCCAATGTTCTATCTTCATTATCTTTCCCTCGTAACCTTTGTCCAAATTTTCAATTGCTTTGAAATCATCTGCATCCAACGTGAAATCTAGAATGTTAAAGTTTTCGCGAAGCCTTTCCGGTTTTACGCTTTTCGGAATTACCACGATGTCGTTCTGAGTTATGTATCTGAGAATTACTTGCGCGCTCGTCCTGTTGTGTTTTTTAGCAATACTAGTTATTACAGGATCGTTTAAGATGTTGGGAAGTGGTGCCGTGTTTCTGAAAAAAAAAACAACTATTGCTTTTTTTCTTCTTGGTGTTTCTCGTCTATAAGTAATTACCTGCCAATTTTCTTCATATAATCACTCATTCCTGGAGATCCCAGTGAAGAATACGCAACAACCACAATATTATTATTTTTGCAATATTTTCGCAATTCCTTTTGTTGACAATAGATTTGCAATTCTACTTGAGTATTAGCAAGAGGTATTCTAGCATTCTTCACGATTCTATCTATTTGATGAACACCAAAGTTGGATACTCCAATGGTTCTAGCTCTTCCGGCATCTACTTGTTCTTCCATTTTCTATAAAACGATAAAAACTTTTTTTCTATCCCAAGATACTAACCCAACAAAAATTGTAAAACTGCTGTATTAACTAAAACCACGAATTAATCAGAATAAGCAACACTAGGTAGACGAATAAAACGGTAGTAGAGTTAATGCTTCAATAATAAAGAAACCAACCAAAACACCATTAAAAAAATTGCAGGAATTCTAATTTAACAAACTCACCTTCCAAACTCCCAGGTGATCAGTGGGAAGTGGTTGAACGCCTTTTCCTTCAATAATTTCCATTCGAATTGGTGAATGCACTAAATAAAGATCAACATAATCCAATTGCAGTTTTCTTAAAGATTCCTTAATAGCTGATTCCACTAAATCGGGATGAATTTGCGTCATTGGGAGTTTGGTGGTAATGAAAATGTCTTCACGTTTTAATTTTCCCGAAGACAGCCATTCTTTTAATACTTTGCCTATCACATGTTCATTTTGATAAATAGTAGCTGTATCTATGTGGCGGTAACCAATTTCTAAGGCTGCGTTCAAGGCTTTTTCTAGTTCCGCTTCATTTGTCGCCTGCAAAGAAAAAAAGACTTTTAAAATAAATTTCTTGCTAGAGCAACGATTCAATTACGAAGAGTACCATCTATAAATACTCCGTCGTATAGTTTAAAACGTTTTCTGTGAAGAACATTATATTTTTTTCATACCTGCCACGTCCCTAATCCGATTATAGGAATTTTTACGTCACCAATCATTGTCAACGACATTTTGACTGTAGTAAATTGAAAACACTTTTTTACAAACACGCACAACGTGTTACTAAACCGTGGCTTAAAATTATATATCTATTTATAATCAGTCCTTTATCATCTTTGAGTACATATTACGTAATATGTGAAAACATTCCGCTATTAAATCTTAAAGTCATTCTGGAAATTATTTGTAATTGCTAAGCGTTAATACCTAATGTTACAAAGCAACAGAAAACATCTCAGTGTTTGTCAAAATTGCTGAAGTTAAAATTTTTATTTTTTATTTTCCAGACTTTACTTTAAAATAAGTGCCTACCAAATTAACAAACTTTTTGAAGATTTGATCCTGTTTAGTTAAAAAGTGATAAAATACGAAAATTTTGGTTACTGGGACTGAAAAGATTTGTTCCAATGAATTGGGCAAGCAAAGCAGCTTGGTGTTGTATCCGTAAATTGAAGACAACATTGAGACGCTATCATTTTTTTAATTCTTTTTTCTATAAACAACATTACTCTATACGAGTATATTTTGAAAAAAATTTTGAGGTCCGACTCACCCTGTTTGCAAGCTTTTATAATAAAAATTGCGCTGAAAAATGTGCAAAATGAGAAATTTTATAAAAGGTGTTTCATAAAAATCCATGTTAAATAGTTAAATAGTTTTTTCTGCTCCCGTATTTTAATACGCGAATTAAATATCATATCATCTACTACCGATTTATAAATATTGTCCATTTTAACAAGGATTTCGAAACAGATATCGGCTTATAAAATCACGTACTTTTCATTGTAAAACGAATTTTTGGGTTACAAAAACCTGTAATCGTGGATAATCAAGTGGGATGTTGTCACATACTTGTTTGATATTTAATTTTTATCGACATTCAATCACAACGCGTCAAAAGCACGGTAAGTAAAAATTTAGTTCCAACGAAATAAAAAAATAATCTATGACAAATTATACAGACAACTCATGGACTGAGAAAACAAAAGATATTTCAACTTTTTCAAAAAATGTGTTGCTAGTTTATTTTTAAGAACAAATAAACTCAAATCTACAACTTTATGGACACACTATTCCATATTAAAATTGATGCTGAATATAAACCATCAAACTAACAATTCAAAATATGTACGTAAGATTACATGCTTTTTTAAAGCGGAAAGATTGATACTTATAATGTATCTTATTTTTTGTAAAAATGTTGGAATCTGTTAGAATATAAATAATTTGAAGTGAATGTTGGTTTTTATTTTATTACTTATTGGTCGTAGAAAAAATAGTGTATGCAACGATCATGTAATGGCTATTAACTCACTCGCCCACGGCTCGTGTCGTAACTTACCTCGGGCTCGTGTATTAATAGCTATCATTACTTGATCGTTACATAATATACTATTAAAATATGAAATTTTAGAGTTTTTAAAGCTTTACCCTGTATACTTTTAAGAAGAAATAACTCGTTATTTCTTATCGCATCAGTATAATATTGTACCAACAGTCGTGTTTTAATGAGTCAATACTTTAATTGACTATTAAAATTTAAGCATGAAAATAGAAAAAAAACTACATTTTTAAATTTAAAAAAAAATGAATGGATTCGACTAATGCTACACGCTTATTTCAATTCGGCTTTTAAAACGCTTTACAACCATCGACACCAAAAAGTAAGTATTTACAATAATTTTGAAAGATATTTCCTCAAAGACTTGTTTGTTTTTTATCGTTATCAAATAATAAATTCCAAAAAAAACGAAGCACAAGCCCACCCATAAATATTCAATGAATTTTCAAATATATTTAAAATTATTTTGTCTACGTTTTAGTATTTTAAAATTAGTCGTCCGATGATTATTATACTTTATATTCTCATCAAATATTTGTACAAGAAATGGAAAAACAAGTCTCTACATGGGCAATCCAATCGAGTACAATACGTCATCACAGTTGTGTAAAAAACGCCACATGTGTCTACTACTACGATTTTTCTGGTTAATTTTAAATGCGGTAAGTTAAGTATTACGAAAGGAACCAAACATTTCTTTTCAAATTATTTACAAACTTCATTATATTTAGTTTTGTTTTATATTTTTAGAAACATCCTCCACAACTTTTTATTAGAATAGAAAAAAATTGGCAATGGGGCATTTAAATAACAATATTGATTTTAATAAATCCTCGATTTTGAAAATGTGTTTTATTTAGGATTAACTGAGCTTACACATGCTGTTTTAACATCAAAACAGGTGTTAGACAGAGATGTGTGGCTTCGCCAAGGCTGTTTGGGCGGTTGTTCAAAAGATTTGAAAGTGAATGCGAATGGATTGAGAATGAATGATTTGATCGTCAAATACCTACTTTACGCCGATGCGATGACCAGGTCATATTAGCATCATCTGAGAAGTAGTTGTAAAGGATGGTTCCATGATGCATGATGCCCTAAAAATCAAAGAAATGAAAGTAAATGAATGAATGAGCAAGTCGGTAAAGGTCGACCTAGGCGAACGTATCTCGATCCAATCGAAATTGTTTTGAAGGTCAAGAATATCAGCAACCGACAAGCATGTATGAAAGCGCTAATGAAAGTAGAAGAATCGAAAGACATGTGTAAGAACCGTAGCGCGTTTTCTCTGCCTACTCTTAGGGGGAAAAAGTGTGACTATATGTATGTATGTTTATTTGGGATGATGCTATGGAAAACGTCATTTGCTACGCGTCTGTGATAAATTTATACCAAAAAATGCAATAATTATAGGTATAATTAATTAAAAAATGATTTATTGTTATTGAAATAGTCATAAAAAAAATTTAATTTTTTAAAATTTTTTTTGCTTTTAATGTCTCCGTTTTTATTTTTACTTTTGTTCAATATTATTTTTAAAAGTTTTAGTATATTTCATAACGCTGATTAATCCTGAAATCGTTAAGAATATTTTCAATTTGTTGCAAACCAAATTTCGACTATTACTAAATAAAAAACATAATTTAATTTACAGTTTTATAATAATTTATATGCAAAACAATTTAAATAAAATTAATAGTGTCTACTTTACCAAAACTGATTCCTCGTGGTGATATAACTCGACAAGCGTAAGGAGTCACTTGAAAATGCGCGACCGAAAGAGAGACGCAAGTTGCCCGACAAAATATAGAAAAAGGATCGATGTCGCGATTGTCTCTTAGCGCAACTGAAGTTCCAGTGACTCCTTACATAACATAACACAACATAACATAACAAAGAAACAAAATGACAAAAAATGTCAAAAAAGGTGACTTGTATTCAGAAGTAAGTTCATTGATCCCTAATTAGACATCTACGTATCCATCAGTGGCGTAGGTCATTTTTGTTATGGTCTCATGTTATTTCACAAAATTTGTTGTTATCAGCAAAATAAATCGTTAGAATAAATTGTTGCATTTTTCTTGTGTTTTCATTTGATGTATTACAAGGTAGGGGTTGCTATTTGACATTTTAAAGAAGAGATGGAAGATGTTAAAGGGGTACCACTTGGAAACAGCAGAATAACATTTTTAAACCTCCCACTTGATTTAAAATTCGACGTGTTTTTTGTTATTCTTATATTTACGTAAAATCAAAAGTTACTTGGACTGGTAGGTTTTAAAATGAAAGCACTGTATAAAATCTTTTATCACAGGCGTCGTAAAATATTTTTTGGTTGGTATATTTATTTTGCAATTATAATTTTTCTTTTTACTAGTAATTTAAATTATTTCTTTGTTCAATTAAAAGGTAAAATATTTTCCAATTATAAAATATAAATGAAATAAAAAATTGTTTCGCAAAAAATACCCATGATGAACAGCCACTGAACGTCTACTGTATTATAACAAACAAAAGAATTGCTAATTAAAAATGAGTTATCTATATATGTAGTTATTTCTACGTGACGGGATAACAAAATAAAAGATAACATTCAAAAGCTTTGTTTGTAGTATACACTTTTTCTAGACAATTATTTTAGATATCGGCATCAAGATAAAAATTTTAACAAAAATATAAAATTTGCATATAAAAACAGGACCCATTGTTAAAAGACAGTATGTCTAACATATTAGGGTATGTTCATAAAGGCGCACCACACCTTGCACCGCACTTAGCATTGTACCATAGTATGGACCCTGCCTCGTACAAAGCATTGTCGTCGAGCAACAAAGACAAATACACTGGTTATTAATTTTTTATTATCCATCATGCACATCATTATTGGCCTTTCAAACTTCAACGTCGATCAGGTACTTTTAAAAAACGCCAGAAATAAACCTGTTAATTTACAAGTACAATTGCATTTGTACGGTCAACAAAAAGAGCTTGTCAACTAGTACAACAAAAATGACATTACCGTTGTGGCTTATTCGCCTCTAGGATCTCCGGAGTAAGCAACTTTTACAATGAGCAATCATACGTTTATCAATGGTTTCAATAGTTTTTTTTTATATATATCACGCATTTTTTTTTCTAAAAAAGATTCGAACAACTGACGAATTTGTCAAAAATTGTGTTCTTATATTCGTCAACGAATTAATAACAATAATTCACCATAGATTTGTTGTAATTATAGTAGTACTATGGTGCTGACGATATGTCTGTTTCAATCCGATCTGTCGTACTTTGAGACTGATGAGCATGCGTGACTATATGTTTATTAGTGATGAGCGATGCCTTTATTTTGATAATCACACTTTGAGCCGTAACTGTTATCTGTTGATCTCAGTGATTGAAAAGGTTAGGTTAGGTGACGACGATAACGACTTTTGGTTCTCATATTGGAACTAGAAATGATAAGTTGGTTAACCTAATTGCCGAATACATGTAGCACGGTGTTTTCGTGTTTGTGATTAACTCAGTTCGTGAAATATCGCTCATCACTAGTGTCTACATGGACTTTATTTGTCGCTTCTGCGTACAACGGGCCAAGTTCCTAAGATGTCTCACTATAGCAGTAGTCTACTAGTAGCAATATTACATATACCTATGGTTGTAATGCAGGATTGTTGCATCGTTTTTTGGTCAATCACAGAACTACTTGGATCGACTTTTTACGCTTACACCGTCCTCTCCATTGGGATCGTGTTGTAACAATTTATGCTACAGGTGTCATTTTTTGTCACACAATATACAGTATAACTAAGTTATTTAAAAATTTCCATTGATTAATAATAAAATTTTTAGACGAAAACATGGAGAACCGTTAAATTTGATACACAACGAAACTATGAAAAAAGTGGCTGACAAATACAAAAAACTACCAACGCAAGTGGCTTTAAGGTTCTTGATTCAAAAAGGAATAGTTCCGATTCCAAAAAGTATAAATTCTGAAAGATAAAATAAAATTTAGACGTGATCGATTTTCAATTAGCAGAGAAAGATGTTAAAAGTTTGGAAGGATTAGATCAATCTTTGTATCTGCGTGGTCCACCTCCAAGAAAATAAATAGAGACAAACATTTTCCTTCATAATAAAGTGTTTAATACATTGTATTGTTTTATTATAATTTCGCATCTTTACAAGACAGAATTTTTTTGGTTAGATTGGTTATTTTGTTGTAAATTATCAGTAAACAGTTAAATGGTGGTTTTCTTATGAATAGTGGTTCATTTAAAAGTGTTCACCTCGGATATTTTCAATGGAAAATTTTTACAAATGTTTAGCACGTTTTTAAAAAAAATTGAAACACTTTATAAATGATGTGCTACTTAACCCTCGTGTCATTTGAGATTCTTGAAGGGGTTACCACCCGTTTAGGAGGATGATCCTCCTATATCCATTAATTTGACGTCGGTTCCTGGTACATAGGCGACACACAATATTCCTGAGGAAATAATATGTTGCTCACCATTTCGGTTTTGATTACTGATTACTAGTCATCATTAGACAGACACTCCTGATAACAATATTTGTTTTTATATTTATGATAACAATACAATTGTTATTTTCTCAAACATATCATGTTTTTTAAAAGTAATTATTAATACCATTATAGTTGTTTACGAATTCGTGATCCGATTAAATTAAAAAAGAATGATACCAATATGACAACTCTACCAGCGGCGTGGAATTTAAGGAAAAAATATTCGTTTACCACTGGTGGGCTACTCTGGAAATAAGAGCACATTTACTTCATATCGAATAGAAATCCTCTTGTAAGAGTCTGTCACTTTTTGATTGGATCAGCCATACTTAAGCTATGGTAGTGGATAAACCAATCTTGATAAAGAATTTCAAGGCGCCAACATTCAAAACAACAAATCTCAACTTTTCAGTTATATCCCATTCATCCTAACTCTTATTTTTTACAATTTGGGCTAGAAAATTAGAGTTAGGATAAATGGAATGTAGATGAAAACATAAAAAATAACCGGTTTCAAATATTCGCGCCTTGAAATAGCTAAAATATGGCGGAAGAGTGCCAAACAAAAGGTGCGTTCCACTAAGCGTTCACAACGATCACGCTCACGCTCACGACCACAGATTTTCCCGTTTCACTTAGTCCCGAGCGTTGAAGTGGAATGGATAATGGAGCGTTTAGAGCGTTGGAGTAAAGAATAACAAATGGCGAGCTACAAAAAATACAGCAAAAGCTTTAAGCTTTACAATGTGTAAATCTTAACAGTAAATTCTACTAATTATTAGTTAAATTGATTTATATTGAAAAATTTATGCATGATAATTGATTATGAATTGCAATTATTTTTTGTAAGCTTGTTTTACAAAATTATATTTACCAGTGGCAGCACGTTGAGCATCTGCCGCAGAAACATTTACTTCGACTAAAATATCTCTTTTCGCATCAAATGAAATTTTCACGGTCGCCATCTTTATTGCTTTGAATTTTTAAAATTCCGCTAATTCTCTCAACGCTTACTTCGACCCAACTCTTGAGATGGGTTGTCGTGAGCGTATGTCATGACGTCATTAGTGACGTTTTCACCGCGACCACAACGATCGTAGTCGCCATGCGGAACGGCCAAGAGTATTTTAGGCGTTGTGAACGCTTATAGTCCATTGAAAACTTACATTTGGGGTTGCGTTTTTTAGAGGACGCAATTTTATTTTTTTGATGTGTAGGGAGGGTCAGTGTAAAGCTAAAACCAAGTTTGTGGGGTCGCCACCCTTGTCCCACGGCAGCCATCTTGAAAATAGGGGTTGAAATGGTTTTTACGATATATCTCTTAAACTATTTATTTGATAAAAAAAAATTAATAACATTTTTTGTTGCAAATTAAATTCTCTACATTTTTGGTTTAGTAATTTTTTGTCGTAGAACTATAAATAAAAAAGTTATAAGCGAAAATCTTCAGAAATTCGAGAAAAAAATTTATATTTTTCGATATAACTTTTTTTTTATAATCATGATGATGAACCGCCGACATTAACACCGTTTCCTTCTCCAGTTCTCCCACTGGTATTTAATTCAGAAAGCCGATCAGATGCTGAGCCGCAGCCTGGTCCATCGAAACGACTGAGGACGGAGTAGTTCTAATTTAGAAAATCACCGTGGATTATGCCTATTGGGGATAACACGTAAAAAAAAACGCGCCTCTAGACTCTACCTCGTGGTTGGTGGGGAAAAGAGTCAATAATTAATTATTAATAATATTGCAAAATTTGTAATTAAAAAAGTTATAATAACAAAATAAAAAAAAAAACAATAACTGATGACATATTACATACACACGTATAATATAGGTATAGTTAAGAATATTGAAAAATAGTACTCACTTCGGAGCGCTGTAAAACCTTAGCTATTGACTTAATGAAAAAATGATGCAAATAAAAGTTGTTCCTCCAAAAACGATCTACAAAAATGGTCGGATATAATTTTTTCGTAAAATGATAAAAAAAAAAGTTATATCGAAAAATATAAATTTTTTTCTCGAATCTCTGAAGATTTTCGCTTGTAGAGAATTTAGTTTGCAACAAAAAATGTTAAAAAATTTTTTTTATCAAATAAATAGTTTAAGAGATATATCGTAAAATCAATTTCAACCCCTATTTTCAAGATGGCGGCCGTGGGACAAGGGTGGCGACCCCACAAACTTGGTTTTAGCTTTACACTGACCCCCCTACACATCAAAAAAATAAAATTGCGTCCTCTAAAAAACGCAAGGTAAGGCCTAAAAAATGTAACATTTCAATGGACTATTAGTCAAACGCACCCAAAGAGACCGAGCCCACCCTAGCCCGCAAGTTTATTCAAACGCAATTCGCGACAGCTAGTTTAACGAGTTTCAGTTAGCTCCATTTACTGACATGACGTCGGCAGAAAAATCAGCTCCCTTGTTGTAAATTTTTCGAAAACATTGAAAAATTGAATTTTCATGTACTTGATTTTCGAACACGAATATCGCCTGTAATAAAGAATTTTTCGATGAATGAACCGCACGAAAAAACTGCTCCCGATTCAAACTTAACTGCTCCGTGGTCAGATCATCGAAAGATGCATGCAAAAAGTGAAATAGTTGTTAAACAATAGCTGTCGCGAATTGCATTTGAATAAACTTTAAGGGCTGGGGTGGGCCCGGTCGCGCATGCGCACTTCTCCTGCCTGCGACGAAAAATCTACGAATCAATTGTTTAACAATTATTTCATTTTTGCATGCACCTTTCGATGATCTGACCACGGTGCAGTTTAGTTTGGATCGGGAGCAGTTTTTTCGTGTGGTTCATTCATCGAAAAAGTCTTTATTATATATATTATATATTCGTGTTCGAAAATCAAGTACATGAAAATTCAATTTTTCAATGTTTTCGGAAAATTTACAACAAGGGAGCTGATTTTTCTGCCGACGTCATGTCAGTTAATGAAGCTAACTGAAACTCGTTAAAGTAGATGTCGCGAATTGCATTTGAATAAACTTTGCGGGCTGGGGTGGGCTTGGTTTACTATAGGATCTCTAATATCAAATATTGAAAAGATGACAAATATTGTTTGGTCAAATTAATAATAAAAGACGATACATATTTCGCAGATATTGATCAAATTTATTGTATGTTTATTCCAAAAAATTTTGCTTCGAAATCCGTGCCGTTGTTAAGTCTAGCAAAAACACATCCTCTTTTAGGATGTAAATTAAAGGTAATTACATACGCTCGATTGATTAAAACGCCCTTAGGGCAATTATTCAGGTGGACCTACCGGCATTTGCACTGATAAGCACATTCCGGAAATCGTTTTACTCTAGGCCAGTCTTTCCGATTTGACAAATATGCCATTTAGTCATTTAGTTGGTCAAAAAGAAAAATGTTTAAATAATTTTAGACGTTTCATTACCCTCGATCGTGTATTTCATTGACCAAAAGTTCTCCTTTTTTTGTGGTCCACGTCTCGCTTCTACGTGAGTGTAGAAGAGTTTACTTTCACAATATTACTGGACAACATGAATTCAAACAGGGTGTTATCTGAACAAAAAAATTGGAAAGGAGTGACAGCAATTGCTGATGGAAGTTTTGTAATGGTTCAAAAAATTTAATAAAATTTGTGAATAGTTTTCAACGAAAAATAACATCCAATTTTTGAAAGTAATAGCTCATTTTCATGATTTTTCCTTCGCAAAGCAAATATCTTTGTGACACCAATTTTAAAATACAGGTTTTCTAACAAAATGAGCGCCGTCTTTAAAAGCCACAGCCTATCACTAGAAACAAAAATAAGACACCGGAAATGCTATGTCTTCCCCATATTACTGTATGGAGCAGAGTCCTGGATGCACACCAAAGTCACCACTTAAAAAATTGAAGCTTTTGAAATGTGGCTGTATCGGAGAATATTTAGAATAAAGTGGATAGATCCCATAACGAACAAAGAAGTGCTCTAAATAATAAAGAAAAAAATGGAAATCATGTACACTATCAAGTGCAGAAAGTTCAAATACCTGGGACATATCATGAGAAATCAACACCGATACTCCCTACTCCATAATGCAAGGAAAAGTCATTGCTGCGGAATCTGCGAACGTGGTATGGGAAAACCTCAATAGAATTGTTTCGATCAGCTACAAACAAGATCATGATTGCCAATATGATTGCGAACATCCGAAACGGATAGATACTTAAAGAAGAAGAAGAATAAAAAAAGGCTGCAGTATCTTAAGCATTATCCTACAAAGAATATAGAAAGATAATGAAAGATTTCAATGACAAGACTTGTTAGCCGTCCTTGACCAGTTAAATAACGCAAATAATAATCTTCTAAACATATTGATGTTGAAAATGATTAGTCTAACAAAGCTGTTGATACAGATTATGTAGCATGAAATTGTAAAAGAGTATTGGAAAACAGAATCATAACATACTGGGATAAGGTTAGCTCCCAAATCCCGCTTCAAATGACAGGCCTATTATTGCGATAATAGTACAGTGCAACAAATGTAGCTTGACGGGCGACTAGCCTCTAAAATAACAAATATTCGGTTGAATATACTTCACATTCGTAAACTTTTTCCTCCGATTGTACTTGAGACTCACGATTACTGAAAATTTCATCGTCGCCGATCGGATCGTTATTCGAATGTTTTCGTTGTGCGCAGATTTTGTGATCTCTCGCCCGCCAAGCTACTTCTTTGGCACTGTAAATTCTGCTTTCTAGCAACAAGCAATTAATTTTTTAATTACAATTATAGATGTCTAATTAAAAATATGTATAATCATATGGTCGTTTAATCGCTGCTTCATTATTGGAGCAATAACTAGAAAAAAAATGTTGGCTTGGTTGATGGAGAGAGCGGTTTTTCTATCCTCGCTTAACCGTAGGGGTTTTTATATCGCTATAGGTTTTGCTGGTTCACTGTGTAGAGAGTTTTTGCACTTTTCTTATTTTACATTCTGGATCACAGTTCCAATAAAAACAAGTTCTTTTTATCAGTTTTTTAATGTAACAATAAAATCAAAACAACGTAACAACGGAAAACAGAAAAGAGTACAATTCAGTTATTATTATTTTGAGTCCAAAAAGAGCACATACTTACAGCATCGTAATTTCGTTTTGGGTTTCATTCGTAGCTGTCATAGGACATTTCAATGTGTCTTATCTTGGCATCTGACCTACAAAACATCTATTTACTGCCCCTTTAGCCATTGGCGAGATACACGCTGCTGTCTTGTGCCGTGCCCCGCGTGTACAGAGCTCTCTCTAATCGATAGTGCGCATTTCTTCATTCCGCGGTACAGCGCCACAGCCTCTACGAATGAATCTCTGGAAATTCGTAACGCCGTTTCTCACAGTCTTATTCAACCCAAGAAGAAGAGCGGTTCATTGCGTTATCATATTCCGTTTGCCGTATAAATATATCAAGTGTCACAAACTTTTTCCATTCCATCACTATTTATTGTTATTATTAAAAATCTAGTTTAGATTGTTTCATCTCATCTGGATATCAACAGAGTAAGTCACTATTTTTTTTGGTATTAAAATCGCCGAGATCTTTGATAAATCATGAAATAAATCTTTTTTTTAATCAAAATCAATCTGACAATAGTAACACATTGGTGATAAACATTTCGACAATGTTTCGTCGCCTCTTAAATATATTTAGAAATGCGTTTTTATGTTAAAAAATAAGTTAAAAATACCCTATCTATGTTCCAATTTTCAATAATTTAAGTTAAATTTCATTTCCGGCCTATTTATTAAGATGGCGTCTGAATTTGTTGATGAACTAATTTTTACTTGGACGATAGGGTTGAACGAACTTTTAGGGGTTAATAATAATTAATTTTAAAGTCAATTATGTTGTTTGACTCACAGTAAATACGCTTCAAGAATCTCAATATTAGTGACGGTTTTTTAAAGCAGTGTAAGTAATATACTGGATGATTCGTAAAAACCATCCATGTTTGGTGAAAAATTTAAATTGTGCATAAAATCAAATATAAAAAATGCTCTTGTATTTATTAATAAAACTTTTATTTTTGTTCTATTAAAAAATAAACACTACATAATGGGGGTGTTTCGTTAATAAAAATAAATAATATCAAAAGTTTGTTTAAAATATTTAATAAATATGTAATTTTGTCGTACGTATTATTTTTTTATTGAGGGGAGCGAAAAAAAAGGTTCTCAAGTTTTACGTAGAAATGTCAATTAGTAAATTAATGAAGCGATCAGATATTAAATATACAGACACCAGAGAAGATAAACAAAAAATTTTAAAACGTTGAGTTCATTAATCTTTTGTTAAAAAAAATAGCATGTATAAAATGATTTTGACGAAAATCAAACAATTTTTATTTCGCTTCGAAAACAAAAAATAAAAAAACTTTTTTTAAAATTACATTTTCGACACGATGGCGAAAGATTCGCATTCTTGTCTACTTCATTGATTTATATACTTTCCCGAGTTTTTCTTCATTTTAGTGAACCTTTTTCTTGCCACAAAAATAAACTTAATAACAAGCGAGAATTCGCATATGGTTTAATTTTCAAAACAAAAAAATTCAATTTACAGGGCAATTCTAAATTCGTGTGAAACAATTCAAATGGTGATTTTTCGTTTAAATTCTAGTTAACCGGAGGACAGTTTTTTTAACAATTAATTATACGAAAAGAACATTTATTTTGAAACGCTTAAATCAATGTCGATATTTCTTGATCAGCTGTAACACAGTATCAATGTTTCACTGGGAAACCATGGATAAAAAAAAAAGAGGCTATTATCGAGGCTTATTTTTTAACCGAACTACGATTTAGCAAAAAATGCAGTGTATCCATGTAATTATAAACATCTTTCTTTTACATTTTTGTCCTTAAGTTGCATTTATCAAGGTTTTTTAGTGACAATAATTGTTACTTGATCATTTCATTTTTTATCAACGTAATACAACCTACGAATGTTTTGGAATATCGTAATTCGAAATTTCTATCAGCCAATTTGGATTTTACTCATCTTAAGGTCGAGCAGGTAAAAAAAATAGGGGATGTATCCTGTTTTGTAGTCATTCTGTTTGTAATGCCTGTCAGTTGGTATATAACTGTTAATGATTTAGTTATGTGACGAAAATCACCCAAAATTTGCAGTTTGCAGTTGATAAATTAAAACAAATTAATTTTGGAAAAGTTTATTTAAGTCACAACCTATTTTATAGAATCAAGTTATCTATTACTTGTTAAGATAAATAGAGCTATCCATGCTCCCTGCAAAGCCTCAAATAATTGTTGGCGGTTCTAAAAATATCTGCCATCTCTCAAAACTCTTCGTTGAAGCACGACCCATACAGTACTATTGGATTTAAGTCTGGTGATCGCTCAGGCCACGGCAATACTTGGATACTATTATTATCAAGAAAGTTAGCTACTGTTGGGCAACATGTGGTCGTGCGGTATTATGCATGAGTACGAAATTTTCTCAAATGGCTGCCGCATATGACAGCTAAATTGCTCAAAATATTTCATCAATGTACGTATTGGCATTAAAAAAAATTTGCAGCTACCTTCGATACTGATTCTGCCCCAAACCATTGCTGTACCCCCTCTAAAATTAATGATTCCCCTGTACACTTTGTAATCGTGTTTTATTGCCTGGTACTATATACACTAATACCCGTCTTGAGTCAGGATGTAGGATTCCCAAGTCTTGACTCGTCTGAAAAACAAATAGTACCCCATTGGATAATATGGCCAAATGAAACTTTCTTGGGGACCCATCAACATTATGCGAATGCGGAGTCGAACAAACCAACAAGCATCTATACAACTGCCCTCAGTGTCCAGTTTTATGCTCGCTCGACGACCTATTGCAGGCTAGGGAGAATTCCGTTGAGGTCGCTAATTTTTGGTCAGATCACATTTAATTGTTTATACCATGTTTGTATCCATCTATTGTTTATCTACCTTTTTATGCATGTTACTGTTTCGAATTGTATCTATACTTGTTTTAACTACTTTGTATGTAACGCTTTTGTTACAAATAAATAAATAAATGGGACATTATACCAAAACACGTGTTCCTAAGCACAAGCTAAACGAGCAGCACGATTGCCTTTCGTTAAATACTAACATTTCAGTTATCTTTTCGATCTTAAGTAAGCTTCGTGCAAACGATTTATGACGGTCCTGAAAGAAACTTTTTGTTTTGTGTGTCTTTCAGATACATTTCCAGTTTCTACATAGCGGGCATTCAAGTGGAAAATTACAGTTTGAGATGTCCCAAATGCTTGCGCTACATCTGTTTGTCGAGCGATTTTTTCTGGCATGTCAATGGTTTAAATCCTTTGTTTAAGGTTTAAATGGTGTCTTTCTATGTTCAATTAAAAAATTCATTTTAGTTAATTTAATTGATTTCGTAATTGTGGATGAAAGATTGAAAAAAAAGTAATGGACACTCGGGCCTACCGCGGTGCAGGTATTGACACAGACCACTTCTTAGTAATGAGCCGAATAAGAGGTATCTTTGAGCGGTGGCGGCATCGTGTGCAGGAATCGAGTAGTGTAGGTACTAGAGCGTATAAAAGTTGAGAATTTGTAAGAAGAAGGTATAAAAGAGGAGTTCGTTAGTAAATTGATGGAAACATTTGACAGTTTAGATAAAACATATGAGGCTGAAGAATTGTGGAAGCCATTCAAGGAAGGAATCGTGGATAGTATCGTGGAAGTATTCAAAAAGCAGTGTCATAGAAGAAGAAAGCCTGGCTGGATTGGCTGGCTACAAAAGCCAATCAAAGAACGCAAAAGGCAACGATTGAGGATGTAAACAAGGCAAAGAATGAGTATAAAAGGTTAAAAGGTGTGGCAAAAGGGGTTGTGACAAGAAAGAAGTTGAGTGATAAAGATGAATTTAATAGAAGGTTATCTGACGATTTCCAAAACAATATTAAACTCTTCTGGAAGTCCATAAGAACAGCCAGAAGTAAAAATACTACCTCGCAACTGGAAAGAATTAGAAACCAAGATGGTAGTATGGTAAAAGGAGAGAAATGCGTTTTAAAGAGAAGGAAGAAATACTTCGAAAGCTTATTTGAGAAAGAGGATACACAAGTACAGGCCCCATTCGAAGCCATGAGTGAAAGTTGCAGTGAAAGTGAAATTAGTACGACAGAAATTGTAGAAGCGATAAACAATATGAAATTGGGTAAAGCTGCAGGATAACAGTTGAAATGCTGAAGGCTAGACAAAGCGTGGTAACTAGTTTGCTGCACCACCTTTTTAACCTTTGTTGGAGGAGTGGTAGCGTACCAGACGACTGTTGCAAGGCCGTTATCGTTCCGCTTTACAAAGAAAAAGGTTCGCAGCAGGACTGTAAGAACTACCGAGGTATTAGTTTACTCAGCATAGTCGGCGAACTGTATGCAAAGATATTGATTAAAAGAGTGACAAATGAAACTGAGAAGATGATATGGGATGTGCGAGCAGAATTTAGAAGAGAAATGAGATGTATGGATCAGATCTTTTTATTACGAGGTATAGTCGAAAAATGTTTGACTAGAAGTCAGAAGGTCTATTGCGCTTTTATAGACTTGGAAAAGGTCTATGATCAGAGTGGTGAGGAGTAAATTGTGGTCGACATTGTCTATGTATGGGGTGAACAGTAGTTTAATACGAGCACTGAAATCACTTTACGAGGATTGCACTGCTTGTTTCAGGATAAACGGAGCTTGCACGGTTAGGTTTAACATCGAAAAGGGTGTGAGACAGGGTTATGTGGCTTCGCCATGGCTGTTTAACTTATACATAGAGGATTGTTTAAAAGATTTGAAAGAGAGTGATGATTAATTCATATTAGCGTCATCTGAAGAGGAGTTGCAGGCGATCGTTAATGTTATGCATAATGCCCTGAAAATCAAAGGAATGAAAATAAATGTAAGCAAAACGTAAGTAATGGCTTTTGAAAGAGAAGAAATTATGACAAACTGTAAAGTTCTGATTAAGGGAGAAAGAGTGAAACAAGTAGATGAATTTGTGTACTTGGGTTCAAAGTTTACAAGAGATGGAAAGTATGACAGTGACATTGAGCGAAGGGTGTTGGCAGGAAAACAAATTAATGGGAACTGCATAGCTTTATGAGCAGCCAGAAAGTGCCAAAAAGGCACGTCTGGCTGTGGATAGAGGTATGTTGGTTCCTACACTTATGTATGGTAGTGAATGTTGGGTTAGGCAGAAGAAAAATGAAAATAGGATTAATGCTGCAGAGATGAGTAGTCTGAGAAGTATAGCCAAAGTGACTCGGTTGGATAAAGTAAAAAATAGTGAGATAAGAGAACGCTGTAGTGTAAAAGAAGATGTGGTTGCAAAGATAGACAAAGGCATGCTTAGATGTTTGGACACGTAGAAAGAATGGATGAAGGAAGATTGACGAAAAAAATTTATAAGTGTGAATGGACGGAAGTCGGTAGAGGTCGACTTTGGCGAACATATCTCGATCAGATCAACATTGTTTTGAAGAAAGGCCAGGTCAAGAGTACCAACAACCGACGAGCATGCATGAGAGCCCTGATGAAAGTAGAGGAAGCAAAAGATGTGTGTAAGAACCGTAGCGGAAGTGGAAGGAAGTGGTCTCTGCCTACCCCTATGGGAAAAGGCGTGACTATATGTGTGTATGTATGTATGTTATTTAAATTAATACCAACACAATTTCTTGATGTTTGAAACCGATAAAATATAAAACAATAACAACGACATGTTTTTTTAAATGTTTTTTATAAAAGATTTTTATTGTAAAAACCTCATAAAATAAAGTTACATACAATGTGGGTTAAAATGCAATATATTTAATGAACCAACTTAATAATATTTAAATACGAATTTATATACTTGAATTATTTACATTTATATTTATATTATCCATCTTTTAAAGAATAAAAAGGTCACGAAATAATTCTTTCGGTACGTTCATGTCATGGAACATATCATATCGCATAGGATATGCGATATATATATATATATATATATATATATATATATATATATATATATATAGCTTGATACGGGATATACGAAAGAATGATTGCCGTTGGTATTGTTTGTAAAGGATAAAATCCAGGCGGCTCATTTCCTGCCCCAAGCCATTCGACTGGAATTATCAAATAACTGACATCAAATATCAAGCAAACAAAATATATATATATATATATATATATATATATATATATATATATATATATATATATATATATATATATACAACCATCATTCTTTTCTTTACACATATTGTACCAAAACAACGTCGTCATTTTTATGTAAAAGCGTACGATACTCGAATACCCGGTATTGTAACTTTATCACACAACCAGCTCTATCTGTAAAGAATAAATAAATATGTATCTCGTTTTATCTGGTCGAGAAACCAAAATGTTTTTGTATACTTACATGTATCATTAAATGCGTTCCGTTTTCTATAAATTTATAAATAGGAAAAGGTTATCAAATAGTGTACTGCCATTTTTATCTTATTTTGACGCATCCTATAAATAACCTGTATAGACATCGATCAACACGTGTGGCAATTGGCAAAAGCCCCCTCTCTTTTCTAAACATCATAACTTGCTGGTTAATAACACTGGTCTACAGTGGTTTTGTTGCCCTAGAAATAAGATTGATTTTGTATATATTTATGATCACAATTCATAAAACTATCAATGATTTCGTAAGATCTGTTCTCGTTTTCTTTTAAATCTTTATTTTCATTTTACATTACAAAAATTCGGAAAACAAGAAACAAAATAACAGATATATTTATAATATTTATAGTTTTGTTTTGAAAATTTAGGATACATCGAAGTAAAGAGAGGAAAATGTCGAAAACATTTGTTATATTTCCATAAATCGCCTTTTATGAGCTTTTCTTTTATAATTTTTCAGGTGACAATCTCTTTTTAAAGACCAGCAGTAATCTGCCATCATGTGACAATCCCATAGACCCTGATACCTTTACTCCATCACATCCATCCATCACATGAAAATATAGTGTTTTTAGGTAGGTATAATAAAAAATTTGTTTTCTTTTTTACGCCATGCAGCTGTAATTGTCGTTAAACTTAAAAAAATGCAAATGAAACTAGGAATATTATTTTAAAACGATGAAATCTCTAATTTCTCAAACTTTTTTGTCACCATCGAAATAGCTTCCAGTTAAATGCAAAAATAATTAGTATTGACGATGAAATTGAAATTTAATTATTAATTAAAATTTGTAATTAATCAGAGCATGTGTCGGTGTAAAATTTTGCATCTGAAAATAATCATTGTATAAAATATGGTTTAGATTATGGTCCCTGATCGGTGATTTTTTTTTATTACACATGATATCCATTAGTGTAAAAAAAAGTTTGATGGATGGATATAGCGTTAACCTTGCAAATATTTTAATATTATCATTCTGTGACAGGTGGATGTTGCATTTCTCAAATTCTTCAAAAAAACGTTCGGTCTTTGTTGAACATTTTTTTGCCTAATTGTGACCGAAATTTCTCGATTTGTCTTAGACGACAGCAATCTAACCTAGAATAATAGATCCGACTAGAAAAGACCAGTTTTCTAATCGCTCTTTTTAGATAAAATTTTTTTTTGGCAGATCTCAAAAAAGTCATATTCATATATATTCATGTATCCAAAATTAACGATATCCAATATTCAATTATTATTGTATACAAAATGATTTAGTAAATTAAAATTAAAAAAAAAATCAAGTCCCTAGGTTACCACTACATGGATGTGCTCAACTTTGTTTTAAGAGGCTTCAGTCAATATTTGTATCGACATATTTTGTTGAGCATATTGCTCATTTTTTTGACAATTTTACATTCGTCCAAATAAATTGGTAACACAGATCAAATACATTAAATAAAGAATAAACTTTAACATTTAACGTTTCGTCATACTCTTCAGAAGTAGGAGAAGAAGGTGCAAATCAACTATATCAGAGGCGATTTTACAATACTCCGATACCATACGTTACTAGTTTTGACCTTTTTTAAATAAGAACCCACCCTGCTTATTGTTTTTTAACAAGTTCATCAAACAGTAAACATTTTCACCAAGAGAAGATCGATACCTGTTATATCCGGCAAGTAGAAATTGCAATTTTAATTTCACTAAAACTAAAATACATTACTGGCGTTAAAACAACCTTTTAAAAAAATGTATACTCATTTTTCCTTTTGAAATGGTAAAATTTTTAATCATTCTATGCGAATTGCTTTATTTTAAACAAACCGCTATGAATATGCATAGTATGATGAATTGTGAATTCTGTTTCCGGTAAATTCAATGTAAATGTGGGACAAGTTTGGACCACTTTAGAGTGGTCCAAATTATATTTTAAAAAGTTAGACAAAAAAGTTGATTAGATGAATAAAAACAATTATTTTTAACGATGGAAGTATTTTGAACTTACTTTATATCTGGATATTGTTACGAATTTTAGTTCTATCTTGGGTTCGGCGATTAAAACTCTCGATCCAGTAACAAAACAATGTTTATTTCAATACAATAAATTCTACTTTTATTAACCACTTAGATATTCACTTAGCTATACAACTTTTACATTTCCATATAACTATTTACATTTATTAACTCATAAACACTTTTAAAACCGATACTGACTTTCTTCTCGCTGTCCCCTTTTTTTATACCTGAAAATAATACTTCGATCTTATTCTCGAATGCGACAGCCCCCTTTTCGAACGGTCGAGAACTTGCGGGAACTTTCCTCAGTCTCAGTTGTGGCCGACGCATTGTCGTGACCGAAAAGGGTCAACAGGGACGGGCTCGTAACAATATTATATGTCTGAGTAAACAAGTCTCTAAATGGATGTATCTAAATCATACATGTCTTGAAGAAAAGGTTAAAAGTGGTAAGAACACTTATTTGGAAGTGATTAATGGAAATTAATTAATAAAATCAAATTTAATTTAATTTAAGGGTATTTCCGGACATTGTAATGAAATGATTTGAGGAATTTACTTTCTTGGAAAACGTGGCGCTTTGTGTTTTTGGGCGTTGAACTGAACAAGAGTGTTGGTTCCCCATTCGACGATTGCTTTAAGATATCTATTGATGGAGTTAACCTGTTCCTGTCTGAGTCTATTTGTATCATTCACCGAAAGTGATCGATAGGATTTTAAAGTTGAGACAAGTATGCTGTCGTCTGCGAAACTGTAAATGGGGTTCGTGGTGGTTTTCAAAAGGTCGTTGATGTGTAAAAGAAATAGGGTGGGGTGCAGGATGGAACCTTGGGGGACCCCGGCATCAGTTTGTAACGCATCAGAAGAAATATCGTCAACTGCCACATGTAAGAAGCGATCTTGCATGAAGCTCATGAGCCATTGGCGCAGTTTGGTTGGGAGATCTTTGGCAAATAATTTGCTTAACAATGCCTGGTGCCAAACGCAGTCAAAGGCTTTAGATATATCCAAGGCTATTGCACGGGATTCACCAAATTCCATCTTGCCTGTCATGAATTATCTCAAATTTCTCCAGATATTTGATGAGTTCTATGTTAATTGCTTTTTCCATAACTTTGGATATGACTGAGAGCAATGCAATAGGGCGATAATTCGCAGGAATAGTCTTCTTTCCTTTTTTTGGAATAGGTTGGACTTTAACGTTTTTCCACATGGACGGAAATACTCTTTTGCTGTATGATAGCTTGAAGAGTCTACAGAAAACTGGGGTGAGCTCTTGAGCCCTGGTCTTCAGGACAATTGTCGGAATTCCATCTGGTCCTACTGCCTTATTAGAGTCAAGATTTCGTAGGATCCTGATAGTGCGATGGCGGATAGCGACCTTTATTCTAGTTGGTCTCTTGTATCCAGTGCAGATTATTTTAAGACCAGTAATGGCAGTTATGTCGATTCACTATCCCCGTTAGCATTTTTACGTTTCCTATACAGATAGCGCGATTGGTCGCGTAAACCAGCTGAGGAAGATAATATTTCCTCAGAGGTAAATGAAATTGAGACGTCCGACCTAGCTACACTAGAGGAATTTAAAAAAAAATGGAAAAAATTGGCAGTTTTGTGGAATCCCATCCAGCATTACTGCCTATTGCCAAAAAGTTTATTACAAATACTTCAAAGAAAAGACCACGCAAGAAACGATCTTTAATGGAAAATGTTTTAAAAAATACCACAAACGCGCTAAGCCATGGTATTTCACACAAATAAATAAAAAGCAGAAGTGGATAAAAGGGGTCTTTATAAGAAATTTTAATTTATTTGTATGTAAAACAAGCTATAAAATAAACTTATTTTCGTTAATGGATGTTTCTTTTACCTTTAAACTCTCTATAAAATGTAAGTTAATAAGTCATTCTTCAAAATAATTGATCATATTATTGCACTTTTTTCACACACAGTCTATGATTTAAATAGAACTGTTTTATTGATAATATTAGCACAAATGAAGCCATGCTATGGAACTTAAAGAAATAGAATAATTGCAGCAATATTTTTTTATGCATTGCATATGAATAAATTTCAATTTAAAAGCAAAATTTTCAAATAAGCTTAAAGCAGGCCTAATTATTGTAGTAACTGTATAGATGTTTCTATAGGAAACGTAAAAATGTATCCCGTTATTACTAAATCGGCTCTCATCTGACTATAAGATTGAATTAATAATACCATCTCCATGTGCCATCGTTAACCATCAAAGAAAGTTAAGACTTCTGTTATAATCTTTCTTTTAGTCCTTGATGCAGATGGATTTTGTATGTCCCAAATTTGTAAATTTTTAAAATCATAGAAATATGTGGATCAATAAGGATTCTTTTCAACACATTAGTACTATGACCATCATCAGTATCAGACTTTCTTTAAAAAGTAGTTTTTAACATCTTCCATAACTTATTAAATGTAATATTTCTTGATTTGTAAAAACATTATTATTCATTTTGATTTTCCCAATACAGCTTTAAATTGAAAATTGATAAATTACGAGGGCAGTTTAATAAGTCAGTGACTTTTTGAATTTCCCGCGCAATTACTCCAAATGCAACAGTGCTGCCGTCAACTATAATCTATCAGTGGGCAACTTTCCAATTTTGAGCAAGCTACGTCGTGCAGTTGGTGTTTGATAGCCGTTCAAAGCAGACAACCTCGTGAATTTTTACGAAAATGGAAAAAAGTGAATTTCGTGTGCTGATTAAGCATTACTTTTTACGTAAAAAATCCATCACTGAAACTAAGGAAAGACTTGATAAATACTACGGGGACTCGGCACCATCAATTTCAATGGTTAAGAAGTAGTTTACAGAGTTTCGTTGTGGTCGTACCAGCACTAGTGACGCCGAACGTCTAGGTCGCCCAAAAGAAGTGATCACGCCGGCAATCGTCGATAAAATCCATGAAATGATATTGGATGATCGGAGAATGAAAGTGCGTGAGTTGGCTCATGCTGTAGGTATCTCAACTGAACGGGTACATCATATTTTACACGAATATTTGGACATGAAAAAACTCTCTGCGAGATGGGTGCCGCGATTGCTCACACTCGACCATAAGCGCAATCGTGTGACCACTTCAAAAGAGTGTTTAGCGATGTTCAGCCGTAATCCGGATGAATTTTTTCGCCGTTTTGTTACTGTGGATGAAACATAGACCCATCACAACACGCCAGAGACCAAGGAACAATCGAAACAGTGGGTTGCTCGGGGTGAACGTGGACCAAAGAAGGCGAAACAGAGTCTGTCAGCCAACAAGGTCATGGCCACACTTTTTTGGGATGTACGCGGTGTCATTCACATCGATTACCTCAAGAAAGGTAAAACGATCACTGGCGAATATTATTCAAAGCTTTTGAACAGATTCGACGTTGATTTGAAGCAAAAACGGCCGCATTTGGCGAAGAATAAAGTGCTGTTTCATCAAGACAATGCACGTGTGCACACTTGTCTAGTCACGATGGCCAAAATCCACGAATTGGGATACAAACTGCTACCCCATCCAGCATATTCTCCAGATTTAGCCCCCTGCGACTATTTTCTGTTTCTAAACCTTAAGAAATGGCTGTGCGGTAAGAGATTTGAGTCGAATGAAGAAGTCATTACCGAAACAAACGCGTATTTTGATAGCTTTGAAAAAAACCATTATTTGGAGGGAATAAAAGAATTAGAAAAACGCTGGACTAAATGTATCGAGCTAAAAGGTGATTATGTAGAAAAATAAAATGATTATTTGCGGAAAAAAATTTGTTTTATTCAAAAAGTCACTGACTTATCAAACCGCCCTCGTATTACGCTTTAAACACCGTAAAGGTGAACTGTCAAACATACAATCAACTGACTTCACCTGATTTCCAAGCCTACTTAGTGTTTTGTTTGAACTGTTTCAATATTATTATTTAATGACTGACGTTAAGTATTTTAATATTTTTCCAAATTTGATTTATTATCATAATAAGTATTGTTATTATGACAGTATGCATAAAAATCGTTGAAGGTTCTTTTGCAGGTAAGTAAAAATAGCTGCGTAAGAAACAAGCTCCATCTGTGTCTCTATCCAAAAATTGCATATTTTGTACATGGACGTTGTAAAATTTATAATATTTTGGTAAATATTTATTTTCAGATGAAGTGGTTGGCTTTGTGCGTATTGGCCGTTGTAGTTATAAGTTTGGCTGGTGCAGATGGAGAAGTTTGGGAGGAAGACGATCACGAAGTTTTAATCAGAAGCGAAAGAGGAGCAAAAAATCGCGGTAAGCGTAAGTTTCTTTCTTTTTTACAATAATTATTTTATTTGCATTGATGCACCGTTGCATTTCAAGTTGCTAGCAGTAATTCAGGGCGTTTTTAGTGATCGATAAACGTTTCGTTTTACAAATGTGACGTCTCGACGTTGCAACCCCTTGTTTCTTTGCAAGATTATTTGTATTTATGCCTTCAGAAAATGCTCGATTGCTTCATAAGAATGCTAATTCTTTCCGGAACAAGACACATTGCTTTCAGTAAGATATATTTTTTATCTCCAATATTATGACGACTAGTTTTATTGTCTGCGATAACTCCCCCTAAGACTTCTAGTCAATTTTTCAGCCAAACTGTCAATTACCGACCAAGTTATATTATACACAGCCAAACCCACACTACAAATATAATGAAAAAAAAAATGGAGAAATTATGTGGAAGTGATCACGAAGAGAGCTTTTATGTGTTCACAAATCTCGTAAATGTAACAGAAGCGATTTGGTACGAGATTACGCGAAACATACATAATGATAAAAAAAGAAGCAATGGAATTCACCGCAAATTATTTGCACATCAGTCACTTTACGTATGTTTCGACCACGTAACGAGCTCATCAGAAAAACTGAACATCTTTATAAATCAACAAAATTTTTTTTTATCCATGCTTCCATGTACAGTCAAGGCTCCTTATTCGCGTGGACTCGCGAATACAAAAACCGTAAATAAGGAATGATCATTTGCATGGGATTATCGGGAACTCGTTCCAAGGTTGCAAAAAAAAGAAAAAGATTTTTTTAACAATATGTAATAAATATTATAATCAGATTTAGGCAATAGTTTAAAAAATTTAGTAAATTTTGCACACTTTTTTTCATAGAGGAATTAATTTTTATGAAACAATCACAAGGCCCATTTGCCGTCCGTAAACCTCCAAGGTTTAATGTCAACATTTCAATGTTGAAGCTTTCTCTCGAATGATATGTGGACTCAATTTCCTCCAAATTGGTTTCAGCCAAATCTTTATCATGCGATTCAAGTAACACTTAAATATCACTTGATTACTTGGTCATAGAGATGTCAATGACCTAAAAGATCTATTATGCCCCCTTCTGCCGTCCAGTCATTCAGCCGTTGGTTGCGCACGGTGGTCAGTTTTTATTCAGATAAAGGAAAAAGTAATCCCTTTTATAGGTTAGTTGCACAACAACGCAAATTTTTAAAGTAACCCCACAAGAATGATATACTTTATTCAGGTAACCGCAAAAGCATACCAACATGGAATAATAATTGTCCTATTCACTCCTCTGGTAGCAAACCCAACCTAAATCCTACCGACGCTAATCCATGTATTCCTAAGGCTGAGGCCTCGTCGCAACGTCAACGCTGCGTTGTTTTACATATATTTTAAGTGATATGCCTAGAACATGCCACATTATGCGTTGCGTAGTCGCACGTGACGTTTCAACGGATCGAAGGACGAGAGACGAAGCGGGGGCAGGGTGATGCTATCGGAGCTCCGGTACGACGACGGACAGAAGTGATGCGTTATTGTGGAACGTTATTTTTCTGGACATACCGTTCGGTCATAAAAATTTATAGAGTAAGTAAGTATCCAGAATACTATATTACACACATAGGGTAATAAAGTAAGAAATGTCTCAGAGCACATGCTTGTTGACCGAGGCGAAGCAGAGGTCAACATACATGTGTTCTGAGACATTTCTTACTTTAATGCCCGTGATGTGTATACTATTTTTCTCTTTACTGTAGGCGGAAAGCGGCAACTTCGTTTTGCGTAGCGGGCCGAAAGTGACGCTTTCTGCACATAAGAGAGAAAAAGAGATTAAGTCGACCCTAATTAAACCCAAAATTTCTGACCGCTGTCCACAACAACTAGTCCTGGTATCAACAACTAAAGCATTTCCTCCAGTCCTACGGCCCTTCGGGATATTGGATAGTTTCAGGTTAGGTAAATCTCCTTCTATTTGAATAGCGAATAAATAAATAACGAAACCGTGATTAAGGAGCTTGACTGTATCGCACATCCATGATGAAAACCCAATCAAAACAAAATACAACGAGTTCGTAATAATTGCATTAATTGCTTTTCACCCTTATGACTTTAATTTCATGACGTAGGGTAATAACATCAAAAATTCTATTCTGTTCGCACATTATGCATGAAGTACTGCCAGCTACAAAATTGTATTTACATTTTCAGAAATAAAAGCAAGCGGGTTATTGTAGTATTCTCATGGTTCCACTTAGATTTGCAAGATAATAAGTTTGGCCGTCGGAGTCATTGAAAAAATAAAGTGTAAAAAAACTAAATGTTAAACACGTGTAAACAACAAAATTAAAACATCAGTGGTCTGGGTGCGACCCGAGAGGTCCACACGACTAATTTCCCAGTGGTAAGAATTAAAAAATACCATATTTTTTGTTGTTATAATTATTATTATTAAAATAATTACAAAAAACGATTTCAAATTGTTTATAACGAATTATAATTGTCATTAACAATATTCTGTTTATGTCAACCGTATTCTTTCAAACTTTTTCTTATCATTTCATGAGCGGAAGCTATTTTCAATTGTTTATAACAATTGAAATTTTTTTTTAATTATTACGATCAATAATCATTTGTTAGTAACAATATTCAATTGTTATAAACAATGCTTGATTATTACTAACAATAATTTTTCACTGTTATAGCGTCTTCAATGCTATTCTCTCAATACTGACACAAGTTTAAAATTATCCAATTCCCATTTTTGTTTTCTAAAACTATCTCTTTTTATGAAATATTGTCATTATATTTTTCATACAAATATTCTTAGCATGCAATAATCATATTATTCATAGACCTATTATCCAAAGGAGATGCAACATTCCATTCATAAAACTCTGTTTGTTTTGTCGCAATGATTACTTGAGAGTGGCCATAAGTATAACATTATTGTGGAGTTACGGCCACGCTTGTAATTAGTGGCGTGCTGTTTGTTCAAAATGAGGATAAATCTATCGAGTAATATTTAGTTTTTTATCACAATATATTTATGAATAGGTGATACTCAGTTTTTTATCAAATTAAAGTGTTGTATCCTACTAAAAATATTTTTCCAAACCCCAAAAGTTGGGCGCCAAATTGCGTTACCCTAACTAAACTTTTTTTCTAAAATTAAAAAAATGGGGTGCTAATTTTGTGTAACTTTAAAAACTTACTAATTCCCCAAATGTTGGGCGACAATTTTGTGGTGTTACGTTAAAGTTTCCTTTCTTAAGCCATTGTGTGTAATTTTATAAATTACTTTTATAAATCTAAATTATTTCAACTCAAAGGCTGCTTATTGTGTAGCGAACAGTTTTACTAAATACCCGTTAAACTAAATTATTTTATCAAATTAAAGTACTGAAAAAGAATTTTAGATAATTTTACCTGTCTGAAATGAAAAAACTTAAATAATTACCTTTAATATTAATTGTCCAAATAAAATTTAATGTATTTTAAATTTTAATGTTGAAACTATTTATTAACAGCTTAATAACCTAAAGGAAAAGATTAAAATATTATACTCAGGGTTTGGTGACTCCTTGATTTCTCGATTGGATTAAATTTGAGGTGATGTATAGATTTCTTCTGAAATACTACTATAAAATGGATCAGGAAGGTATATAGTTCTTCAAATAACAACGAAAGAATGATAATACCACTGAATAATTGTTGCTGAATAACAGGAAAATAATGACCATTTTTGAGAATATCTCGAAAAGTATTGATTTCCGCATCGTTTGGTTTTTAGATACGTGTTTTATGCCTCAAAATAATATCTGTTTATTTTAATATTGAAATCGTCATCGCTACCCCACTGGATGAAAATATAGTAAACAATGAGATGTTCCAACTTACTTGTGAAAATAAACACTGGGGCTTAATTTTTTTTTTTATGAAAATTGTCGCAAAAAGGGTAGACCTATCGTGTGGGCCGCGGACGGCCCGCACTGCGACTATTAGAAGGGGAAGGGATTAAAGAAAGGAGATGATTGTGGACACGCTTTTTAAAAAGTTGCAGGTCATAGTTCTCTGGAAAAACTGATTTTGGAAGCTTGTTTCATTCTGTAGCAGCCCTGTAAAAGAAGGATTCTTAATGGAGATTGATCATTGTAGTGTCAATTTTCAGAGTAAATGGGTAAGACTGATCAGCGTGCCGAGTTCTTCGGCCGAATGTGGCCAATGGTGGTACAAGAGTTTTTATTTCTCTGGAGCATCTGCCATGGAAATATCTGTAAAGCAATGACTGGTGTGCAACTCTTCTTCTATGTTCTAGAGGGTAAAGGGTATCTGTGAGAGTTGAGTTGTTTATCAAGCGAATGGCTCTTTTCTGAATGAAATCTAGAAGACGAAGAAAATGTCTTGTTGCCGAACCCCAAATGTGCGAGCAATACTTCAGTGGAGGTCGATTTTTTACACACTTGGCTATGACGAATCATTTCTTCCACTAAATTTTACGAATTATATGCTAATGCCGATTTCCTAGTAAACACACATTTTTACACGTGGAACGAATCAGACAAGCCGTGCGGCGTTGTCGCTTATTGAGCAACACATTTCTATGATCTAACGGAATGAAATAGTTCAATGGTTCAACATTCCATAAAATGAGTTGTATTATTCAGGTTGTTATAACTCATGAAATTTTAATAATAGATAGCATTATGGTCACAATATTGATGCAAATATAATCAACAAATACTATGGACAATTCAATAACAATCAAAAATCTCTTGCCATAACTAGAGAGCAGGCAACATCACATCACAACACATTCCAGTCAGCCGCATAAAGACAATACAGTCGACCTGAAAGAGGAGATGTATGATCGTGTTTAAAAGTAAATAGTTCCGTCTCGTCTGATAATAGGTCTATGATATTATTCAAATAATCTTAAAATTCTGTATTAAAAATAGTATAATTTATCAATTGCAAATTTCAGGTAGTTTACCATTTTTTTCAGTTTTTTGATTCTCCATAAAAAACAGTTTAACCAATTTTGCTGAAAATCTAATCAGTTTTAAGTTACGTAATTATGCGTCGAATGTAATTGGTCCCACGTTAATATCATTTTTTGTTCTTGAGATAATCGAGACGAAAAATAATAACACACACACATACATACGTCAACTTAAAAACTATTGTATTTGACTCTGGAGACCTTGAAATGATGAGATACGTCAACATTCGGGATTCGCAAAATCGGACTTCCCGCTGGGAAGTTAAAAATAAACCTATCAGTGAACGCTGGACCTTTCGCGTGACGAAGGGACTAGCACCTTTTAAGTGACTGGAAGTGTCTAGATCAGGGCTATCGAACTTCAAGTGGCCCAAAGGCGGCTGTAAATTGAGATTATGAGAGTCGCATCAAAAATACTTTATTTGCTACTTTATCAATGATTTGCAACATATTTAAATTTAATTGTTTTTATTTTTTCAAAAAAAATAACAAAAATACAAAAATATTAGTGGGAAGTTTGAGGATGTTGGTTTGCACTAACCAGTGAATCAATATTAACATAATTATTTGTTGTTGACAAACGGGGCAACTAAGTACCCAAGTGACTTACCAGACAGGGAACACATATATTTAACATCCCAGAGGTAAGTTATACTTATAGGTCCGATTTTGCCAATCCCGAATTTTGACATACCTCCACATTTCAAGATCTCCAGAGTCGAATACAATAGTTTTCAAGTGGACGTCTGTGTGTATGTGTATGTTCGTGTTTGCGTAAGTTCGTATGTGCGTTCGAAATTATTTTTTGTCTCGATTATCTCGATAATAAAAAAGGATATCGACGTGGAACTAATTACATTCGACGCATAATTACGTAACTTAAAACTGATTAAATTTTCAGCAAAATCGGTTAAGCTGTTTTTTATGGAGAATAAAAAAACTGAAAAAAATGGTGAACTTTCGGAATTATTTTTTGTCTCGATTATCTCGAGATCAAAAAAGGATATCGACGTGGGACCAATTCCATTTTAACCTAGAACTGATTAGATTTCCAGTAAATCGGTCGAGCTGTTTTTTATGGAGAATCAAAAAACCAAAAAAATGGTTAAATACCTGAATTTTGCAATTTATAAATTATACTATTTTTAATACAGAATTTGAAGATCTTTTGAATAATACGATAATTACATGTTGGGAATATTTGTAAGAAAAATATGATGACAATATTTTATAAAAAGAGGTAGTTTTAGAAAACAAAAATGGGAATTGGATAATTTTAAACTTGTGTCAGTATTGAGAGAATAGCATTGAAGACGCTATAACAGTGAAAAATTATTGTTAGTAATAATCAAGCATTGAAAGAATACGGTTGACTGATAAACAGAATATTGTTAATGACAATTATAATTTGTTATAAACAATTTGAAATCGTTTTTTGTAATTATTTTAATAATAATAATTATAACAACAAAACGTATGGTATTTTTTTATTCTTTCCACTGGGAAGTTAGTCGTGTGGACCTCTCGGGTCGCACCCAGACCACTGATATTTTATTTCGTTTTGCTGCAGTACGCTATTATTAATAAATCTTAAATCTACCCACCAAGTTAGTTGACGAACTTACAAAGTAATCTGTAATCTGAAACTTGGTTGTGTTTCTTCCAGAAATCTGTCCTTCCCAATGTACACAACGAATGGCAATGCGGTTGATTAAATCCCCAAACTATGGTCGCGCCACTATTGACAATTATGCGGATTTAACGCTACATGTATTTAAATCATGTCCAAATAATAATTCGATTACTGCCAATGTCAATTCGCCTTTGGGATTTTGTATTGACGTTTCGGTTGCATGATTATACCAAGGGATTGTGACGACTTTGATCTATACATAACGCCAGAAACAATATTAGCGCACCAAAGGGTAAATCCCAAACATAATTGTTTTAGTGTTAAAGTCGAATTATAGAAAAAAAATAAGTTGGAAACAAAGGAACAAAAATGTTTTGTAGATGGGACATCATTACAAAATAAAAAGCAGATTGTGTACCATTAATATGCAAGAAATGAGAAAAAGAGTGACGAGCTTACCTTTAAGAGAAGAAAAGAATTATTGTTAGGCCTGAAACCGAAAACTGGAGAGAATAGGATAATAACAAAAGTTTAGAGGTTGGAAATTGTCGTACGAACTAAATTAAAAAGGAATATTAGTATTGTGCATGGGTGCGAGTGAGAATGAGAGAAAGTTCAGTATTGTAGTGTATGTAATTTGTTCGGAAATGTAATTTTCAAGAAGTTGTTAAGCAGAAGCGGCGGAGGCGGCCATTGCTATAATTGTTTCTGTGGGAGTAAATTTACGCTGATTAAATTTAAGTGCACATGCAGAGAATGAATCAATGTTGTGCCGCCAGATATCACTGCGTATTTTCGTTTTTTTCTTCCCATCCATTTCCGTGCAAGTTTGGAAAATTGCTCTGTGCAAAAAACCCGCCTAAGGGAGCTATGATAAAAGCAGACTACTTTTGGAATGGTTAAACATACATGCTCTATTTTACATATTAAATTTGTTAAAAATAACTAAAGCAATTTTACATATTGGGGCTACACTTACGTTTTTGGCTAGCAAAATTATGACATCATTATAGGGACTGTCTAACGACATGTTGGTACAAGGTTTGCCCCGAAAAAGTTAATAGTCAAAGTTTTAGACAATTTTATATCCCATATTAACTCTGAGAAGATAATATGGAATGTGCAAGCAGGATTTAGAAGAGAAAGAAGATGTATGGATCAGGTCTTTTCATTACGAGGTATAGTCGAGAAATTCTTGGCTAGAAGTCTGAAGGTCTATTGCGCTTTTATAGACTTGAAAAAGGCCTATGACAGAGTGGTGAGGAGTAAATTGTGGTCGACATTGTCAATGTATGGGGTGAGTGGTAGTTTAATACGAGCACTGAAATCACATTACGAGGATTCCACTCCTTGTGTCAGGATAAACGGAGCTTGCACGGACTGGTTTAACATCGAAAAAGGTGTAAGACAGGGATGTGTGGCTTCGCCATGGCTGTTTAACTTATACATAGACAATTGTTTAAAAGATTTTAAAGAGAGTGCGTACGGATTGAAAATGAATGATTTGATCGTCAAATGCCTTCTTTACGCCGATGATCAAGTCATATTAGCGTCATATGAAGAGGATTTGCAGGCGATGGATAATGTTATGCAAGATGCCCTGAAAATCAAAGGGATGAAAATAAATGTAAGCACAACGAAAGTAATGGTTTTTGAAAGAGAAGGAAGCATGACAAACTGTGGAGTTTCGATTGAGGGAGAAAGAGGGGAACAAGTAAATAAATTTGTGTACTTGGGTTCAAAGTTTACGAGAGATGAAAAGTATGACAGTGACATTGAGCGAAGGGTGTTGGCAGGAATACAAATAAATAGGGCACTGCATAGCTTTATGAATAGTCAGAAAGTGTCAAAAAAGGCACGTCTGGCTGTGCATAGAGGTGTGTTGGTTCCTACACTTATGTATGGTAGTGAATGTTGGGTTTGGCAGAAGAAGCATGAAAATAAGATTAATGCTGCGGAGATGAGTAGTCTGAGAAGTATAGCCGGAGTGACTCGGTTGGATAAGGTAAAGAATAGTAAGATAAGAGAACGCTGTGGTGTAAAAGAAGATGTGGTTACAAAAATAAAGGAATGCTTAGATGGACACGTTGAAAGGATGGATGAAGGAAGTTTGACGAATTAAATTTATAAATCGAGTGTTAATGGACAAGTCGGTAGAGGTCGACTTGGGAGAAAATATATTGATCAGATCAACATTGTTTTGAGGAAAGGCCAGGTCAAGAGTACCAACAACCGACGAGCATGTATGAGAGCACTAATAAAAGAAGAGGAAGCAAAAGATGTGTGTAAGAACCGTAGCGGAAGTGGAAGGAAGTGGTCTCTGCCTACCCCTATGGGAAAAAGGCGTGACCTTGTGTATGTATGTATGTATTAATTCTATGGGAACATGTAGTCGGCTCATGGATTCACACACTTCGCATTTAGAACTACTCAGAAGGCAAGTGGCAAGTATTTTTTTGTATCGCAAATATGTAAGACCTTCCTCTGTTAAATGCAATTAAAGTACATACAATGTATCCTGAATAGAGTGAATAAATATACAATGTATGTGAAAAATAATTAATAAATAAAAAACGGTACACAGTATCGAGTTTTACCAAGAGTACCTTTTTGGTGTAAAATTGAATGATGTTTAAGTTCACTTGAAATTTTGATTAATAAATCTAACTTTAAAAAAGTTATGTTCAATACTACTTGTTACGAACCGTGTAACTAGCGCCCTCTATAAGAGTCAGATATTAAAACAAATTCATGATCAGCTTCTAAAAGATATTCGTATAAAATTTCATTACAATGTTTCCAGTAGTTTCGGCAAAATCGTAATAAATGTTTATACATTTTTTTTCTTCAACGCCCTTTATCTTGAATAAGGATGGCGTTACGAAAATTTTTAACTTAGCAAACCCCAATTATTTTTCAGTTTTCTACCTATCCTAGAGACGGCGTCACTTTTTTTGAAACACCCTGTAGAGACAGTATTAAACAAAATATACGATAGATGTTATTACAGTACTCGTTTATATTCCATCTACCTTAATAAGTCACCTACCGGTCTTATAACGTAAATTACTATTTCCATAGGCTCTACATGGGAAATTCAGGTGCCTATACCTGTACCTTTCCGGGGCAAACCTTGTAGGTACATGTATGATTTTCATGGGGACCGTGTCTACATAATGGTGGGTAAATACGGGAGTGTCCCACAATATTTGCTTTTTCAAAAACAGGATAACAATTTAAAAAACTGTTATTTTGATGCAACTACCAAATAAATGTTGAAAAGAAAACGAAAAAAAATTAACTTCATATATTTAATCATTAAAAATAAATATGCCACTACATGTTATTATGTGAGTAATAAAGTTCCAAAAATATTTTAAAATAGGAAAGTATTCCTGGTAGAATTATTCTCGAGACGGTGCCGCAGCAATAAGATGTATCAGTTCCAAATCGGCTGTTCGCACACTATTCGTTATTCTATAAATACAAAACATCTTCCAGAAACGAGAGATCGCTTCTTTATTCGGGAAAATGTTTAAATTCCGAACGCATATCGTCCAAAACGAGATTTTTATACATCAGTTACACAAAGAATTTTACACGAGAGATCCGGAATAGGATTTCCCCTGGAGATATGTGTGTAGATGAATAAAAATACCCAAATGGAAATCACTTTTCATTTTAATGTAAATAACAAAAAAGATTCGTCTAAACTGCAAATTTTAACATCACACCATTTTTTTATTCCTTTTTTCGTTTATATAAACAATTATAAACCGCCTACAGTAATTGTAAAGCATTGCAGAAACACTTACCAACAATAATTTGCAGAACATTCACAACGGACCACAGTTATAACAGTTTGCAGGGATAAAAGTAAATTTAAGAAAGACGAAAGTAATGGTATATGAAAGAGAAGAAAGTATTACAAACTGCGAGGTGCTGATTGAAGGAAAAAGAGTGAAACGAGTGAAAGAGTTTGTATACCTGGGTTTAAAGTGAGATGGAAAGTATGACTGTGACATTGAGCGAAGGGTATTGACAGGAAAACAAATGAATGGGGCACTGTATAACTTGATGAGCAGCCATAACGTGTCAAAAAATATACGTCTGGCAGTGCACAGAGGAGTGCTGGTCCCTACACTTATGTATGTTGATGAGTGTTGAATTTGACAGAAGAAGCATGCAAATAAGATTAATACTGCGTAGATGAGTAGTCTGAGAAGTATTGCCAGAGTGACTCTGATGGATAAAGTGAGATAAGAGAACGCTGTGGTGTGAAAGAAGATGTGGATAAAGTGAAGTATGTCAAAGGGAAATAGATACGCAATAATTTTTATTTAAAAAATTATGGAGTAAAAAGTTTCTCGAGTAAAACGTAAAAAAAAAGAGATAAAAAATACACGACATCCTTTGTTCCTTTGCTCAAAACTTTAGGCGCTCTTTTTAAAAACGATATTCAGCTACAGTAACGCCATCTTAATTCAATACACTTTCAGGGACATTTTTTTCTACCTCCATAGTTCTTTTAAAGAACGACTTTTGTAAACCGGATTGAATTTACACCTGAAGATCCTCGACTACTTAGCTAAGAATAACTTTTAAGGTGAAACTGTGCAAACGGCTATTAATGTTACAAATAGAACAGTTTTATTAAATGGCTATTGGCAGAGAGCGGACCATATGGTAGGGACACATAAATCGATACTAGCGTTCGATGCGGACAAAATATCGTAAAATCATGCTGACGTTTAAAATATATGAGTGAAAAGAGTACATACTTATATTAAAAATGGTTCATAACAGTTGTTGTGTAGTCAACTGCAAAAATACTGGCAGAAATAGTGATTTTAAATTTTATACATTTCTAAAAGCTAAATGGAAAATATAAAAAAGGAAAAAAATGGATTAATGCAATAAAGAGAAAAAAGTAAGTAGTGTTTAACCTAACTTACCATGCTTATTTTGACAGATTTACATTTCATTGTTTGGCAACAAACTATCGTGTAACCATGTAAAACCATTGTAAAATTTTTCCATGCTTTAACATTTAAATGAATTAACTTGTAGATAATTATCTTATTTAAGAACAAATTTTTAAACTTTCATAATAATTAAACAACTCTTACTTACTCACTTACTCCGTAGCGCTACATCCCCTGATGAGCCTTGGCTGAGGCAACCATTTGCCTCCATATATCTCGGTCTTCCATAACTTCTAGACTATTCCCGATGCCCATTTTCCGGAGGTCTGATGTTATAATTATCACGCCACCTTAATCTTGGTCTTCCAAGTGGTCGTCTTCCTTCTGGTGCTCTGTCCCATATTAAGCGGACCATTCTATCCTCTGGCTGTCTTCGTACGTGCCCTGCCCATCTCAACCTTTGTGCCTTTATGAGGTTAATCAGTTCTGGTTGATTGTATATTTGTTCTAGTTTTGTTTTGATTCGGTAGCTCCACGTATCCTGGTTTTTGGTGGGTCCGAAAATTTTCCTCGGCACTTTTCTCTCGAATCTTCGAATGAGTTCCTCATTTTGCACCGTAAGAGTCCAGGTTTCGCAGCCGTACATTACCACAGGTCTTATCATGGTCTGGTACGTTTTTATTTTCGTTCTCCTAGTCACGTATTTGGACTCTAGTATATCCTTTAGGGCCTATAAGTACCTGTTGGCTGACTTTAGTTGTTCTCTGATTTCTTCACTCATATCGTTGTCGGATGTGATTGTGGACCCTAAGTATTTAAAAGAATTTAAACAACTCTTGCTAATAACTATTGTTAACATTAACTTCAAAGTTTTAAATACCTAATATAAAATAGACAATACATTAAAATACTTTTTGTTTATATCATCTTCGGACTTTTTATCTTTATAATTTGTTGCTTCATTAAACGTAATTTTAAATGTTATTAATAAACATTTACTCCAGTAAAACTTCGTTAACTCAATAAGTCTACATTACCATTCATATTACGTTTTTTTAAAAAACTTGATGTTATGAGATAACTTTCAACAAATTTTCTAAATTCTTTTACTTCTTTGACTAGCAATTTAGTAATATTTTATGTGATATTGCTTCAAATCCTGTTTGAATTATGATTTTCTTATTAGGCCGAAAAAGTCATAAACGTTATTGAAGATCGACCATTTTTAACCCCAACCTTATAAAAGAAATTTTTTCTTTTAAAATATTAAACTGATAAATTTTGTACATTCTTTTTATGTTTATTAATTTTTCTTTAATATAATGTCATCATGTATTTTAGTCGGTTAACCTCAAATTACTTTGAAAACAATTTTTTTTTATTATATCCATAATTATTATAAACTTTATTCACTAAGCATTTTTAGAATTATAATTGCACTTTTTTATTTAAAGTGCAACAAAGTTAAAGTTTATTTATTATTTTTTACATAATATCTTTCGTGTCTTTACGGTTGAAGAGCATGATTTAATGCAGTCGTCAGATGTCGTTTTCGTCGCACACCCTGCAAATAGTATTCTAACCAATTTTTTTCCAAACGATTCTTTTTCTTTTCTATTTACCTTCCCTTCAGATAAAAAAACTGTAAATAGGCAGGAACGAGTCTCACATAGACAGGAAACAAAGAAATGCATGCACAAATGAATAAATAGGTCAAACAAAAAAATGAAAATAGTCACAACAGTAAACGGAACTACATATATGCAGATTACTACTTCGCTCACTCGTTTAATGTTGTCATTAAAATTTAATTTTTGTTTTGTTTTGTTTTTGTCGAAAAACGAATACAACTATTATTATTTTCGTTTGGTAAATTTTCGTAAAAACTCAAACCGTGTCTCATTATTTGTTTAATCCAGGTTTCGATTGGTTGCATTGATAGAGATAAATTACTAATAAAAGGCACACTTGCAACGTTTTTCACTTCATCACAATACTAGCGCCACTTTGAGTGCCGGTTAAACAGTGTTGTTTACCGATGAAGTATCCTAAACATTTTGTAACAGTTACCGAATATTTTTCTGTACGAAAATTTATCGGAATTGAAAATAAATAAAAAGAATTGCACAAAAATTACACTTTTGAAATCATTAAGGATTGCTTTTTTTCGCCAGTGACAAAATAAAAAAAAGGTATTGGTACCAAATTTTGTATTATAATTTCACAAATTCTAGATTTATTTAAAAAATACTATTGATTTATATTATCAGAAGAGTTGCGTAAAATATATTCAATGTCTTGCCTGCTGCTGTTTTTTTTGCAAAAATATTAGGTATGTTAAATGGTTCATTGCAGGATTTCAAAGGTAAACATTATTAAAATCCTATTTTTGTGTATTGTGTGATCATCATCATCAATCAGCCCATATTCGTCCACTGCTGGTCATAAGCCTCCCTTGATTGCCTCCACATTCTCCTATTTTGTGCCTCCTGTATCCAATTTGTGTGGATACGTTTAATATCATAGGACCATCTAGTTGGTGGTCGTCCCCTGCTTCTGTATTCATCCTATCTAGGCCTTCACTCTATGATCCTCTTGGTCCATCTGTTGTCCCGCATTCTCGCAATGTGTCCCGCCCAATTCCACTTTAGGATTGCTATTCTTTCTACTGCGTCAATCACTCTGGTTCTTCTACGTAGCTCTGAGGATCAGTCCCAGCCTTGACCTTTCCAATGCACGCCGTGCCACTTTGATTTTCTGTACAGCCTTTTTTGTTAATCTCAAAGTCTCAGCACCATAAGTTAGGACAAGCAGAACACGTTTAACCCTAGATTTTCCAAATTTACAGATTTATACATACATACTCAAGCAGGTTCGTAAACAGTTTCGGCAAAATAGTGTCCCCTGCCGAACTACTCTAATTATTTTGAATTTATTTGTTGTCTCTTGCAGTTTTACGTTAGGTGTAACAATTTTATATATAGATTCTATTACTAAGGTGTATCGATGATTTATTCTACAGTCGGAGAGTGACTTTAACGTCTGATACTGGTTTATAGTGTCAAAGGCTTTTTCTTAGTCCACGAATATCACGACAAGTGGTTTATTGTATTCAATGGACTTCTCTAGGATTCTTTAGGACTTGGAGATGATCGTTCGTGCCATAACCTGGTCGAAACCCAGCCTGTTCCCTTGGCTAATAAAGGTCCAGTTTCGCTTTTAATCTATTTGGGATGATTCGAGTGAGTAACTTGTACATGTGAGACAGCAGACTGATAGGACGGTAATTTGCAAGATTGGTTATGTCACCTTTTTGTGTATTAGGGTAATGGTTGCATTGTTTCATTGTTGTGGTGTTTTGCCTTGTATTGTGTGATATTTAACAGTATTCAACATTTTCAATAAAGTGCAGATCATTAATAAAAAATACAAGTAAGTAATAATAAATAATTATTCGAATAAAATATTTCAGTATTTCGCTTTTTTAAATTTATAGGTTGAGTTCTGTCACTTCTAGCGCGCGCTATTTGATTTGACGAATGAGTGCGCGGTGAGTAGACCTACAGATAGACGTCAACCAATTTTCCGAGAGGTCGGTACTGTCAGCCATCAGCTGTGCACTTATGCTACAGTGTTGTGTATAAAGTTTGCTGTTATATGCGTAAACTATATAAATAAATATTTACTGTTGATAATAAGTCTCAATAAAGTGCAGATCATTAATAGAAAATTTCAAGTAAGTAATTATAAATAATTATTCAAATAAAATATTTCAGTATTTAGCTTTTTTAAATTTAGAGGTTGATTACTGACACTACTAGTGTTAATTAAATAAAATACAATTTTCGTTAAAAAGAATTATTGTTTGTTATGAAAAATCATTTCAAATAATACCTGGCCCATTTTTTTTATAATACAATTTTAAAATTGCTTATTACTAAGGTGAGATGTCAAATGTTACACATCATATGCGACTACTGTAAGACTCGCTCGTTTTTTTATGTATCATTTATGTTCGCATACCGTGATTGGTTGTAATCGTATGGTAATTCTAGCGTTAATCTTCTTACATCGTGAATGTCAGGGGTGTTCGAGACAGAATTAGAATATTTCAACAAGTTTATTTAAAACGATTTAGGTAAACTATATATTTTTCTAGGAAATAACTTATGTGGCAAATAACATCGTTTGTGACTCTTAACAGATTATGCGTGATATATGTCCTCGAACCCTCCCTTTAACTATGATAGCACTAATAAAAAAATAAACGAGTAATGAATAGTCTCATTGGGGTAAGACTCGTAATCACACCGTTTAGACTGTTTATCGTCCCTAAAATAAAATGTGTCACAAATCAAACACAGTTCCCCTTCGTTTTCCGTTATTCACGCAGTAACTAAAATCGAGCGTAAACAAAAATTGGGAACGTAAACATTCTTTGATGGCATGGCATTTTCTGTTCCGAGGAAATATTTCTTTTATTATGTTTTCGCCAGCTTGCCTGAAACAGTTAGCTCCAACCGAAACAATTTCATTTTAGAACTTAAGTTCGGAATAAAAAAATTATCGTTATCTTTATTGGGACAAGTGGTATAACAGTTTTGGAACAACTACATTTAACTTGTATTTTGGAATAGTACTAGTGATGAGAACTGCTTGCAGTAGAGATGATTTATCAAAGAAAGAGATATCCCGTTTTTACTTGAATAACAAACAGGCAAACTATGCTCCCAGAGTACAGTTTAGAGGACAGCAGCTAAACTATAATGCGCATCCAAAATATTTGGGAGTAATATTGAACCGCTCCCTGACGTAATTATTAAAATACAAATAAGTAATAAAATTCTAGAAATAAAAATTAATAAAATATCTTTTAATATCAAGCATTATTTGTAAAACTAGGGATCACCTAACTAAAACAGCAGCAAAAGTAAAGACACGCAATAACATCTTGCATAAGCTCTCAGGAGCAACAGTCCTCAGAACTTCCGCCGTAGCGCTAGTATATTCAGTAGCGGAATACTGCAGCCCGGTTTGGATTAACAGATCACACACCGGAAGGGTTGACGTTCATCCAAATGATACGATGAGGACAATTTCTGGCACGATAAAATCCACACCTCCCCAGTAGTTACCAGTACTGTCCAATATTTCTTCCCCGCACATACGACGACAGGCTTCTCTGAAAAGTAAATGGCTCAAATGCTGCAACAACTTACAGCTGCCATTCAAGACAGCACACACAGAGACTAAGGTCCCGGAAACAAGCATGGACTTCAGATGAAACACTCGTACGAGAAAACTTCCAGCTAAAGACATCCTGGATGAACGAATGGACTGTTTCAAACCCTGGCCTCATTAAAAATGGACAGCGCTGAATCGCGTACGCACTGGCCATGGCAGATGTGAGTACTTTAAACACAAATGGGACATATCCGAAAATCCTGAATGCGACTGCGGCCACCCAACACAAACGATCCATCACATTGCATTAGAGTGCCCAATACGAAGGTTCCATGGCTCAATATTATTACTACCTGACATATATTACATATACATATTACACATTTTATTTATACTTTATCTTATGTTAACTTAAACTCTGTATTTGTATTTTATCTACATTTTGCTTTATCTTATTGCCATACAAAATATATATATATATATATATATATATATATATATATATATATATATAAGAGTAAAGAAAGAGATGTGTCAAAGGTCCCCACTTTATTTCCAACTAAGCGGATGTCGAGTGCCGATTTAAACGAATCGGTTACCACCCAGCCACATCTTTACTTCTTCAATCTTTAACATGATTACGTACCAACGTTTAATAATATACGGCGCGAACTTATTTGGTTATTGTCAAGCAGGGTCGTGTTTTTTTATGTGTATCTAACATCTTTGTTCTCGCTTTTTGGTATTATTTGTGGGTGTGATTTCGTGAAATATGTAACAGTGTAACAGGAAGTCGCGGAAGCGCGTGCTATTTGATTTGACGAATGAGCGCACGGTTGTAGAGTTGGCCGTCAGATAGCCGACAACCAATTTTCCGAGAGGACGGTACTGTTAGCCATCAGCTGTGCACTTTAGTTACAGTGTTGTGTATAAAGTTTGCTGTTATATGCGTAAACTATATGAATAAATATTTACTGTTGATAATAAGTCTCAATAAAGTGCAGATCATTGATAAACAATTCAAGTAATAACAAATAATTATTCGAATAAAATATTTCAGTATTGAGCTTTTTTAAATTTTGAGGTTGATTACTTTAACTCGTCATCATCATCATCATCAAACAGCCTGTCTCGTCCACTGCTGAACATAGGCCTCCGTTAACGATCTCCATTTATTTCGATCCTGGGCATCCTGGATCCAATTTGGTGCTACTCTTTTTATGTCATCCGTCCACCGGGTCGGCGGACGACCTCTGTTCCTGAACGCATCTTGCCTAGGTCTCCACTCTATGATCTTTTTGGTCCATCTTTCGTTGGTCATTCTTGCGACATGTCCAGCCCAGTTCCACTTTGAATATGTTATTCGCTGGATTGCATCGGTAACCCCTGTTCTCTGACGTATTCGATCATTCGGAATCTTGTCTCTCAGCGTGACTCCCAACATGGAGCGTTCCATGGCTCGCTGGGCTACTCCTACTTTATTTACCGATTTTCGTGTTAGAGTTAGGGTCTCCGAACCATAAGTCAGAACCGGCAGAACACACTGATCAAACACCTTCCGCTTAAGGCATATGGGGGTTTCGGACTTAAAAATGTGTTTCAGCTTTCCATAGGCGGCCCACGTTAGCCCTATCCTTCTTTTGATTTCGCAGGTTTGATTGTCCCTGCCAATCGTAACATCATGGCCCAGATATCTGTAGGATGTAACTTGGAAGATTTCTTTTCCTTCTACTAAGTAGTTTCGGCTTGGGACTAGATTTGTCATGAAATTTGTTTTCGATGGATTTATTTTAAGCCCAACTTTATGTGAAGCAGATGTTAGTCTCATAAGCAGTTTCTCTGCCTTATCCAAGCTATCTGAAATCAGTACAATATCGTCCGCGAACCGAAGGTGACTGAAATTTTCACCGTTAATATTTATACCCATATTCTCCAACTCGACACTCTTGAACATATACTCCAACAAAGTGGTAAGTAGTTTAGGGGAGATTGTGTCGCCTTGTCGTACACCGCGCTGCACTCTGAATCTCTCTGTCTCTTCATGGAGTTTTACGCTCGCTGTTGCATTTTCGTATATATGTTGCAGTATAGCAGAGTATCTGTGGTCTACTCGGCAGTCGGCAAGTGCTTTAAACATCTCACTGTGCTTGATGGAATCAAACGCCTTTTCGTAGTCCACAAATATTAACACGAGTGGCTTGTTGTACTCAACGGACTTCTCGATCAATGTCTTAATAACTTGCAGATGGTCATTTGTTCCGTATTCGGATCGGAAACCTGCCTGTTCTGTCGGCTGGTAGAAGTCCAATTTCGATGTTAGACGCTTAGTTAGAATTTTGGTAAACAATTTATAGAGATGAGAAAGCAGGCTAATTGGTCTATAGTTCTTCAGGTCGGCAATGTTGCCCTTTTTATGCATGATGATTATGATTGCATTGTTCCAGTTCATAGGTGTTGTGGTTTCCATAAGACATTTATTGAATAATTTTGTTATGGCCTTTAACAGTTGTTCTCCACCTTCCCTAACTGCCTCAATCACGATGTCGTCCTCACTCGTAGTGTCAATTAAATAAAATACAATTTTCATTAAAAAGAATTATTGTTTGTTATGAAAAATCATTTCAAATAATACCTGACCCATTTTTTTCAGAATATAATTTCAAAATTGCTTATTACTAAGGTGAGATGTCAAATGTTACACATCATATGCGACTACTGTAAGGCTCGCTCGTTTTTTTGACGTTTCATCCTACTTCAAATGACAATAATAATTTATCTTTACAAGAGACGAAGGTAAATTGTTGGAATGTCTTACCATCCCGTTTTGGCGGTTTAACTAGAATTTAAACCATAAAACATTTTGTTCTATGTTTTAGTCTCAGATATTTAAGAATTTGGGTAAATGAGCTAACTTAAAAATATGCTAACATTGTAAAGAACATTGCGAAAGTTGAAAAAAATTATATCCCAAGAGAGAATTTGCATGAATTACATTTAACAAACGACGAAAACTTTTTAGAAATTTTAGAATGAGAGGTAACAATTTTTAAAAATGAAGTGACTAGAAATTTAAAGCTCGGTTTAGGTTATCTAAAGATACAGTGGATGCATTAGATATGAGTATGGAATATTTAAAATTTGCTGAAAAATTAATATCTCAATAGTTTTTTTAAAGTAATAAATAAAAAAAATACGTGAGAGAGTGCGCATCCGCAGCAGCAGGTCTTCTACATTAGTGATTGATAAACAGATTTTACTATTTTTTACAATGTAGCGTTAATAAAAAAAGAATTTCTTAAAAGGGTGCACTTTAAAACGCAAAAGGTGCAGTTTTTTTGGCTCTATAAGCTCCGAGATAAGTTCATTATTAAGCGAGACATCGAGTTTCAAAGTTTGCGTCATTCCGATGTTTAATTTAATTTTTTGTAGGAGTATTTTCAAAAAATGTAGTTTAAAACACATCAATTACGATTTTTTTCCCTCTATTTTTACATTTGTCAGCTAGGGGGGAGAGGTCAATTTTAATGAGTTTATTTGATGACACTGGACACACATTATCCCTACCCTGACATACATTCAATATTACCAACACAAAATGACTACTACTTAATTTTAAATTTTACGTAGAAAATGAATCGAACTTCTTTAGGAGGTTAACTATTGATTTAAATCTCGATTGTTTAACTGAGTTACAACAACAGTAGCTACATAACGTATTGGAACACGTTTAGCATTTTAACACATTGGATTTTTTGTCTCATTATTCCTTTATGCACAACAAAAACAATAACACTTCAACTTTCCATTTTAAAATCCTTATCTACAATGGTAGATTGTAGATTGTAGCGGGGGGGGGGGGGGGTCGTAAAGGCTATGTTGCCTCTCAAGTACTTCGATCTATCAGATCTTTTGTGCATAACCCTTAATCTATTCGAGGCACAGGATACCGAGACTTCGTACAAAGTTCTTGGAAGCTAAGTTCCTGACATTGGAGGGCTTTAGGAATGCCCTTTCCAGAAACTTGAGCCTCTTGTAGAAAAGCGCTGGGCATTCGCAAAACAAATGTTCTGCAGTTTTAGCGAAGTTCTCGCAGTAGCGGCAACCATCACTTTCTGTTTTGCCCATCTTTTTCAGGTGATACCTCAGAGGGCAGTGTCCAGTGACGAGTCGCGTTACCAGTTTCAAGTCTTTCTTGTCCAACTCGAGAAGCTGTTTAGCTTTCGTTGGCGAAAGACTTACTAGCCCTTGTGCTTGTCTTTGTCCTGGCACTTTATGCCAATGAGATTTTATTTCATATGTTTCCCAGCGTCAAACCTCTTCTTTCAAGTGGGCTTTGGAGAGTCCACAGAAGGGTTCTGGGCCGAAAAATTGTATATTTGCCCCTTCTTTGGCTAGGCAGTCTGCTTCCTCGTTGCCTTTAACTCCCTTGTGACCTGGAACCCACATCAGAGTATCCATAATGATAGGTGATTAACCTTAAATAAAAAAGGTTAAGAAAAACTAAAATGTGAAAAGTAATAAATAATTTTTGATGTCATAGTTTTTTCTTTTATCTCCGCCGCAAAACTCGCGACATTTGTCAAGATAATTTTCATTTAAATATAAGCGATTTCGTAACTAAAATTATATTTCTGGGTTGACCGTTAAGAGCATAAAATTAACATTTAACCAACAGCACTGTGATTTATTTGGACAAAATCTAGTTGGAAATAGTGTGTATATCTTGGGTCTTGCATGCACGGTATAATAAACGGCTGGCTGGGATGTCACAGGCGATAAAATTACTGGATGCCGGTCTGAGAGATATTTTCGCATTCTGCCAACCGATATACAATCATTAATGCAAAGCTTGTATTTGTAAATAAGTTCATGATGAAACAAAAGCAACTTGTGTATTTAAAATTAAAACTGACCTATTTTGCTGTAATTAAACGGTTTATTTCTCTACGACTAATATTATAAATCGAGGGATTTTGCCCGCGATTTCGTATGCAAGAACTGTAGTCTTAGATTGTAAAAAACTATGCGTTATGGTATAAGATCAAAAAGAGAAGAAAAAAGAAAGAAAGAAAAAAAAGATGTGGGCACTATGTTGTCACGTGCCTATTTTTTTTTCCTTCTACAGTTCCATTATTAATTGCGTCTCTGATGATTTCGTATTCTCTAGGTACTCGTAAATAGGGTTGCATACCGTATTTTGTTGTAACTTAAATATATCATCCGTTGTAAATAGTGTTGCATACCTAGTAGTGATAGGATTATTGTTTGGTTTGCATTTCTGTGTGGATGGGGCTGGCTAACAGCACGGACGATGCGATTGTGGAGCCCGGACTGGAGAAGATTGTGGGTTGACGTTTATTCAGGGTCATTTCTTGATTTCCGGCCTAGGAGTGTCAGTCGTTGGGTGAGATTATTCGAAGTCGGGTGTTGGTGAGAGTTGTTGGGATGGTGTGATATTAGCACGTGAGCAGAACCTCTACGGTTTTTTCTTTCATATCTGGCTGTATTTGGGCCATCTTAATTGGATTTTGAAGAAAAACCACTTAATTTTTAACTTGACCATTCTATCTTACCTTCGTTATTGATATTTTGGATTTTGGTGTCGAGTTAAAATAGCCGCTAGCGGGATTTATTTGAGGAAAGCCATTGTTGATTAGCACGTGCCGTTCCATAACCATCATCCATATCGACGATAAATTTCAGTGTTATAAAGACTTGCTTGGTGTTTTTTTAGCAGAAATTATTATGATAATACTACTTGGTGTTTCTGTTTCTTGGATCATCGATGTAACAGTGACGTCTCTATAAAGTTTTCAATTGGTTACATAGTTTTGAGTTTAATTTTATCAACTTATCAGTTATTATGTGCTTGATCTAAGTGTTTTCAACAGTTTAAAAGTAACAAATTATTTTCATTAAATTTGTACCTGCTCCAAGTTGAATCTGAACGTATACATTACTGAATATCCATTATGTAATTATTGTGATGGTTTCAAATTATTATTTTTGTTGCAAGTCCATTTATTTTGTATTTTTTTTAATCTTTTGCTATTAAGAATTCTAAATAAAACCAATTATTTTTGAAATTTTAAATATTGTGAACATTTTTTTTTGTTAATTCTCTTTTGTACATCATTAGGTTTTTATTATTGTCTAAAAGATTGTTATAATTAATTTAAATATTATTTTAAGAAAAGTGTATTAAATTCGTTTAATCCAAAAATACAAAATTTGTTGTAAAAAAAAAATCAGAACATCATTTTTACTTAATTAATATATTGCAGGAATTGTAAATATAGTTTTATTTATTTAGTTCACCAAAATTGTTTGTTGTTTATCGTGTGGCTCTGCTAGTGCCTACAACACCTAGGGGTTTCCGGCTTATACCGTCTTAAGTCGGTGGCGCGGCTCACTTTTATATTTTTTTTTCTCCTACCCTCTACGGCTGAGCTCGGGCATAATTTGCCAGTAGAGAGACCGCTGGCAGAGTACTCTTTAGAGAACAAAAAAGACGTGGCAATGTGCGCAATTATACTGAATATATAAGAAATATTATAAGGATTGGAATGAAGTATTAATAGAAAAACATACAGTACTGTTTGCATATGATAACTATTCCTAATTTATTTCTGTAATCTGGGTGCTTCAATAGCCTGTACATCTTGTGTAGTTGATGCAATAGCTACAGTCGATACAATTGGTTTATGGTAGCTAAAATACGATATGTACATTCTTGATTCGATCTCTAGTGTCACAGCCTTATGAATCGTTACACATTTTCGTCTTGCTAGCTCGTGTGACGGGGTACATGTAATTTGGTTTCCAGAGTGAGAAGGGTCAGAAAAAATGTGTAATTCGGTTCCCGATATTTTAGATTTGCCTGATTTTTATGTGTCCCGGTGTCACATGTAATATGGTTTCCGGAAAGAAAAATTATTTTAACCAATTAAAACATTTGTTTATTTGATGCAGTAAAAGTAAAATAATAAGCCCAACCTAACCTAACGGCCTAAACTAACACCAACAGTACCTTTTTTAACCAATTGAAATATTTGTTTGTTTGAAACAGTAACATACATACATACATATATTTACGCCTTTTTCCCGTAGGGGTAGGCAGAGACCACTTCCTTCCACTTCCGCTACGGTTCTTACACACATCTTTTGCTTCTTCTATTTTCATCAGTGTTCTTATACATGCTCGTCGGTTGTTGGTACTCTTGACCTGGCCTTTCTTCAAAACAATATTGATCTAATCGAGATATGTTCGCCGAGGTCGACCTCTACCGACTTCCATCCATCCACACTCTCGTTATAAATTTGTTTCGTCAATCTTCTTTTATCCATCCTTTTTACGTCTCCAAACCATCTAAGCATTCATCATCATTATCATCATCAAGTAGCACTACAACCCTATGTGGGTCTTGGCTGCAAGCACAATTTGCCTCCGTCGACTACTATCTAGCATTTTTTCCTGCTCATTTTCAATGCCCATCTTCCGTATATCCGATGGAACATTTTCTCTCCATCTCATTTTAGGTCTTCCCGGTGGTCTTCTGCTCGTCGATGCTTCCTGCTATGCTATTTTCAGCATTCTGTCATCCAGTGCTCTGTGTACGTGTCCTGCCTATCTCAATCTAAGTATTCCTTTATCTATCTTCGTAACTACATCTTCTTTTACACCACAGCGTTCTCTTATTTCACTATTTTTTACTTTTATTATGAGGCAGTAAAAGTAAAAAAATTAGCCTTTATTGAATGTGACTGAGCAATCACGATTTAAAAACACAACTGACTGTTACAGAAGCAATGCAATGCACAATATCAATTTACAAAATTACACATAAAAATCAGGTAAACCTAAAATATCTGGAACCGAATTACAAATTTTTTCTGACCCATCTTACTCTGCGAACCAAATTACATGTACCCTCGAACCAAACTACCAACACTCGTGTGACGCGGCCTTGAATTTTTACTCCCGGCGCGCGTATAGAAGTTTCACTTTAAAAATAAAGTAAATAATACTGCTGTTAAGAGTTAGTTGATAATATATTAATTAGGGGCTCTCTATATACAACGTTCTCTTAGATGGTAGATGGTGAATTGTGATTTAAAAAAAAAACACATATTAAGTGTACCCAAATCGGTTATTTGGAGCTGGAACACTTGATCACCATATCGTAACCTCTTTAGTAAATGTCTTCAATGTACAGACACACTTCTGTGACAGTGTTATAGTTGTATAAAATATTACTTGAAGGGTGTGACAAATTGAAAAAAACAAACCGTTACAGAGATCCTACCAAGTGTTGTTACTGAACGCCTCGTAAAAAATACAAGAAATTGCAGTTTTATCATTTTGTGTGTGTGCGTTCTATTTTAAAAGCCAACCTTATTTTCAGAAGAATGTCGATACGGCAAAGGAGCTTGGTCGGAATGTGATCCCAAAACGAATCAGCGAACCCGAACGTTGACACTGAAGAAGGGCAACCAGACAAGTTGCGAACCCACTAAAACCATTCAGAAGAAATGTAAAAAAGGTAATAACGTCAATTTATCTCGAATTCGTAACTTATATTTTGCTATTTGCCACTTAAATTGGTTGAAAAAAAAGTTAATGGTCTTGTCGCTCTCGTTTCTGTCGAGTAGTTCGCAAAAAGTAGATATTTCTGAATGTAAAATACAAGAAATAAAGTGCTGTTCTAAAAATAGTTCGCACGTCGCTGCTCTTTGCTAAACTTCTACACACAAAAAAAACATTAAAAGACCAATATTTTTTATATGAAAAAAACGACAACACTGTAATACACAATCACGTGTCGCTCATCTCTCTCAATCGATTGCCTCTTTGTTTACATTTATTTATTTACGTGATGATTATTCCCAATTGCAAATCTGCATAATCTGATTGGCCGATTCCTTGCGATTTTCTATTGTAAAGTATAATTACAGTTTATTTAAAATAGTGGAAATGTTTTAAAAATGACTTTTTAAATGTCAATTTAATAAATCTTAATTGAAATATTAAAATTAAAGTTTTGGTTTTGATATGTGAGAGTACATTTGATTTTCTAACTGTAAACTTACTTTGCGACTCAAAATATTCGCATTAAAAGATATATTATAACTTCTCGCTATCTGAAAAGTTTTGATCAATAACTCGCAAAGTGCAGTTTTAATGGAAATTAGTTTTAATGGAAAATAATGATATCCGATTCTATAGATGAATTATGAACGGAAGCTCTCGTTAAACATTTATAATGAGATAACTATTTTTGTAACGGTTTTTTCTAACAGCTTCGTTGTTGTAACGTTTATTTAAAGCTTTTTTTAAACTAGGTGTATCATAGCTAATGAACAATACAGCGTCTGTAGGATAAATTATAGTTTAAAAAAAACTAAAAAACACACTTTTAGAGTTAATTAAACTAATAAGTAAAAATAATTCTTAGCAAAAGAATAAAATTACTAACGAGAAAATTAATGTCACTGTTCTAAACAAACATAAAATACAAACTAACATTTGTATTACTGCAAATTGCTAGTGGCACTATCTACTAGATAATAGGCAAACTACTTATTTTGGAAAGTCGCATATTTTAAAGCATTTCTGCAACACTATTGGAGCTAGCTCGTTCTATCTCTCTTACTCTTATGCAAAGGATCCCTAAAGTAATTTATGAATCCTGGCGAAACTAATCAGGATAATCGGATATTTTGATCAAATTATTGCATTGTCGTCGGTCTTTGATAAGTGTACTAAGTTTAAATTAAATCTGATCGCTTAAAGTAGGGCAAAATCGAGGCCAAAGAGTCAGTTACAAACAAACATAGGTACAAACAGGCATACAAGCAAACAAGAATACAGGTGAAACTAATGTTATCGTGTTAAAAAGGGGATTATAAATGGGTCGATTAACATAAATATGCATTAAAAATTTTTAATAATACACTAGATACAGGGTGATACTTGTTAGCTAGAGGCAGTTTTAATAAAGACAGTATTTTAAATTCAAAGACTAATCAAAAGAAGTTATTACTCTCAGTATTTAACTAACAATTATTACTTGACAGTTCTATTAACAATTATAGCCTGCTTTCGAGGTGGCGAATACAATATGCATTGTAATATTTAAATGGGAGTATCTCGAGAATGCATTAAAATATGGAGGCCAAACAAGTGTACATTTTTTATTTCGCACTAAAATGGCAAGGGGGTTGAGTTTGATACATTGAATTGTTTTCAAGATATAACAAATTCTCAAAAATACCATCTCATATCTATCATAATATTTTACTAAGGCATACCTATTTATGCTAATCGACATATTTTGATCCCTTTGTTCTACAGTTTCTGTATTGTCCACTATTATGGGAGACATTGTATAACAAAATAACTAAATAGCTACCAATACCTATGAATACTATTTAACGGTTAGCTTTTTTGAAGCTTTTACCACAGATTAACTACGGCAAAAGATCAAAGGATTTTCTGATTTATGTATGGATATTTAAATGGGTTTGATTGCATTGTTGCCACTATCGTTGCTCAAATTATTTAATAACGTTTCTGTGTGATCAAGGCTTACGTCCGAACATCCCGAACGCACACGAAAGCTCTTTAAATACACACAAGAATATTTAAATTGGTTTGAATGTTTACTTTACGAGGATTCCACTGCTTGTGTCAGGATAAACCGAACTTGCACGGACTGGTTTAACATCGAAAAAGGTGTGAGTCAGGGATGTGTGGCCTCACCATGGTTGTTTAACTTATACATAAACGATTGTTTAAACGATTTTAAAGAGAACGCGTATGGATTGAAAATGAATAATTTGATCGTCAAATGCCTTCTTTACGCCGATGATCAAGTCATATTAGCGTCATCTGAAGAGGAGTTGCAGGCGATGGTTAATGTTATGCATGATACCCTAAAAATCAAAGGGATGAAAATAAATGTAAGCAAAACGAAAGTAATGGTTTTTGAAAGAGAAGAAAGCATGACAAACTGTGGAGTTTCGATTGAGGGAGAAAAAGTGGAACAAGTAAATGAATTTGTGTACTTAGGTTCAAAGTTTACGAGAGGTGGAAAGTATGACAGTGGTATTGAGAGAAGGGTGTTGGCAGAAAAACAAATGAATGGGGCACTGCTTAGCTTTATGAATAGACAGAAAGTGTCAAAAAAAGCACGTCTGGCTGTGCATAGAGGTGTGTTGGTTCCTACACTTATGTATGGTAGTGAATGTTGGGTTTGGCAGAAGAAGCATAAAAATAGGATTAATGCTGCGGAAATAAGTAGTCTAGAAGTATAGCCGGAGTGACTCGGTTGAATAAAGTAAAGAATAGTGAGATAAGAGAACGCTGTGGTGTAAAAGAAGATGTGGTTACAAAGATAGATTAAAGAATGCTTAGATGGTTTGGACACGTAGAAAGGATGGATGAAGGAAGATTGACGAAACAAATTTATAAGGCGAGTGTGAAGTCGGTAGAGGCCGACCTCAGCGAATATATCTCGATCAGATCAACATTGTTTTGAAGAAAGGCCAGGTCAAGAGTACTAACAACCGACGAGCATGCATGAGAGCACTGATGAAAGTAGAGGAAGCATGTGAGTAAGAACCGTAGCAAGTGTATGGAAGTTGTCTCTGCCTACCCCTACGGGAAAAAGGCGTGACTATATGTATGTATGTTGAATATTTATCTCTCTCGCAGTAAGACTTTCTCCCTCAACTTACGCATCTGTCCGTTACCTAATCTGGTGCTTTTACAATACATTTTCACTGGCTACCTCTGGGTTTACTGGGTTTACAATAAAGCCACATACAAATTAAAATTATTGATGTTTATAAATATTTGCCGTACATATTTTGAAGCACCGACGTATATTTAATATTTTTTGTAATCTTGTTTATAAAAATTAAACATAATTTTCGTAATAAAGTACAAAGATATCCCGTAGATAATATTTTAATAAAAGGAGCCGAGTATCGGCTTTGTAAGGGTAAGATATTGTGTACTTTTCTATAAAATTTATATAAGATACGAAATTGCTTTTATAGGAGCAGCGGGAAAACCGCGAACGGTGCAGAAAACTTGCCAAAACTTGTGTAAGCACTGTTAAAAATTATCAGATAGACAGTGGCTGATGTAGAAAAGTTATCTAATTCAGTTTGCTCCTAAAAATTCAATAAAATTCCAAATTCCAAAACAATTTTGAAACATCTTAGACGCTTATTATATTTAGTATTCAAACTAACTTAACTATTTGACATTTATACAGTGCTTTCATTTCAAAACCAGCCAGCCAAATAACTTTTGAATAAATGTAAGAAAAACAAAAAACACGTCGAATTTTAAAGATGTTAATCTGCTGTTACCAAGTTGCACCCCTTTAACATCTTCCATTTCTTTAAAATGTCAAATAGCAACCCCTACCTTGTAATACATCAAATGAAAACCCAAGAAAAATGCAAATCAGCCATATAAACAATAATTTATTCTAACGATTTATTTTGCTGATAACAACAAATTTCGTGAAATAACATGATACCATTACAAAAATGACCTACGCCACTGATGGTTTGGTAGAGGTCTAATTTGGATCAATTAACTTACTTCTGAATACATATCACCTTTATTGTCATTTTGTTTCTTTGTTTTAAAAATATTAATGGTATATTTAGTTAGTTATTCGTGACGTTAAATTAGCCATTATTTGTAACTGTAGTTTCTTGATCTACTTTAAAATGGTGTATTTTCTGCAAGAACGAATAAAAATAATATTTATTCACGGTCATCAAAACAAGTGCGCTCGAAGAACAGCTCGTCTATATAATGAAAGGCATCTTGATAGAAATATAGGTCACCAGACCATCATAAAGTTAGTACGGACACAAATTGAAATAGTGTATCATTTTGCTATAGATTATACCTATTCCATTACAAAAGTATCAAAACTTACAAATATTTATGTAAGTTCCATACCCAAAGTGTTTAAAAATTTTTCTTATAAAATACACCATCAGCTTAGTGAAGACGACTATGACCGCAGAATTGAATTTAGTGAAACAATGTCTCAAAAAATACAAGAAGACACAAATTTCGTTAAAAATATCTGTTTCAGTAATGAATTAACGTTTTATTTCAATGGATTTGTTAACAAACATAATTGTAGGTACTGGAATGACAAAAATCCTCACGTTTTTCACCAGGATAATACTCAGTTTCCAGCGAAGATCAATGTATGGGCTGGTATTCTAGAAAATGAGATAATTGGACTACTTTTTATTGACCACACCTAACGGAAGAATTGTATCTACCATTATTAGAAAATGAAATTGATCCACTTATTACTCAGTTAGGAACCAACACACCTCTATGCACAGCCAGACTTGCCTTTTTTGACACTTTCTGGCTATTCATAAAGCTATGCATAGCCCCATTCATTTGTTTTCCTGCCAATACCCTTCGCTCAATGTCACTGTCATACTTTCCATCTCTCGTAAACTTTGAACCCAAGTACACAAATTCATTTACTTGTTCCACTCTTTCTCCTTCAATCAAAACTCAATAGTTTGTCATGCTTTCTTCTCTTTCAAAAACCATTACTTTCGTTTTGCTTACATTTATTTTCATCCCTTTGATTTTTAGGGTATCATGCATAAGATAAACCATCGCCTGCGACTCCTCTTCAGATGACGCTAATATGACTTGATCATCGGCGTAAAGAAGGTCAAGTCATATTCTTTTAACGTATGATAAAAGAAAGTTATGGCCGAATGGTGGATCGAATAAATGTTAGTAGTTCATTCATTAAGTTTGTTTTAGTTACCTACTACATACTAAAACAAAATCTGTGTAAATAGTTCTATATCGGAATTTTTTCTCGAGATCGACTCAAAAAGCACTCACGATCGACAAGTCGATCGCGATCGGCCGTTTGAACACCTTTGATCTATATTTTAAATAAACCGAAGAAATAATAGTACAGAACAATAAAAAAAAACCAAACGTTTCTGAACAATAAAAACATGGAAAGGTGTAATGTTTCCATGAACTCATAAGTGATAAACATTCTTAGGACGAAACAAATTTGGAAATTTCTTTCTCCTTCTAATATTTTTTTAAATTTCTTAAATATTACCGTTAATAACTTTTACGATTGTTAATGTGTGCGTTTGAAAATTTTGCACATCTTTTTAAACGTCATTAGGTACTCGTATTTTACGAGCAGTACCAAGAATTATCATCATTTTGAACTTGTAAATTTGACTGTAGGGCAGGTTTTGGAATTCAGTTTTTTATTATGATATAATAAAAAATACTGCATAATAACAGTTGTTGAGATTAGGAATAAGACAAGTTTTTACACGAATAGACATGCTGGTAATAGTACATTTAAAATCAGACTTTCCATCACGTCTCAACAAGCAATTATATAGAAGAACTGATCGAATTTTCGAAATTTTACCCCTCATTCACACCCTCTTACCTTTTAAAATACCCTCTGCCCTCCAATCTAAACCCCCTCTTATTTCTGTAAATCTGCGCCTCGGGGAATTATCATGGCAATCTAATTTTTATCACGCGATCATTTTCCTTCGGGCATTTCAATCGAGACTCGGTTTCGTGTAATGTACACGTAGTTTTTAGTCAATATCTTTCTAGGAAGAAAACTTCGTAAATTGTCGACTTTACAATGTATCCAAACAATTTAAAATGAGCTTTTTATTTATGGATTTTATGAATTGCTTTCATATTTGTGACTACAAATTCGGAGTTTATTTTAAAATATTGTAAACCCTTTTTTATGAAATATACTATAGTACTACAGCAATCAAAATACATAGGATTCTATGAGCTAATATGATGGCATACGATCTAGCTATGGGGAAAAGCTGAGGTCAACTGGCATGATGAGGTCATCTTCAACGAAAGGATCTGCTTCTTCCTGTTAGTTTCGCAGGTCAGTTGTCCATCGTCGTTTTAGTCTTCTTATTACTTCATCTTTAAGAAGCGGTTGTAGTAGAGGTTTTTTATCTTTTGTGAATTTTATTAAATGGAATTTTGAAATAGGATATATTTGTAAAATGAGTTTCATTGATTAAAACAATGTCTATAGAATTTTGTCCAAGAAATAACTGGACCTCAGCCTTGTGTTGAATAAGATCGTTAGCATTTCACAATGCGATTCTAAGGAATTTAGCCACTGTTTAGTTTGTTCATAAGCATTGTCAACATATTGAGGAAATGCTATTTTGCTGGTTATTATTTAGCTTTCCTTTGTATGTTTTTCACAAAATTCACAGCCCCACAGTTTTCTGAAGATTTTTTGTTAATAATTTCGGCTAGTGACGCTGGTCTTTTGAGTCATCCACGCATCATCTAGAAAAGCCCAATGAACGACTCTAGCCTTTCTAATAATCTTCCTTTATCGAATCATCGTAGAGCAGAGGCAAACGCCCATTTTTCTAATAGTTATATGGACATTGCTCTAAAAAAACAGCCCCTCCATAGTCGCTTCTCTTGTTACGTCAATAAGAACCAGGAGGATTTTTGATTCCCTACTCCACAAATTAAACGTTTCCTTTTGAACAGAACCTTTAGATTGTAAAACTCATTTTATATAGTCTTTTCCTCCTTTTTTAAATCTTTAAACGCATGTAATTGGTGCTCACATCCATAAATCATAGGGGGATTCTTAATCCAAATACCCACTAAGGTAGCCCCTTACACGTCTTCGCTCTTAAAAAAAATCAAAGCAGTAAAATTCTCAAGTTTCCAAAGCTCCGCTTATTATTAAGCATTTTTCCGACCAACTGTGCATTGGAAATTTTAGTTATAAATTCTCGTAAAGAAGGAAGCGACGTTATCTGCTGTAATTGCAATAAGCTACTGACGTCTCATAAATTCATACCTCGCACCCATAGGACGAAGATTTTCAAGAGAGATAGCAACACCGTTTGAGTATGAAATGATGGATGGGGCAATAAAGTGGGGATATTTTATAAGAAAAACGAACCGAGTGGATTATCTTTTACCGGTGTGCAGGACATTTAGACCAATAAACTGCAATGAAATCTGTATCCTATTAAACGATTAAAATGCACTATTCGTGTACAGGAAATAAAGGGTACACTACATAAAGCAAAAACTTAACACATGGAAATACTGTAAGGATAATTATTTATATATAAATTTTATTAAGTTGGTCTCCTCCAAGTCCCTCTTGAGCTGGCTAAATTAAAGAAGAACGATTGTACACCACAATCACATTTGTTGTGATAAGACAATATGTATTATTTACAGAACTACCGAGTTTAATCGGCATAGTCGGCAAACTGTATGCAAAGATATTGATAAAAAGAGAATAAAACTAAGAAGATCATATGGGATATGCAAGCAGGATTTAGAAGAGGAAGAAGATCAGTATGGATCAGGTCTTTTCATTACGAGGTATAGTCGAAAAATTCTTGGCTAGATGTCAGAAGGTCTACAGCACTTTTATAGACTTGAAAAAGGCCTATGATAGAGTGGCGAGGAGTGAATTGTGGTCAACATTCTCTATGTATGGGGTGAGCGGTAGTTTAATACGAGCACTGAAATCACTTTACGATGATTTCGCTGCTTGTGTCGGGATAAGGGAGCTTACACGGACTGGTTTAACATCGAAAAAGGTGTGAGACAGGGATGTGTGGCTTCGCCATGGCTGTTTAACTTATACATAGACGATTGTTTAAAAGATTTGAGAGTGCGTATGGATTGAAAATGAATGATTTGATCGTCAAATGCCTTTTTTACGCCGATGATCAAGTCATATTAACGTCATCCGAAGAGGAGTTACAGGCGATGGCTAATGTTATGCATGAAAATCAAAGGAATGGAAATAAATGTAAGCATTATGAAAGTATAGGTTTTTAAAAGAGAAGAAAGCATGACAAACTGTGAAGTTCTGATCAAGTTTACGAGAGATGGAAAGTATGACAGCGACATTAAGCGAAGGGTGTTGGCAGGAAAACAAATGAATCGGGCATAGCTTTATGAACAATCAAAAAGTGTCAAAAAAGGCACTTCTGGAAGGCACGTCTGGCTGTGCATAGAGGTGTGTTGGTTCCTACACTTATGTATGGTAGTGAATGTTGGGTTTGGCAGAAGAAGCATAAAAATAGGATTAATGCTATGGGGATAAGTAGTCTGAGAAGTATAGCTGCAGTGATTTGGTGGTTACAACGATTAATAAAGGTATGCTTAGATGGTTTGGACACGTAGAAAGGATGGATGAAGAAAGATTTACGAAACAAATTTATAAGGCGAGTGTGAATGGACAGAAGTCGGTAGAGGTCGACCTCGCCGAACATATCTCGATCAGATCAACATTGTTTTGAAGAAAGGCCAGGTCAAGAGTACCAACAACCGACGAGCATGTATGAGAGCACTGATGAAAGTAGAAGAAGCAAAAGATGTGTATAATAACCGTAGCGGAAGTGGAAGGAAGTGGTCTCTGCCTACCCATACGGGAAAAAGACGTGACTATATGTATGTTTGTATGTATGCAAGACCATTCATCATCCGATAATGTTTCCTCTGAGTGTTTATCAGAGTCTCCCATATTTACTGTAAATATAACAAAAGCTGGCACAGGTCTTTTTTATAACTTTTTCAGCTAACTTAGTTTTATATTTTTGAGCAGCAAAAAACATCCGCACATGTAGACTAAATTTTAACCTATACATTATTCCCCGCAAAAAATTTCGCACGTACTTCTTTGTAATCGTCAAGCAGAGCTGTTCGGCAATTTTGTATTATTTACAATACCACTCCGTTGAATTTAGTCATTTGGGGTGCCATTCAATAGTAATTTATTTCTAATCGTCGTTGTTTTTGATTTGCAGCCTGTCGTTACGAGAAAGGAACATGGGGAGAGTGCAATGCGCAGAGCCAGATGACCAGAAGTGACAAACTAAAACCGAACAGCGATGCATCTTGCGAACAAACCAGACAAATAACGAAAAAATGCAAAACAAAAGGTGCCAAACCCACGAAAGATAAGAAAGGTAAAATTCTAACAATTGTATTCGAAAATACAGGGGCAATTAACTGTTGCTTGTCTGCGCATTGATGTAGGTACCAATTAATTTTGCATTTTTATTATTTTTCAGCCGCTCGTCGCAACAGACAGTAAAGAAGAATAGAAAATTAGAATAAATTCAGTTATAATTACTTCATCTAGCGATTCATCGAATATTAAATATCCCCCATTGCAATAAATCAACCAGAGATTTTTAAAATGAATAAAGACCCTTGTTTTTGTAACATTTATGTGAATATTATTTATAATTTACGATCAATTTTGCAAATATAGGTTACGAAAAACTTAACGATAACGTGCCAAAAAAATTAAGAAGCTTTCATATTAATAAAAAAGCCCAAAATTGCCAAAAATCAGTAATTAACTTTTTACTTATCGTAACACTTCAAATATTCTTTTTAACTGAAAGTTAAGTTATACGAAAATACTGATAAACGCCATAATTTTTCTTTGTTTTTTGAAAAAACTTTTTTTGGTCGCTTTTTTAATAGGAAAGTCGAAAACAGTTGAATTTTGTAACTTGTTGCTGATTTGACTTGCGAGGTACTTACGAAATTGTGAAAACACATCATTTTATTCAAAAACAAGGTAGTTTGATATTTATCGAAGTTCATATTCGTAACCTTTGTTTGTAAAAAATAAATTTAATAACAAAACCTACCGAAAACCCTTTAATGGAAGGCCCGAGGCCGCTAACTGACATTTTTACATCCCCCTATCTTTCTCTATTATTCGTAGTTGGACATTTTCATTATCATCATTATTATATTATAAGATTCATCCGTTTTTCTCTTTATCATGTAATATCTACTTTAAAAGTGTAAAAAGTTTAATGGAGAACTTTATTGCAAATCGATTATTCATTTTCTTCTTCTTTCATCACTAGTAACAACATAGTTACAGTGCAACAGAAGTAGCTTGGCGGGCGAGAGATCACAAAATCTGCGCACAACGAAAACATTCGAATAACGAACCGATTGGCGACGACGAAATTTTCAATAATCGTTTGTCTCAAGTACAATCGGAGGAAGAAGTTTACGAATGTGAAGTATATTCAGCCGAATATTTGTTATTTTAGAGGCTAGTCACCCGCCAAGCTACTTCTGTTGCACTGTACTGTCGATGAAAGTACAGTGTAAACGACGGAGATTTTTGAAAGTAACAAATAATATTACAATCGTTTTACTGATTAGTTTAATTTTGAAATTAGTAACAGTTAAAACTATTGTTTAATGTCAAGAAATAAACCAAAAAATACCGTTACTATCAATTTAAACTATTTGAAAGTGTCTTTGACACAGCATTTGGTTAAATTGATTATTATTTATGCGACTACAGAAAAAGTCTCTTAAATTATAATATATACTTGGTTTTTTATTAACCTTTAAAGTTGTTAAAAAAATGATAAGATGTTATGCCAAAACGTTTTTAATAATTTTTTTTTAATTACATCTATATGCGGCTATTTTCCAAATAAAAGAGCAAATAACTTAATAAAAATATTAAAAAATTTCATAATTTATAATGATCTTGACTTATCAAAAAACTCCCCCACTGTTATTACTATCAAAGATTCAGCAAAACTTTAATTCTTATTTTTCATTTTATCTCCTGGCTGACTTTCGTCAAATTTAAATTATAAAAATTTCATGGCTGTGTTGTATCTCAATTATTTATTTTTAGTAACATCAATAGAAAAATTAAAATTACGTAAAATACAGCCAGCAAGAGTTGTTTATGCGATGAAGTTAGTTTTAAAAGTCTACAAATATGTTTTTATTGAAAATTAAATAATATTTTAGGAACTGATATCAACATCAAAGCATCGTTTTTGAAAGCTAATGGTAATAAAATCTCCATTAAATATTGGTAAATTTAAGAAATGTATAGATGTTTGTTGTAGATTACATCATAGTAATACTGGGAAAATTAAAAATAAACCGTGTGCGTTTTTTTATTATGGTTATATCTTTACAATACTAAATTGTTTGTTTACATCTTCTTGGTGGCATAAATACCAGTTTTAATAATTTTACTTGACATTTTTAATATTTATGTGGCTGTAAAACTTATATATCACTGTATTTGACACATTCGATTAAAAATAAAATGTCTAAAATCAATGATTTTTTTTTCTTCGCACACTTTATTGAGTTAAGCATTCATTAAAAAGTGCATTCATTCCGACCAATCCAGTGCAACACAATCTGCGCATGCTCCATGATGCGATACAATCTGCGCATGCTCCATGATGCGATACAATCTGCGCATGCTCCATGCTTGGTTTGGCTCCTGTTTCCCGCGTGATTGTCATGCTGTGTCAACTACTTCTTACTTTTTTAAATTGCGATATTATAATTTGGCGATTTAACATTTTTTTGTGCCACAAAATTCAGCATTAATTGTTATTAATTTGTGAATGCTTTGTGTTTATTAACCTGAAAGCGTGCATTTGTGTGAAGATTATAGTTGTTTAATAGTGACTAATAATTTGTTAAAAGTGAAAATGACCAGCAGAGCAAATTGTTGTGTACCTGGATGTAACTCTGTGTATAAAAAAAACCCCAATTTGTCTTTTCATTATTTTCCAAATGAGGGTCAGAGAGTTGAGCATATTGGAGAATCCGGAATGGCGACTATAGTTGATAGAAAAAAACTGTGGGAGATCAAATTAAAAATAGGAAAGAGAGTTACCAAAAACATGAGAGTTTGTTCAAAACATTTTGTTGAGGAAGATTATATAACTCCTAGTGATTGTAAGTATTTTGTTTTCCATTTTTGTGGTTAAAATAATTACATATCAATCTTTCAGGGGGCTATCAGAAACGTTACCTGAAAAAGACTACTATACCAAGTAAAAATTTACCTGTGCCCAGCACAGTCCAAAAGTCTCAAGATAGAAGAGGAAAAGAAAAGATATGAAAAACTTATTGAAAGAAGACAGGCAAGTTCTTTTGTTGGTTATTTTTATTGAACTCAAAAGTAAATAGCTACTTATAATTATCATTAGAGTCATGTCATCCATTGATTTCATGAACCAAGTAGAAACTTACCTGTGTGCAGCATTATAACTAAGTCAAAAAGGCTGAAGATAGAAGAGAAAAAAAAACATATGAAAAAAGACAGGCAAGTTCTCTTGTTGGTTACTTAAATTAAAGTCAAAAGTAAATAGCTACCCATGATTATCATTGGTCATTTCAAATTTTAGGTTAATCAACTCCCTTGCACTTCATCCAAGAATAAAATGATATCAAACTCGTTTAGTGACTTTGATGGAGCTAAAGCACTACTAGAGCTTCAACAACAGGAGTTATCACTTGATGAAGTCACTTTCAACGAAACTTCACATTCCATGAAAAAATTTGTTGATGTTGCCACTCAAACTGAAGATTTCAATGATCAATATTAATGGTAGTATTAGGTAATCTAAGATCAACGATTACACACTACAAAGGATGGCCGAGATCAGTGATTTTATCTGTCTTCCCCTTCGCTTGCCACCAGCTATGAGGCCTACACTAAAATTTGGTTGCAAAAGTTGGGCCCATTTTAATAAATAGGAATTAATGAGTTTTATCGATAGATACATTTTTTGAAAACTATAGGTACAACTTGATCAGATTGAAGGCAATTTTGAGAAGTGATTTGTTAGTAAATAAAACAAAATTGTGTTTAGTTATTTTTCTTTTTTTTAACCCACTCCAGTTTTTTTATTTATTGGCTAATGTATATACTATATAGCTATTTCACTCAGGAGATTTTAAGAGCATAAAAATAATTATTTGAAAAAAAAATACATGTGACATTCCAACCTTCATTTGATTTTTATGTTTGAGTATGCTATGGTTGTTCTGATTTATTCTAATTGACCCAGGTAATGCTAGATATATCAGAATCACGTAAAAATACTGAATTATGAGATGGGTAATTAAAAATATTTTTCATGGTACAACTCTGTTTATTTGCTTAACTTCATTTAAAATACTTGCTGGTTGTGATGTTGTGATTTGGAATCAATATTACAATATGTATTTATTATATTTTTTTGTTTACGTCTTGTGTGCCTACAGGTCGCCATTTTGAATGTCACGTGTTCTGAAGGTGGGTGACATCTATTATTGATCGTATGAACTTCTCAAGGTTGGAACAACAAAATAACCTTTATATGGGTGAAAAGTGAACTTAATATATTATTTTGAGCAATTTCAGCATTGAAAGTGTTATATTTGAACGATCTTAAAGTTTATGTTTGTTTGCAGCAAGCACTTTGTGAAAGATGATTTTTTCAGTGATAAGTTTAATATTGTTGTCCAATGATCTATCATTTTATTTGTGATTATTCGTAGTGACTTCAAAAACACAGAGAAAGCGTTTGAAACATGGATCTGTTCCTAGCCAGAACTGTCCAATGTTAAAGTATCAACATTCCATAATGAATTGGATTATAATATATAATCCTTAATTGGTCGAACACGTTCACCCACATAATACATTATGTCCGAAATTGATATTTCGACTTTCATAGGCATTGCAACAAGAATTCCAGGTACAACAGAATGGAAAAACTTCGAGAACAAACCAAAATTGATACCTGGATACACCTGGTCTTTACTGGTATTTAACAAGAATCCAGCGACAATAAAACTGAAACGTCAAAAACAAACTTAAAAAAGAATTTAATCCAATAGTTTAACACAAAAAATGAACTCAAATCTCTGAGATACTAAAATTTCCTTCAATAAAAACTTTGGTTTTACAAGTGATCAAATGACAGAATATTTGTTGTTCACACCTCGATCCGACATTATACCGTTGACAGCACCATCTCGCGTTACTTGATTTTTTCCTAAGCAATGAAAAAGAAGAATTACTGAACCTCAATTGTTAGCTTTCGTGTAATATGACGTTAATTGGTGATTTTGAAAAAAATCGCCAAGAGAAAGATAATAATGTACCACAAAACAAAACTGCTACAATACCAGAAGACGCTAATCAATGGGGATATGATTTATATCCGCAGAGAAAATCTCAGAATGACACAGCCTCAATTACCGACTATTTAAAAGGAAAAGGTAAAGATAATATAGACAAAATTAAATGCGAGAGAAATGTTTATCGATGTATAAAAGAAAGTGCACTGGTAAAATTAATGATGGGTGCTTTAAAATCGTCTGGTTGCGCTGTGGACATAAGAAGACACATTTCTTGTGAAGAATGTGCTCCAACTGTTAGTGGAGGATACGACCCAATAATGAATCAAGTAAACGATACATGTGAAGTTAAAATTGAATTTTAAAATGTGCTTTTTCAGGTGGTCGTTTGTCAGAATACAGCTCGAAAACCAGGTATAGTACAGGCTGTGCTAACTCACGAAATGATTCACATGTTTGATTATTGTAGAAACGATATGGACTTTAAAAACCTTGATCATTTAGCCTGTACTGAAGTAAGAGCGGCGAATTTAGCGCACTGTAGTTTCTTATCAGCTTTTTTTTCTGGAGATGCATCCTTATTTTATGTCAAGCAAGCTCATCAGAATTGTGTAAAAAATAAGGCTCTTAGTTCAGTAATTACTGCAAGAAATGTCACCAAAGAAGAAGCATTGGCTGCTATAGAGAGAGTCTTTCCAAAATGTTACTCAGATTTAGAACCAATTGGAAGAAGAATTAGGAGAAATTCAAATGACATGAGTAAAGCATTCGAGGAGGGATATTATTATGGGTATGGATAAAAACAGAAAACAATAACTGTCAATTTTCACAAAATAGAATTTTTTAAGTTATGTTAGATTAAAAATGATAAATACTAATGGAGTAATTTAATTCACTTACCTTTGTTGACAGCTTGTATGAATCGTGATTTTTTAAATAATTTTCTTTGAAACTTCAGTGTTAATCAGACTAAGAATAAATAATCAACACAAAAATACTATGAAATTCCAAAAACTGCAAAGAAGATAACTAGTAGAAATGATGATCTTAAGAGCCGTTTAGATATATTAAATAGCTTGTTCCATGAAAAACTTACATTTGTAGGCGCTGGAATGAAATAAAGATGCACAATATTTTAAATAATTAATTACTTGTTCTTGATACGCAAGAAGATCCTGTGATTAAATAAATAATTTTCATAAAAGAATAGAAAATTAAATTACTTTGTCATTTTCAAAGGTATGTAACCGCCGAAAGTGATTTAACAAATATTGGTATTAAAAAAATTCTAAACAGGATAGTATATTTAAAATAAAAATGTACAGATAAGCTACAATATACATATTTATATAAAATCAGCAAAAAGCCCTAATACGTCAATTATCAGGTAAAAACAATAAGCAAAAAAGATTAATGCAAAAAACAACATAATACCATCAAATATTCTTTTCAAATTTAAATACAAATCTCTTTGGCAATATGTTATGTCTTTTTCTTTATTCTAGTGAAACGGTTTATTTTGCCTACCCAGCAACACAACACCAGATTTAATTAGTTGTTGTCAAAAACATTTTTTTTTGTTGTAACAAAATTTATGATAATTTTTTTTTTCTTAAACCAAGATTGATCATTTATTAAATTTTTTTATTTTATATTAATAAAACAATAGTTGAAGAGACTATTAAAATAGTTTTATAATTTAATAGTAGTTTCCACAATTATATTAATTAATCTGGTGTTGCATTCCCTACAGTAAGCATTAAATAAAAACCGAAAACAATAAAAAATCTTTGATATATCCAGGATGAAAAACTCTTTAAATAATAATTTTTTGTCTCTGTCTTCTATTGCACTGGACAGGTCGGGAAGGTTGCGTATCAACTGTCTGCATCTCTTTATTAGTTTCGGTCAGCGATTCCTAAGCCCTCTTATTCAGGTTCTTCCCTATCCCTACACACATGCAATTCACATATAATTAGTTGAAAAACAAAAAAAAATTAGGAGTGAAAGTATCCAGTACAACGTGTACAAAGACGAACGAACGATTCCTACTTAAATAGCTACGCCACTGTAGTTTTTGATGAGATACACTTTTTATACTAGGACAGTTAGCTACGAAATTTTATTCCAATCATATAAAAAACCAATTTTCTACTTATTTCTTTTTAAAATTAGTAATCAACTTGACGAGTATTTAAGAGAACAAAACGGTAAACCATTTTTCATATCACAAAATTCGGCGAGTATGATTGCTAAACACAACAATTCTCTTTTTATTTTTAATTACCTCTAAAAAACGTGATCTACCTGTATTTTTTAAATGGTAACCCACTTTAAATAGATAAAGGAATGCTTGGATGGTTTGGACACGTAGAAAGGATGGATGAAGAAAGATATACGAAACAAATTTATAAGGCGAGTGTAAATGGACAAGTCGGTAGAGGTCGACCTCGGCGAATATATGTCGATCAGATCAACATTGTTTTGAAGAAAGGCCAGGTCAAGAGTACTAACAACCGACGAGCATGCATGAGAGCACTGATGAAAGTAGAGGAAGCAAATAATGGGTGTAAGAACCGTAGCAAGTGGAAGGAAGTGGTCTCTGCTCACCCCTACGGGAAAAAGGCTTGACTATATGTATGTATGTAACCCACTAGGTACGTACCAACAAAAACAAATATTACACATAACATTTTTCATATTACCTACCTGCTTCTACTGTAATATCAGACGAACGGAGAGCCTATTCTTGTTTAAAAGGTAAAGGCTATGATAATAAAACAGGGAATCACTTAAACTCAAACATTTTTGTTGACCCGACAACAGCGAGTAACTCATGTGGAATTTTGAAGTACTTATTAAAAACCAAAATTCTGATTTATGTTGCCAAGTCATTTAATTAAGGCTAGGTACCGATCTATTACCAGACAAGATAATTTTTTATGCGATATATGTACAATAAGTATATTTCTACAAATATAAATATTTTTATAACAAAAATAATTGTTTAATATATTAAGTATGTACCTTTTTTTTAATTTTGACTGCACAAACAGTTATTTTAATTAATACATACATATAGTCATCAAGCCTTTTTCCCGTAGGGGTAGACAGAGACTACTTTTATCCACTTGCTACCGTATTAACACATATCTTTTGCTTCCTCCTATTTCATCAGCGTTTTCATACACTCTCGTATGTTGCCGGTACTTTTGACCTGGCTTTTCTTCAAAATAATTTCGCCTAGGTCGACCTCTACCGACTTGCCCATTCACACTCGGCTTATAAATCTGTTTCGTCAATCTTTTGTCATACATTCTCTTTACGTGTCCAAACCATCTAAGCACTCCTTTATCTATCTGTTACTACACCTTCTTTCACACCATAGCGTACCCTTATTACACTATTTCTTACTTTATCCAGTCATGCTTATGCATGCTTATTCTGCCAAACACAAAATTAACTACCATACATAAGTGTAGGACCATTACTTCTTTATATACAGCCAGTCGTGCTTTTTTGACACGTTCTGGCTGCTCATAAAGTTATGCAGCGCCTCTTTCATAGGATTCCTACTAACACCATTCGCTTAATATAACAGTCATACTTTCCGTCTCTCGTAAACTTTGAACACAAGTATACAAATATACACTTGCAACCCTTTGATATTTAGGGCATCATGTATAATATTAACCATCGCCTGCAACTCCTCAGATGAGCTACTATAACATGATTCTTGGCGTTAAGGAAGCATTTGACAATCAAATCATTTATCCTCAATCCATAGCCACTCTTTTTAAATTATTTTATACAACCGTCTATGTATAACCTAAACAAGCCATGGCGAAGCCACACATCCTTGTCTAAGGACAAGCCTTAAACCAGCATGTATACAAACATACTTACATATGCCTTTTCCCCGTTGGGGTAGACAGAGTCTACTTCTTTCCACTTACTACGGTTCTTACACTTTTTCACTTTTCTACTTTCATCAGCACTTTCATACTTGCTCGTCGGTTGCTGGCACCGACGCTCCAAACCATCTAAGCATTCGTTTATCTATCTTTTCCACACCACAGCGTTTCCTTATCTCACTATTTCTCACTTTACCCATCCAGCCTGTGTAAGCTCCGTTTATCCTGACATAAGCACTTGAATCCTCGTGAAGTGATTTCAGCGTTCGTATCTACTGCTCACTCTGTTGACCACAATTTATTCCTTACCACTCTGCCATGGGTATTTTGCAAGTCTACGAAAGCGCAGTAGACCTTTTGACTTTTTGCCAAGAATTTTTTGACTATGGTGCGTAAGGAAAAGACCTTTTCAATCTTTCATTCACAATCACGAAATTAATTATACTTATCTGTCTTTCTTGTCTTGTGCACAAGTAGATCTTTGTAAGTTTAACATAGTGTTTGTTACCATAAGATACTCACTCTCTCACCGTACATTTCCAAACACTTTCATATCCATCACGCTTCACTCCTACCCAACTATTAATATCCCCTAGCATTACTTTTCTTTCATTCTGGTCACATACGGGTATAGTCACGCCTTTTTACCGTAGGGAGAGGCAGAGACCACTTCTTTCGCTTCTTCTAATTTTATAGATGCTCGTCGGTTGTCTGTACTCTTGACCTTGCTTTTCTTCAAATCAATTTCGATCTGATCAAGATACGTTCGCCTAGGTCGACCTTTACCGACTTGCACATTCACACTCGGCTTATAAATCTGTTTCGCCAATCTTCCTTTATCCATCCTCTGTATGTGTCCGAAACATCTAAGTATTCCTTTATCTAAATATGACTAATAATTTGTAAAAGCAAATTCTTGGTACCTACTTATGAGGTCTCTATTTGAAACTCGGATAGATCATGCGATCCGGTAGTTCTCATATTAAACGAATACAAAGATGACAGCAACCCAAGTAAAAAATATTTTGTTTTTTTATACATGGTGCAGAAAAACTCCATATGGCTAATAATTTTAATTAAAATAAAACATTATATGTTACCACCGAAAATAAAATACGAATTGTTTAAAAGTAGTAATTTTTTATTACGTACTAATCTTCCACATGCATTTGTACTGAATACTGTGCACTCTAAAAAAATATGTTTAATGAGATTAAAAATATTATAAATAAACGTATATTTAACAAAAACCAACATAAAAAGCTCGATGTTTGCGTGCATGCAAATGTGAAAAGGCCAAAAATTAAAAAATAAGCAAAACATGTCCATGCTATAATGTAAAATAAACTTCATGCTGAATTAGTGTATAATAGATTAAAAAGAAGCCTTCTAAGAAGCCCAGAATTCGCCGACTATTTTTCCGGATGAAATAAAAAAAATCTGCAGGATTTTTACATATAAATTATGCATATTTTTTTAATTCGTACCACTTATTTTGCGAAAAAGTGGACGTCACGACTTACTCCAAAACAAGATTAGAATTATAATTTTTAAAAACACAAAAATTAGTGGACTCAATATTGTACAAAGTATGTCAATAACAGATCAGTGACTAGTCAGGAATGTTTATTAAATGCGACGAATGGAGTAGGTCAGCGTCTCAAAATAATCACAAAACGGATAAAATATTGATTAGTATATGGGAACAAAGGAACGGTAAAAAAAGTTTAAACAAACCTTGGGAGATTTGATTGTTGATCAGGATAGTAAATAATGTGCACAAGAGTAAAACTACACCTAGAAAACCAAAATTAATTTAAATAATCGTTTATTTCATAGATAATAATTTTCTTTTTATCAGCTATGGTAGTAGTTATATATTTCTGATTTCAAAAAAATTTTCCATAACATTTTAGTCTGCATAAACAAGTATACAATAGGATTGTTATATTCCTTTAATCGAGAAAAAAACAATAACTTTTACTTAATTTTTTTTCACAGCCCCTAAACTATAAAAGGATCCGTTTTTCATGATTTCTTCACATTTTTTTTAACAAATTTTTACAAAGTAAGTTTCCACAAAAAATATGTTCAAATACTGCTTTCCAATATTGCATAATACATATTCGATTAAAAGTTTTTACAAACTACAAAGGACATTTAAAAGATACTATATGAGAAACAGTCCATTAAATAGGAAAAATTATCCAGTCTCTGAAACGAGAGGATTTAAAAAAATATTTCGAAAATGTGACGAAACCACGACAACTACCCTTCTTTAATCAGATATTTTTTTACCAACAACTAACGACTAAAATATAGATATTATGTTTATAATATGTACACAGGTTAATTTAAATTTTGTAGCTGTCAAAACATTTATCGAATAAAAATTATTATGCTACCAGAAATGTGTAAGAAAGAAATATTTAATTTTTCGTTTTAAAAATACTGTTATTAACCCTTTAGAAAAACAATTTTAATTCAAATTTCGAGACTGCAGTAAAAGTGTAACCTTTTGACACTTTAAGGAGGTTCGGGGGTCAAAGAAAAAATGCAGCTAAGTTTTAAAAAAACATATATAAGTCTTTAAACTTGGTTATTATAGTTCTTTATATTAAATTCTAATTTTTCACTGATAAAAGTTATTAGAAAAATTAAAAAAAAATGTCGCTCCTTTAGCATGGGTTCTTATGAGAAATCATGAGTTCTTGATATTAAAATAAACAAAAACGTAAAAAATGCAAAATTCGATGAAAAATATACGTGTGTGTAGGAAATTTAATAACGAAGAGGTTGATTGCTTAAAAAGTATTATCGACTGTCCAGTTTTTGAAATATTTTATTTTTTACGATGAAAAAATTTTATTTACGGCGTAAGAACGTGAGCTTTAAAGAAGCGACGGTAACGGCGCATTCGTGCAGACGACTCAAGTCCCAAGTCACCCATGTAAATACACATAATCTGTGTGTTGTGCAAAACCAAGAAATATTGATTAGTGAAAGTAAAAAGTTAATATAAGTGTAAAGTTTTCTGTACTTTAAATAAATATGACATACATATTTACAATTTGATCATAACTGATGCCAGATTCGCATTATCTTTTTTGCATACCCAAGCTTAAAACATTTTTTATCGGTAAATAATAACTTGGTAAGTAATTCACATTCTTAATACTTTTAATTCTTAATAAAACATCCTGGATAGTTTTTTTGTGGTTGACAATATCTTCTACTTTAAGATAAGTTAATGACAGATTTTGTAGCATTTCTACATCGTAACTGGCATCGTGTGCAACTATTATTGATAATAAATCACTGGCTAAACTTGTTAATTTAAAACTTTCTTTGCGATTTGGGTATTTCAATTTGACGTAGTTGTTTATCCATTTTAAACGTTTGAGGTTGTTATCAGCTGTCAGCTGCTGCTAATAAAAGTAAACACACGCTAATTTCATTGCCAATCTCATGACTATTTGTGCTGCTGCCAGGTTTTTTAACAACTACACACATAAATTCGGACTCAATTTTGATCATATTATTTGAATAAAAACCATATATTTTATTAAATCATGATTAAATAATGATTTTTCAATTAAAAAAATCAGTATATTTTTTATTTAAAGTTGGCAGCGCTGATTATTTAACATGTACAGCATGGGACCCCCTCGCATCCCGCTTCATCACCCGCTCTGACCTACGAACCTCCTTAAGTTTAAAAAGAATCCTTTCTACCAAAAAATTTACAATTTTATGCAATTTTTAAAATTTATGTTTTATTTTTATTAATTTTTTTAAACTTTTAAAACTTTTTTTATCAAATGTTAAATTTTTTTATAGTATGTTTTATAAAAATTCTATAACATAAATTTGACACACTTATTTCCCAATTGGCATTTTCTTTTAGATCACAATATTCTTAATTGACTTGGGTGTAATTTGAAAAATCAAATATTTTTTCTTACTAACTTAACATCTAATAAGCGATTACCTTTTTAAAAAACAATAATAAATAAGACTTAACCTCTCCGAATAACTTAGTTTATCTAAGCTAATTCGTAATATTTGAAAAAATTGAATTTTTCTTTTAATTGCCACATTTTTGATTCTTCTCGAGTAAAAGTTTTTTTTTTAAAATACCGATTTCGTGATTTTAACGCGTTTCTTCTCTACCCGCAAACAAATTGCGAGGAGGCTTCGAAACGATTGAAAACGAACCGGCGCCTCTAAAAATTGGGGAATGGGGAAATTTACAAGGGTAATTTACACAAATTTACCTAAATTACTTGGAATATTCTGATACAGACAATGTTTCGGTATTGGAGTTTCATCGGAAGAGTGAAAAAAAACTAAAATGAAATTAACAATTATTTTATGAAAAACTTTATTATTTTTTTAAAAAAGGTGGAGTTTGGCTATGAAATTATTTTATTCGGGTTAATTATTGGTAAATTTATAACTATGTTATAAAACTTGAAAAGTTTGAAAGAGACTTTTTTTGAAGAAATTCTCAAACTTTCCAACCAAAGTTAAAAATGCAATATTTTTGGTCCGCCATCATAAAAAATAATCAATTAATCACTCTGCGATGATGCTCCTAAAAAAATGATACTTCGCTAATGTAATGATAATGTGTTTTGGAATGTTTCATTAAATGTTTTTTTATTCCCTAGTAAAAAGCATTCTGGCAACTCACAAAACAATCGGTCCAATAAAATATTTTGATTCTAGACGCAGATATGATATCGATACTCAACAAATATAATAGGAGTTAATTCAAGAAACAATATACTTAGCAGATTTGCATAAATTTTGGAACAAAATAAATAAAGAGGTAATTATAATCATTTTTTTAATTTATGCATTTTACTTACCTAGCAAATTTAGAGCATATATTCCTTCGTAAATCCAACGAACATAGAACTCTATTGCTAAGTTAAAAAGTTTACCGAAAATTTTTTGAGCTCGATGTACAACTGAACGCCAGTTGGTTGAGAAACCACCGCGTAGTTAACTTTTGGCAGTACTGTATCTTATATATATATATAGAAACTTTTTAGTTATAATCAAACCAAGATATCTCTGGTCCTACTGATCCTATTAAGGTCTATTTGGTCTAGAATTGTAGGTCTTTCTATTGCAAACAACTTATTCATTGCATTGCATATGCCTAAATTCAGTAGTTTTTGAGTTATTTTAGAAAAATCGCGACTAGTACAAAAATGAGTTTTTTTTTAAGACCTTACTTTAATAAGTCATATTTCCGGTTCTGTTGGTTCAAAAGAGGTTTGTCAAGTTTTAAATTGTGGGTCTCTTAATAGGGAAAGTTTATACTTTATCTCTACGACCAGTATTTTTTGAGTTATACAGCCAAAATCTCATTTTTTTTCATTTTTTCGCAAGGTTGATGATTTTTCTGACTTTTTCAGCTTGCGGACATTCTGAACCGCCCCACTTTAATTGCGGGCGGCAATATGATTTTTAAGAGTTATAGGTATCATATGTGCAAAGTTACAGCTGTTCTGGAATCATGTTTACCGGGAAGACTGGCATGACATGTTCCGCATTGCGGACTATCTAAGCCGCCCCGCTTCCATTGAGGAACTTCACATTTGGTAAGTTTTTGAAGTGAAACTTCTACACGCGCGCTGGGACTAAAAATTCAAGTTCGCGTCACGTGAAAATGTGTAACGATTCATAACGCGCAACGCGACGTCTATTTGTGTAGCCCACGTGTTTGTCAAAATTAAAATTGCAAAAATAACGCGCATACGCGTTCTGTTGTAGAGGAGAGAAGGTGCGTAGCATAGAAATACTTAGCTACGCGACGACTACTTGTGTAGTCCACGTGTTTGTCAAAATGACAATTGCAAATATTTTCAATATTTTAGCCGTTTAAACGTTAGAAGTTTCACTTCTAATATGCGCAAATAGTGCACACATCTTTTGTTTTTATTATTTATTGATTTAAATGAGTTTCAACCGTTCTAGAATCATCACTTATTTTGGAGGGAAGCTACATCTTTATTGCGCACTACGGGCTAAACCGCCCCGGTTTATGTGATTACATATTTCCGCTTAAAAATATACGCGCCAACTTTGTTTATTGTCAAGCAAGGTTATTCGGCAACCGTCGTGTTTTTTTGAAGTTTCATCTTACTACGACCGATTTAACCGGTGCCTAACAATGATAATTCAACTATATCCATTCGCGAAAATTTGTATTTTTTGTTAGCGATCAAGTCACATACTTACTTTTCACATCATTCTTTTAAGTTTTGTTGAAATTCTGGCAAAAATTTTAAACATAGAGCACGAATCATTAGTCATTATATTGTTTGTGTCACCTGCCAAATTTAAATTCTACCTGAATAATCATTTGTAATTTTTAACGTATTTATTAAGCATAATTTCCTTATGCATATCTTGTCAAAGCAGCCATTGCGATTTGGTCAAATTTATAGTCAGGATTGCCTATCACTTGTCAATACAAATATGTTAAATTTTAGCATTTGATTTTTACATAAACAGTTAACTACACTCATCATTTGCAAAAACCCGTCAGATGCCACTTGTAAATCGTATCATATTTGTTGGCTAATAATATCTGCGTTAAAGACTAGAAAGCAAAATTATATAAAAAAATTATGTGTTAAAAATAACGTTTTTTTTTAAATTTGTAGATTAAATAAACAGAAATATGATATCTATGATAAGTCAAAATATTTTAAATACCCATAAATAATTCTGCACATAGGAATTCAAGAAAAACGATATTAAAGGGAACCAAACATACAAAGCTGGCAAAATACAAAACAATTAAAAGAATTCCTTAAAGCAATTTTTTCAATGAAATTAATCAAATTTTTTTGTTCTCGTTTCGTTAATTGTTTGAAAGAATTCCGATTTTAACACGTAATATATCGCCAAGAATATCAATGTTTTGCCATGTACCACAAGAATCAAAATTACTATAATTTAGCCAGTAAAGCAAATTACCTACTCGAAATGTTGATGTGCACCACAATTGAATTCCAAATTCTATACGAAAGATATCATTTAATATAACTAATCTTAACAAAAAGTAATGAGATTGTATTTTCTTAATAAACGTGCGCTATGAATATCGATATGTATATTTATTTGGTAGGTTGGTACACTTATGTATGATAGTAAATGTTGGGTTTGGCAGAAGAAGCATGAAAATAGGATTAATGCTGCGGAGATGAGTAGTCTAAGAATTGTATATCCGGAGTGACTCGGTTGGATAAAGTGCAGAATGATGAGATAAGGAAACGCTGTGGTGTAAAAGAAGATGTGGTTGTAGATTGTTGGGGAGGTCGTGAAGGCTATGCATCCTCTTAAGAACCTCGACCTATCAGATCTTTTGCGCATGAGAAGATGTGGTTACAAAGATAGATAAAGGAATGCTTTGATGGTTTGGACACGTAGAAAAGATGAATGAAGGAAGATTGACAAAATAGATTTATAGGGCGAGTGGGAATAAGCAAGTCGGTAGAGGTCGACACTGTATTGAAGAAAGGCCAGGTCAAGAGTACCAACAACTGACGAGCATGTACGAGAGCACTGATGAAGCAAAAGATGTGTGCAAGAACCGTAGCAAGTGGAAGGAAGTGGTCTCTGCCTACCCCTACAGACAAAAAGGTGTGACTATATGCATGTATGTATGTGGGTTGGTATGTATGACTGTTGAAAACAGCTTTGACATTTGCCTCATTAGGTTAAAAAAATTGAGTTTTTGAGTTTAAAGAAAATTATTTTCAACGATTTTAAATGGAAACACTTGTGGAACAAAGAATTTGCATTAAATTTTGTTAACAATTAGAATATCTTGTTCTAATGCATAAAAATGTAACAAAAGTGTTATTAATGCTTATTAAAATCACTAGTTTAAAGAGGTACAAATCATTCGGTGAGGGTCATAAAGAATTCAAAGACGAACCTCGTTCAGAAACTTTAACTACTGATGAAAACATCAACAAAATCAAGGAGCTTGTACTTTCCAATCGTCGATTGACTACAAAGAAACCTTGTAGATATTGTTGGTAAATTAAAGGATTACTACAAACAAATGTAAAGGTCTCGTGTATCTTCTAGTATGGTTCCAAAAGATTTGAATTTATTTGAAAAACAACGTCGTGCTGGAGAGATGATTTCTATGGCTAAAAATAATCTGAAATGCATAATTAATTGCGATGACACTGGTCATGTTGACTGTTTTCTTCTACTACCGTGACGTTTTCCACAAAGAGTTTCTTTCAACTGGCCACACAGTCAACAAAGAATATTATTTAGGCCCTTAATAATGTTTACGAGAGCGGTCCGATAAGTGCTTAGCCGTACCGCCCGATGGCGCCACTATCGCAAGAGAAATTTACTATCGTGTAGTACATTCTCGTAGTCGGCTTCTGTCAAAATTTTAACCGAATTGGATACGTAGTTTTGTTTTGACCGCGTGTGGAAGCGGGCGCGTCCGCGGATTTTAGAAAAATAGAAAAAGAGCAATATCGGTCGGTGATTCGATTCGATTATTGTTTTTGGAAGGGAAATCGTGCAGCGAAATCAAAGAGCGCTTGTATGCTATATACGGTGATTCTTCTCCTTCGATAGCGACCGTCAAAAATTGGTTTAACGAGTTTCAACACGGTCGCACGTCGGTTTTTGATAAGCCACGCCCAGGTGCCCCAAAAACGGCTACTTTGGGCATGAGAAAGCTGTCGGCGCGATGGGTGCCGCGTTTCCTCACTCCGGATAACAAGCGCAACCGTGACACCACTTCAGAGCAGTGTTTGACGCTGTTTAAGCGTCGTTTCGTGACCTTCAACGAAATATGGATTCACTGGTACACACTAGAGACCAAGGAACAGTCCAAACAGTAGACTTCACCCGGCGAACGTGCTCCGAAGAAGGCGAAGACTGTCCTATCGGCCAGAAAGGTGATGGCCACCGTTTTTTGGGATTCACAAGGTGTGATCTACATCGACTAGCTGGAGAAGGGCAACCGGTCACAGGGCTGTATTATGCCAAATTATTGGGCCAATTCGACGCCAAATTGCAAAAAGCGGCTTCATTTGGCGAAGAAAAAAGTGCTCTTCCACCATGACAACGCATCGGCTCACACCTCCGCCCTCGCCATGGTCAAATTGGACTACGAACTGCTGCCCCATCCACCGTATTCTCCAGATTTGGCCCCGTGCGACTTCTTTTTGTTTCCAAATTTGAAAAATCATTCGCCGGGCAGAAATTTGAGTCGAATGAGGAAGGGTCATCGCCGCCACAGAGGCCTACTTTGCAGACCTCGAGAAAACGTATTTTTCAGGCGGGTTTAAGTTGGAGCATCGCTGGGTCAAGTGTATCGAACTAAAAAGAGACTATATTGAAAAATAAATCGCCAATTTTCAAAAATTTTGTTTTTCTTTTGTAGGCTAAGTACTTATCGGACTAACCCTGTACGTGAGTCAATTCGTTAAAAACGACCCGAGTTATGGCGAAACAATTCATGATTTTTGCATCACGATAATGCACCATCGCATACTGCCATCATTATTTCATTCCCATTATTTATAATAAAATTTGATGAATTAAATAATTTTTGTGTTATTTATTTAATCAGTCGCACATTACTTTTTGTCCAGTATAGTATCTAGACGTGATTGTAATCTGTTAATTGTAAACTTTATTTTCATTATTAAATCACTACATGTATTTCGACTTTTTAATGATATAATTTTCGTTGTTTGCGTTCACCAACATTTCAAATCTACCCCTTTTACCAAAAAAATCCAACCAAACCAAACCAAATATAGTTCATTAATAAAAAGGGGTTTTTAAAAACTAAGCATGCCTTCATTTAAACAGCAACAACAAACCGTCTAACTTGGCAACGAGACGCATAATTTTAAAATATTTATATTGCCGTAGAAAGAGTACGAGTTAGGTCAAATGAAAGACTAATATTAACTTATTAGACCATTTCAACATTAGCGAATTTCAATCGTTGTATGCCGGCTGTACACTCTCGCCAACGATGGCTCGAGAATCTCGGGGGAGAGGATGCCTTTGCTCAAGTAAGACCATGTATATTCTCCCAGGACTGCCAGATGGTATTATTGGATACAAAAAATGTATAATATGGTTATCTTATGGTTATAATATGGTTATCAGGAGTCAGACTTAATAAATCATACGAAAAAAGTACTTCATTGGAAAGCCAAAAGAGTCACAGAAAAAAATACACAAAAAATTTAAAACAAGTTGCCTTAGCGAATCAATTAAAAAACAAACACGGAAAGTTCGTGTCACCTAACCATACAACGAATGTAAAAACACTGCAGTAAACGTAAGCATTGATACAGAGGATAATGTCGATGGTCGTCGAATTATACACTTGCAAACACCAGGTAAAAATATGTTTTGTATTTATTACGAATCTTTATTGTCATTGACCGACGCCGACAAATATAAAACCAGTAAATATTGCTGGTATAGTTTTAGGTAAAGATGAGAATGGTGCTGTAAAACTTACTAAAGCCAAAAAAATATTTAAGTATTTCGAAGCTAAATAAAAAAATACTTAAAAAACCGTCAATGTTAAGTTTATTTATATAATAAAATTTATGTTATATGTTACTTTATGTGATGTATTAATAAAAAATTACTTTGTATGTTTTGTAATAAAAAAAATGTATAACATTAGTATCCTCACATGCCGCATTTGAGGTATATTAAAATTTCGCGCGCGTCATAACCTCTTTGACGACGTTGCCACATGTAATTAAAATAGTACCTTTTTTCGTTATTTTTGGCTTTAAACTCTATTTGAAGCTCGATTTGTGAGTGACCTAAATGTTCGAAAAGTTTTTTTCTTTTTGTTGATACCAATTTCATTATAATCTAAACGGTACTTTTTGTGAAATCAAATCAAATCTGTAATTTCTCAAAAGGATCAGTGGTAAAGGCAAAAATTGTTTTATATTAATATCTTTTTTCAGGTTCATTATCTTATTACAATGTATGTCAAGTTTTATTAAGTTCCGAGCAGTAATTTTAGGACCGAGGCACAGATTACGGACAGATGCGAAAGTTGAGGGAGAAAGTCTTACGGCGAGAGAGATAAACATTCAAACCAATTTAAATATCCTCGTTTGTATTAAAAGAGCTTTCGTGTGCGTTCGGGATGTTCGGACGTAAACCTTGATCACACAGAAAAGTTATTAAATAATTTAAGCAACGATAGTGTCAGATAGTGGCAACAATGCAATCAATCAAACCCATTTAAATGTCAATACATAAATAAGAGAATCCTTTGATCTTTCGCCGGGTTTCGCATTTTTGCGTTAGTTAATCTGTGACCGAGGGTACCTACTACCTTAAATTGGATAGAAAAATAAAAATGGAAATTTAAGTTCGCTAATGGTATATATCAGAGATTGATCGTTTTTTAATCGTTAATAATTCGTTAGCAAGTAAAAGTAAAGTAAAGGTCAAATTAACTGATTTAACTGCCACACGCCTATTTAGTTCTTAAATTTTTAAGTAAGTGAAAATGACAAAAGATTAATAATTCTTTATTTGTCACAAAATATGTCTTAACAGTTTTGTTGGTTTATATAAGATTTGATTTTGTAACGTAGTGTCTCTCTTACATTTATTAATTTAGTGATTATGGTATTCAGTTTTCCAGTTTATGTTACATTCTTGTTTCGTATAATTATTCAATGCACAAGCGAAACTGAATGTGGCAAACATAGCTTAACAAGGACATGACAACCTACTGTCATTATTCAGTTATTTATTTTTGGTCAGATTTTTGTTTTGTGTCAGTAGTGCGACTGAATTCGAAAGTATAGACCACCATAAGAAGAGGAAGATTGGATGGGGATCTGCTGCTAATGACCGTTTCATCTGGAGCGATGCCCAACCCGGGCTATAGCGCCTATTGGTAAGGAAAGGTAAGACAGTAGTGTGCGCTTAGTTTAGCTCTAAAGAGAATTACGTTTAACTTATTTATTTCCTTTATTCATCTCTCCAAATTGTATAAAATTGTACGGTTTACCTTCTGAATTAGTCATAGAAGAAATTAAACTGCAGTATAATTTCTGTGACCTAGCGGTATAAAATAAGTTTGCTCTACTGGCAGCCTTAAAGCAAGACCCTTTGACTCGGGCACAAGAAACCGGCAAGAAACGCAGAGCAAGCGAGACACCCAGAGACAATCCGAGGCAGGGCAAGTGTTCCTATTTACACTCTCATGCTCGGCCTGTCCCGGTGTGTCTCGCCGAAAGTGTACAGTCAGCATTAAAATCCGTCTATTTTTGTACTTAGCTTTAAAATAGAAACGAATAAAAACCGGTTTATCGTCACGTTGCTGTGTCTAATCAGATTGCTACCGCATACGAAATAAAAAAAATCGTATAGAGTGTGTGTACAAAAGTGTGTGTGTAATTATTTTGTCCCTCAACCCGCGTCGACATCCCCGTTGAGCAAATTGCGATTATAAATGGCCTGCCTGTAACTGTACCTATTGACGGTTGGCGATGGTCTGTCAGGTAAGGGAGGTGCAACGACACCACCTCCCGAATCATCCAACAAACACACCGAAGGTCCTATCGCTCCTGCCAACGTTTCTTCTGCTTCCCCGATCGTGTTCTCAGCCAAACTAACGACGACGCTCAATTCCGGGTAGTGCGACATTTTCGAACGCAGCATCAGACTGTAAGTTTTGTACCGCTTCATCTGAAAATATAACAAATATGTCGTGTAGATATACTAAAGAGGTTCTACCGTCGGTATAAGAAAAAAAACACTATGTAGTTATATTGCAAAATATGTGTGATTAACGAGTGACAGAATTGTTTCATTATATACAGAAGCAAAATACTTATTGAAGGTTTAGGTTTGTTTGTATATTAATTCTACTTACTTCGTAGGTTATATAAGCTTCTTTTTCTTTGTAATTTTGTATGATTTGTGATTTTGATCCTTTCTCGGGCGGTGATCTTCGATGATCGTCCAACATGGCTCCCAGTCTCATAACTCTCTCCTCGTGATCAGCTAATTGCTCTCTCTACAACACAGACTCATAAATTATGTACACGAACGATAAATCTTCGTTTAGAAGGGAAAAGCATTTTTAAAGCAAAAAACAGCACAAAGTAACAACCTTTATAAACCCGTATGTACAATGTAGGAGAATGAGTTGGTTTTTCAGAGTTCTGTTTAAAATTTAGGGTACTACATGTGTTTATTGTAAGAAGTAAAAGCACTGAACACAGGCAAATATTAAATATCAACATTTAAAAAAAGCTATAAAAAAGAAAATAGTTATTTTTGTATCTAGAATGCGACATGATACTTTTGCGTTTAAGAATGGAAGTTAAATAACCATTTCACATTCGAGGTGCAAACGATATTTTTCGAAAACTACATTAAAACTAATATGAGAATGTCACACAATGTCATAGCTATAAAGTCATTGTTCTAAAGTGTTTAATTAGAAATTAGCTCTGAAAGTGATAATGACTATTTACTAGAAGTATTGAAAGCGGCACAAAATGCGGTTTCACAATAAATCCCCCAGAAATCATCAAGACAGTACGAAGTTGCCTATACCCAATTCAAAGAGTGGTGCAGTTCCAAAAGCATTCAGAAAGTGTCCGAATCGTTGTTATTGGCATACTTCGAACATAAAATTAAAAAGGTAAAGCCTTTAACTTTATGGTCAGTATATTCTATGCTAAAAAGTACGTTGAATGTCAAAAAAATGTAAACATCACAATATTTCCAAAACTGATACCATATTTGAAAGACAAATCAGTTGGATATCGTCCAAAGAAATCGAGAATTTTAACGAAAGAAGAAATTGAAAGATTTATACAAGAAGCACCAGATAATAGATTTCTGCTAGAAAAGGTAATTCAAATTAATATAAATGGATCATTGAAATAATGTTAGGCAATTTTTTAGGTCATTTTAATAATAAGCGTTTGTTTTGTGGAGCATGTCAAAGAGATGAGTTGGTAAAAATAATGATCGATGATATAGATCACAAGGATTCGATTATTATTATAAGTATTTCCGATTCCAAAACTCATACTCAGAGAACTTTCGTAATCTCAAGTCCAAACTACATTAACATATGCCGCAGATACTGTGCGTTACGATCGGCAGTTACCACTAGTCGAAGATTTTTTGTGAAGTACGTCAAAGAAAAATGTGTTATGCAAGTGGTTGGCGTTAACAAAATAAAGAATGTACCAAAAGAAATAGCAACTTATCTCAAATTGCCTCACCCAGAAACCTATACAGGACACTGCTCCAGGCGCTCTTCCGCAACCCTGTTAGCCTACTCAGGAGCCGATATTACAACCATCGAGCGACATGGCGGATGGCGCTCTAGTATGGTAGCCGAGACATATAAGAAGATTCTATACAAAATAAAATTTCAATAGCAAATAAAATGCTACCATCTTCAGCAAAGCCTACGAAATTGGCCAATAACACAACGTGCGCAGTAAACCTAAACAATTACAACAGCAGCCTCATTGAACACCCAGAAATAGAAGCTACGATAACTAATAGCACCGGATCTGGCATACATTTTACTCACTGCAACATCGGCACTTTCAATTTACATGTAGTACAAGATAAATAATTATAATGGTCTTCATGTTTGAAAAAGCTTTTTTTTCATTTAAGATAAGTTACGTGTTGTGATCGCCTATATCTGGATACTTATCTCATGATCCGTGCAATATCGATAGTTCGCTATCCCATCTCTACCATACATACTTATCCAGAATTGACAGATGACAAGACACGAAAGGAATAATGTCATCTGTTATCTTTGATATTGAAAAACAGGTAAAAACTGAAGAGTGAAAAGAAAAATACTGAAAACCAGCAACCATCTGAAAACTGTGGAGTTTGCGAATTATGTAAGTCTCGGATGATATTTTATTATTATTAGTATTGAAACTAATGTGCTCGTGTGTTCAGTATTCAATTAATAAATTCGTAGATAAGTTCCCAACATATGACCAACTGTTTAACATTTATGTTCTAGAACGTTAGTCTTTTACGTTCATAAAAATATTTATCAGCTGAGTGGCAGAAAAGAGCCACTTCGCTAACTGATATTTTAACGAAAATGTCAACATTTGATAACAGTTTTCGAAAAAAACAATTGAAGGATTATAACATTATACAAAAGCAATAATTACTAAAATGAGTAATAGAGCAAAATCATAATTAGCCCTAAGTGACGGCAGTCAAATAATCTTTGAAAACGTCGGGATAGTTAGATAACAGGTGGTAAAATTATTTTTTTTATCTTACCAAAGTTAATTTAGTGTGGCTACAAGGTAGCAACGGCCTTTGGAATTTCTTCTGCGAACCGACGGCGGCTTCTAGCGGAGGCGCCGAAAAACTCGCGCACACAAAATTTATAGTATCTATCCAAGACTGAAGTTCTTTCGAATCGCTATCACATAAAAAAAAAAAAAGAATTAAAAAATTATTATTTCAAAATATATTTACTAGTCAGTAATAGTTCCAAGAGAGTTAGGACGTATTAGATGGTATAAAATTCGAATAAATCATTTTTGTTACAAAATTGGGAAAAAAAATATAGTCTCATACCACAGTCTGTTTAACAATTTGGAAACTTTGTAAAAAACAATCATTAAAAGTGAACGAGGTTAAATAATTCCACCTTGCAATGCTACTTCCTTTTATAATTTTTGAATATACATCCCTTGCTATACATTTTTTTTTTCAATTTTGAATGTTAGCAAAGGAAATAAAAATGGCAAAATTATCTAATATTTGTCGAAATGCAAAATTGTTTTGAAATAAAAAATTTAAATGCGACATGGCAAGGGTAGTTCGTACGCATCTCTTCTACCCATAAAAAAGAATTGTTTAGAAATATACACAGAAAGTAAAAGAGAAAAAGCTCTGCAGATATAGAAAACTGTTTAATCTTAATGACTTTTGCGCCCTCTGGTGAAACTTCCCTATAAAATTGTCTGATGCTTGTAAACAAATCGTCACCTGTAGTAGTCCGGGAGATTTGATTTAAAATTATTTGCAAACAATGCTGACATATTCGTTTTTATTACGTTAGATGTTGATTGATTAACAAATAAATTAGCTAAATATATGATACAATTTGTTTAGGTTTGGATGAAACTAAATAAATCTGCATAATACATGACTACTTTAGCTATATTTACTCTAGTTTTAATAAAAATACCCCAATATTATGGGTGGATTGTAATTATTAAAAACTAAATTTTATTTTTACTAAATCTCTAAAACCGTGAGTCTGACATTTTTTTATGCTTTCTTGAAGACTATACAATACTCTATACATTTTTTTTTGATTTTTACTATAATTAAGATGTTATATGCAAAAATTATGAAAATTTTGGGGATGAAAAATCATTACCGTTAATAACTTTCTGAAAAAAAGATTAAACCGTCGATACAGAAATAACTGATGATTGTAAACTTTATTTGGATTATTATTGTTTTTTATGTATATTTTTATGTAAATAACATTGTCTTAATAACATAAAACTAAAATGTGATGTTTTTTTTAAATTTCAAAAAAGAAAATTTATTTGAAAGTAATAATCTATCTGATTATTTTGTTTTTGACTATGCCATATTTATTTTCTTTAATAAATTATCCTTTTATGCAAATTTTCTATATTAAATAGTTTCGATGTTTCACATCTGCCAGGCGTCCCGCGACGGCTCATTAATTTTTTTATACTAGAACCCATTATTTTCATCATCTAATAGATATAAAATAATTTTTCCTATTTTTCCTCAGTAGTCAAAACTAAACCAAACTCAAATATCAACGAGAAAGTGAGTCTTTCCTTATACCTTTAACCTCCAAAAAATATCCATTATCTACTTTCTAAAGATATAGTACATAGTACTTCCCCCTACCTTAGTAATTAATAATTATACTGCAACAATTTTCATGCTCTTCTCACGGGCTAAAATTAAAACTACTCGATTCAACAACTTTCTCTAAAGTAGTTGCAATAGAAGAACATATCTTTAGCATACCGAAATTTATAAATCTATATAAAATGTTTTTATTACCTGTGGTGTTGAATTCAAGTAATAAAAAATATTGAAACACTCACCTAGTCTGAAAGAGATACTCGGCCTGATCGGCGGTCTGCAGCCTGAAGACGTACTGCTTCTTGGTGTAGTCCGCCGCTTTGGTGGCCAAAGCGTGATGTATCCTGATGGCGTTGTGCAAATTATCGCCCATCTGATTCTTCCTGAAGCCATTCTCGTCCTTGTGCAAATACAAAACGAGGTCGCGCAGCGTGCAATAGAACATCTTCCAACTACGCTTGTGAAACGGGGCTAGAAAAATGCAGCAAAGGCCTTCGAAACAGCTATTTTGTATTGCGACATGCTTTTTATTTTTAATTAATATTTATCGCATCCTTTCAAACGTATATTCTTTTATTTTTCGTTTAATAACGACATTTTTAAAAATTATTCAATTTGCATAAATATTTATTATTTCTTAATTGCATATATATAGTTGAAAAAAAGTTAAACTTTATATTACATAAACAGGGACTAATGGGAAAAAGTAGGAAGCGTATAGTTCGTTTTAAAATAATATCACTTCATATAAAGTTTTGTAATACAGCTCTCCAAAGTTGGAATTTTAAAATAGTTTTTTAACGACCTTTTTAATGTAAATTTAACATGTAAACAACGTAATTAACTGCTCTCAATATAAAATATAAAGAAAAGGTTATTAAACGGTAGATAAAACGTCGAAATACCTAAATTAATAATTATAGATTAAAACTAAAACGAAAAGACCAGACAAAAAACAATAGGATCTTTTTTAAATTTTTTCAAATGAGCTTAGGAATTGTCATTAAATTTTTTTTTGCTGTAGTGGTGAAAATCCTTTACGGAGAGGTTATGAGCCTGAAAGCTCAAGGTCTTTAAAAACACAATGCTCTTGTACCGACTAGTGAATTACTGCAAGCAATGAAATTAATTCAAAGCCGTGGAGAAATAGGAGTTTAAACTAACTAATGAAAGGAAACTGAACGAATACAACTTATTGCAAGTAGCAAGCAAGGTTTAATCGCCGTGGAAAAAAAACTGGACAGCCGCTCACTACGACTGTCGGAACAATAATACTGTTGAACGACCGTTGCGTTACTACTGCGCCGACTCGAGACTGCGCATTGCAAACATAGGGTGAAAATCCAGCTGGGGTGCCAGCCGGAGACATCGCGAGTTCTGCCTGTGGCAAAACGGTTTTAAGACATTGGCGTCGTAAAAGATTAAAATTAGAATAAATAAAATTTAAAACGATCTTTGGTCACAACAGAATAGTTGGCAGTAGTTGTCATTAATTAATAAGTCAACAAGCTGAATTTCAAATTGATCCTTGAATTTAAAAAATAACAACGGCAGAAATCACTTTTATTTGAATATTCAGACAAGCACTTAATGTATTGATTGGCATCTGAAATTACGACAAATACTACAATACTACCATTTCATTAGTACAAAGTCTGGGGAAGTTATTTTTGTTATTTGCATACAGGCACTGTCATCACTGCAGAAATTTGGAATCCAACCACTAGGACTAGTCCATCTCTGGCTTCAGGACAGTTTTAAAATACTTGAAATTTTATACAGATCAAATGGACCGTTCAAAAAATAAATACAAAAACTATTTAAAAATACCATCCTTGAAGGGCTGTAGGTATTACAAAACTTTATATGAAGTGGTAATATTATTTTAGCTCAAACTATACGCTCCCGACTTTTTTCCCATTAGCCCCTGAACGCTCTGTATATAAGCTATTTTAAATATTATCTCAAAAAAAAATGTAAATAGAAGCTTTTAAATAATAATTATAAAACTAATGTTATACACAAAAAACATTTTTTAACATACCATTTCGCATCCTCAAGATCTTTTGTACAAAAAAAAATAAACTAGAAGATATGTAAAAAAAATGTTCGAGCAGATTTACAAAGTCGTGTTGTACCTGTGTAAAAAAAATTAGTAACTCCAATCAAACACAAAATTTACTTCCCAATTTTCAAAAAACTCTTAAAAATGTATTTAAACAAGAAGACAAGCTTTTGCGCGTACAAATTTAATCCAGTAAAAATAAACGGTTACTAATAGTAACTACCCCCTAGTTTATTATTATTAATAGTAAAATAACCGAAACACTATCGTTTTAAAAAAAAATTTTTTATTTCAAATAACTTTTATGATAAACCAAACATGTATAACAATTTTTACTGTTTAAAATACAATTTTTTTTTTCTTAAACAATAAAAAAGCAAAAAAAATAAATGTACTCACTTCTTTTGGCGTTGGCTTCGTAACAACATTTTCTCATCACATAGCCTTTCTTGTATTCTACAGCGTTAGCAGAAATCGGTACCTCCAAAAACGGATTGCCACCCAAATTCACGCTTTCCGACATTCTTGGCTGCGCTTGTGAGTTGCCTCTCTCCTCCGTCTCTTCGTCCCTTAATAAATCATTACATTAAATTTTGATTTATTTAAAAAAAATTTGAATACAAAGATTGAAAACAAAACTTCGAGGCATATCTGGTCTTTTTCCATCTTTATTTTTAATGTTTCTTTATTGTAGTATAAAACAAACGAAGATCTCCGCACAAATCAAATGGGAAATGGATCCCAATCAATTTGGCTGAAATATGGATATGTTGTAGTTTATACATTTCGGATCATAAGTCTCAATGGGCCCGAGACCTAAAAATGGACAGTTTTTTTGGTATCATAAGTTGTAAATCTGTTGCATCTGAGAAGTACGGCCCTTGAATTGCAAGTATATATTCATCCGGAGTGATTCTAGAACTGGTTTTACCAAGTGTCGACTTTTATTAGTACAGTAGGATTTTCGGAGATCTTTAAAATTGCTACTTTTTGGAATAGAGCCATAGGTACCGTCGATGGCCGCAATTACTCTGGAAATATTTGGCTCTAGATTACATAGATTGTTGGTGAATTCTGTTACGTGTCTTTCAATATAAAGATTTCTTGTTATAGGATCAAATCCTATATTATTAGGAACAAAACGTTGCGTAAGTGATAGTCTAACCATACCAATTGTTAAACCTGTTAACTGTCTACTTGCATATTTTAACATGTCAGTGAGAAAATCGTCCAACAGGCCCTGACGTAGTTTACATAGAAACAGTAACAGATCTTTTTTGTTTATATCTCTCTAACCGTTTTGACAAGGTACTCTGTCACAATAAGTAAACAGATCCTGAAACTGTTTTTTGGTCACAGGGAAAAAACTTTTTGGCTCCTCAGAAGAAAAAACTATTCTCATTATCGAATCTTGCAAGACTCTTGGCCACAGTACGAATTCCTTGCAAGAAATTGTAGAGTTGAGGTTCCCTGATAAGGTATGGTCTGTTAATCCAACGTAACCCGTAGATGAAGGGTTTTAAAATACAACCTCAGTCATCTAAATGATGTTGACATGACTTCACATTTTCAGGAATATAAATATTTGCAATGATGAAAACTTTTGCTTCACATTCCACTGACAATCTATGTAAATCATTAACAGGCTCACAAATCAGACAAGTACTATTTCTGGTTTGCATTAACACATTCAGCCTCAAACAAGCGAATAAAAACGTTTCTCAAAATCCATATTATCCAAATAATGAGAGACAATCAACACAAAATAGTAGTTGTATAACGATGCTGATAAAACTAATCAATGGGGTGTTACTAATTGTCACTATTATATAGCTTCTGTCAACTACTCCTGAAAATTATTGTTAGGTGGAGACGCGAACATATTAATATGGGAATAGTTTTTATAGTTGTATCTTATGATTTTGTCCTACAATTGAAATAAAACTCGTATGGAGGTAGAAATCTGAATGAATCTTATACTTATACGCAAATAAATAAATTGCCCTAGAGATCATAGCCAATCTCTTATCGGAGCAGCAAAGTAAGAGATACAAGTTCATTTTAGATCGTGTGAGAGATCTGTACTAGTCGCAACTTTCGACCTTCGATACCGAAAAAACTGTCCATTTTTAGGTCTCGGGCCCAAGGAGCCTATTAATCTGAAAGGTATAAACTAAAACATATCCAAATTTCAGCCAATTCGACTGGTATCCATTTACCATTTGATTTGTGCGGAGTTCTTTATAATCAATTTTAAATTTTATAAATAAAAAAATTGCAAGACTCACAAGGCCCATTCCAATGGATAATTTTTGATGGCGTGGTAAAGTTGTTTGAGCACGTCCCTAGGAAAATTCTCGCACTCATTCAGTCCTGCCAGATTCACAATGAATTCGCTGCAAGACATTTTCCTTCCTATATTTTGGCCATGGATATCAGTGTTGAGCAACATTATGGCACAAGTTAAGGTGTGAACAGCGTCTGGATGTAGCGAAAATTATTAAATCAATTAATTTATTAATTTACAACAAAATGTTATGGTAAAATGTTTGAAAAATATAAGAAAACTGGGTAATTTCGGTCAACAAAAATACTTATTAACCCAAAGACGAAAAATTTATAAAAAAATCCTTAAGGCAAATAAATTTTTTAATCTTCAGATAATTTATATATTAAATTAAAATATATTATATTAAATAAAATTTTATTCGATAAATTTTTAAACGAATTTTCACCACAAAAGATCAAATATTACGTTTAAAATGCGGCAAAGATTTCCACCGGGGTGTAGCCAAATTATCGCATATATACCTTGGGAATTAAAAGAACCGGGGTTACAGTCTAAATATCTCTTGGAAAAATGAACAAGTACACGTTCTCTCTCTTGAGTTTCGCCGGTAAGAGAGAATTGCTTGAGGAACTTTCTTAATGCTATGTCTAACGTGTCCTTTTCGAAATCGAAGTACTTCAAATATTCTTCGGCCACGGCTCGACTAAAGTCGTTACTGAAAATTAAAAATTAATATTAAAAGAAATGTCGAATTCAAATAAAGTGTCAATTACTTTTTGCTGAGATGCCTAGAAACGTCGGATTTTTTGAAACCGTCCAGACCGTACAATCTTTTCGCGAGCCTGATGGCAGAAGGCATATCAACGGCTTTTGGAGAATAATGAAAACTATGAAGGCTCTCCACATCGCTTTCGTCTTCAGAAGATAATGGAGATGATCTGTTGTTCGTTATCTCCCGGAAACCGTCTTCTTCGTGCTCGAATTCTTGCATTGCATCGTTCGATGCCTACGAAACAAATTTTATAAACTGTTTTTATAACAATTTTTAAAAAATATTAGCAATTAAGCAATAACAAATTTGTAAACATACTGTTACGATTTTTTGGTCCATCTCTGTCGACCTTGCCTTGAGGCGACAGCGCATCGACCACAATTAGGGTAAATACATAATGAGCGGCAAATAATAGAAGACACTGGATGATTCTCGAGGAACCAATAATTTCGAATAGTGTCGATTCTTTGAGAACATTGATTTACATGTGTTTAAATGGGATCATAGATCGAGGTTAGTTGAAGTTAGTTTAAAGTCAAGTATTTTGAAGTAATTATAAAATGTTATACAGTTGTGAACTTCCAAGTGATTTGTAAATGCGTATAAAACTTATAAATTCTTATATTCTTTACCTGATATCCATCACTGTCTCCCTTCAATGTAGACATACTATCACTTTGTCTATGTCTGTCCTTATCTGGTCCTTTCACTTGTATCACAATGCGATGATCACTAGCATCCGGATTGCCGGCACAGACAGCGTTAGCATTGGAACTATGAACTCGAACGTGCCTTTGACGCGGTTCCGACACTAACAAAGTACTATCGCTATCACTATGGTCACTGATTTCCATGACGCAATCGCGCAAACCGACCATGTCGTCATCGTGGTAATCGGGACTAGAAATGTTAGAAACCGCTTCGGAAACGCTGAAATCACCGCCGCCGGGGTGTTGACCCATGGGCCCGTTTGACAGACCGTAAGGCGTTCTTTTTGATCCTATAATAATAATAATAGATAATAATAGTTAATAAGTACTAGAGTCCAAGAAACACAAACATGGTTTACTTTTATAATGGATTTTTCATTCGGATTAGGAAATCAAAGATACAAAAATTTACAAAATTTTTATTCGGGTATTTTTTTTTAATTAGTGGCGTTTTATTGTTGATAAAAACCAATTAAGTAATTTTTATAGCAACATATTGGCCACAAATCATTTTTAAATTGGATTGCCTTTCATACGACCCCTGTATACTACATCGTATTATTAAAATTGCTTGTCTGAGAAACAAGTTAAGTCCGCTCTCATAAGTTAGGAGAAAATAAAAAATACATCAATTAATACCTTTTAAGTCATGTAATTCATGAAGCATCATGCGTTTTGTTTGATGCGAGAAACAGTATCATTTTGAGAATTGGTGTTAGAACTGCCAGATTTAATCGATTAAAAATTCGATTTTTCTTACAGCGTTAGCAAGGTTTAGCAGAAGAGCAAAAAACTGAGAAATGTTATGGTCTAAGTCTAAACTAAACAACACTGATTTCATTACTATGACAAATCTGTCAAAAAATGGCTAACTTGATTATTTGAGATAAAAATATGTAAAATTTGAATGTCATTTAGATTTATTTAAAATAAAATGATTACTAGTTTATTACCTACCAACCACAGTAATATTATGTTACTCTTTTTGAAAAAACTGTCATTTGGAATAGCCACGGTCATCTCGGACAACCCTTTTTATCAGAAATAATGATTAAGCAAACGTCATAACACTCTTATCATTTTAAAAAGTCGAAGATGCAATTTACAATTTGCTAACGATGAATTGATTTTATTATTTTTTTATCATTTAATAATAACAACAAATAAACAAATATTTGCAATTAAAAAATAAAAACTGGTATTATTATCAAAAAGCAGTGTCAGAGAAGAAGAAAGCCTGGCTGGATTGGCTACAAAAGCCAATCAAAGAACGCAAAAGGCAACGATTAAGGATGTAAACAAGGCAAAGAATGAGTATAAAAGGTTAAAAGGTGTGGCAAAAGAGGTTGTGGCAAGAAAGAAGGAGAGTGATAAAAATGAATCATATAGGTTATCTGACGATTTCCAAAACAATATTAAACTCTTCTGGAAGTCCATAAGAACAGCCAGAGGTAAAAATACTACCTCGCAAATCAAAAACCAAGATGGTAGTATGGTAACAGTTAAAATGCTGAAGGCTGGATAAAACGTGGAAACTTGTCTGCTGTACCGCCTTTTTAACCTTTGTTGAAGAAGTAGAAGTGTACCAGACGACTGGTGCAACGCCTTTATCGTGCCGCTTTACAAGGGAAAATGTTGGCAGCAGGACTGTAAGAACCACAGAGGTATTAGTTTACTAAGCATAGTCGGCAAACTGTATGCAAAAATATTGATTAAAAGAGTACCTAACGAATGAAACTGGGAAGATGATATGGGATGTGCAAGCAGGATTTAGAAGAGGAAGGAGATGTATGGATCAGGTCTTTTCATTAAGAGGTATAGTAAAAAAAAATTTGGCTAGAAGTCAGAAGGTCTATTGCGCTTTTATAGACTTGGAAAAGGCCTTTGACAGAGTGGTAAGGAGTGAATTGTGGTCGACATTGTCTATTAATGGGGTGAGAGGTAGTTTATTACGAGCACTGAAATAACTTTTCGAGCATTCTACTGGTTGTGTCAAGATAAACGGAGCTTGCACGGACTGGTTTAAAATCTAAAAGGGTGTGAGACAGGGATGTGTGGCTTCGCCATGGCTGTTTAACTTATACATAGATGATTATTTAACAGATTTGAAAGAGAATGCGTATGGATTGAAAATGAATGATTTGATCGTCAAATGCCTTCTTTACGCCGATGATCAAGTCATATTAGCGTCATCTGAAGAGGAGTAGCAGGTGATGGTTAATGTTATGCATGATGCTCTGAAAATCAAAGAGATAAAAATAAATGTAAGCAAAACGAAAAGAGAAGAAGGCATGACAAACTGTGAAGTTCTGATTAAGGGAGAAAGAGTGGAAAAAGTTAATGAATTTGTGTACTTGGGTTTAAAGTTTACGAGAGATGAAAAGGATGACAGTGACATTGAGCGAAGGTTGTTGGCAGGAAAACAAATGAATGAGGCACTGCATAGCTTTATGAACAGCAAGAAAGTGTCAAAAAGGGCACGTCTGGCTGTGCATAGAGGAGTGTTAGTTCCTACTCTTATGTATGGTAGTGAATGTTGGGTTTGGCTGAAGAAGCATGAAATATAATTATTGCTGTGGAGATGAGTAGTCTGAGATGTATAGCCGGAGGGTCTCGGTTGGATAAAGTAAAGAATATTGAGATAAGAGAACGATGTGGTGTAAAAGAAGATGTGGTAACATAGATAAGGAATGCTTAGATGGTTTGGACACACGTAGAAAGGATGGATGAAGGAAGATTGACGAAACAAATTTATAAGGCGATTGTGAATGGACAAGTCGGTAGAGGTCGATCTCGGCGAACATATCTCGATCAGATCAACATTGTTTTGAAGAAAGGCCAGGTCAAGAGTACCAACAACCGACAACCATGTATGAGAGCACTGATGAAAGTAGAGGAAGCAAAATATGTGTGTAAGAACCGTAGCAAGTGGAAGAAAGTGGTCTTTGCCTACCCCTACGGAAAAAAGGCGTGACTATATGTATGTATTATTCTAATGATGTTTTTAACTAATTGCTAATCTGTGAAATTAATTTTTTTATTAAATCTTTTAAAAAAATTTAACAAAAAGAATAAATTCACGTTACAACGTGAAATTTTTACACATCCCTGCAACACACCGTTGCATTTCTTTATCGTTGAGAACAAAAAGTCACATGGAACTAGACCAGATGAATATGGGAGTAGAGGAGGACAAGGATTTATTTTTCGGCCCAAAACTGCTTCATAGAGAAAGCATTGAGACCGGAGGGCACTGTCCCGATGAAAGAATTCAAGATTTCTCCTGTCACAATTTGGATCGACGTCGCCTTGGACGTTTCGCAGTCTTCCCAAAACTTTTGACTAGTGGGTTTAATTCTGCCTCTCAGTCTGTAACGATACGGCAAAGGGTCCTAGAACTTTACTGGCAGGCCCCATACATTACAAAAAAAAAAAAGAAAAGTAGCGGACTTTTCATTTTAAAGTTCGTCACAACCCAACCTTACCTAACAACTGTTTATCATTCTTTTCCTAATGGTCGTTAAAATCACATATTTATAAATGTAGTACCAAGGAGGCGACTATTTTTCGGTAGGTTTTATTCTTACCCGATTGGCTGGACATCACAGAGGAAGACACTGAAGTAGGTGAAGCCGGAGAGCCGGAAGAATGCAAAGGACTCGAAGAAGTCGGTGAGACATTGCTGTGTGAGGAGCTGCTGCCGTTGGATAAAGCATGCGCGAATTTGTGTTGATCCGAAATGGGGGCGTTGTACGTCCAAACGATCCTGTCCGAATCGCTGTTGCAACTCGCCGATGCGGAATCGGGTCGCGTGTCCAGCAACGTGTTAAGGGAACTGGTCACGTCTTCGTCTGCTTCCGAATTGGCGACGCTTACGTTGTATAATTCGTTTTGTCCTTGTAATTGGTCCTAAATGCGAACGTAATTGAAAATTTTAATTAGTTAATATCGTAAAAAGAAAGGTTTAAGTAAACTAAAGTGACAGTTGACACGTTTAATTTTCTTAAGGTTTGAAGATATCGACGAACATTCCCAATTTATACAATCTTCGGATTTTTAATTTTAAAACTACCAATCATTTTTACTTTTGAACTAAGAATTATATTTAAGGCTACCAGTTCTACAAATGCTTTTTTAAACGTGTCATTTTCAATAAATCTGCTCAAATATTGATAAAACAAGTATTTCGGTAAATGTGTAGAGTACAAAATTACTTACTGACTGAAAAATACTAAGAAAATATAATTTTATAACAGATTACATTGTTCTTAACGATGTAAAGCGCCATCTTGACAAAAACACGATTATTATTATCACGACCCAGCACCATATTGATGAATATAAAATTATTTAACAGCGCATTTTACGTATGCTGCATAAAGTTATAAAAAGTGTAATCATTTCACTATAATGTTCCATTTTAATTATTGTTTTTTACGATTCTTGCCCACACTTTTCTAAGAAATACGATTTATAAACAAAAACAACGAAATAATCGAATAACGATACTCGATTAGAAAATTAAAATTTTTTTATTAATTAAAACACGATAAAAACTAGGTGTAGGGAAACAAAATGTCCGACGATGGACTCGTCGTATAAATATATAAACATATTGGCATCATTACTGTTGCAGATGAAAGAAACACTAACTCACAAAATAGAATAGAATATTAAAAGTCGTGTCAATTTTCCATATAACTATATTATAGTGCATGGCAAATGCACTATACACAATTAGTTACATATGTCAAGTTTGGCTGTTTAACTTATACATAGACGATTGTTTAAAAGATTTAAAAGATAGTGCGTATGGATTGAAAATGAATGATTTGATCGTCAAATGCCTTCTTTACGCCGATGATCAAGTCATATTAGCGTCATCTGAAGAGGAGTTGCAGGCGATGGTTAATCTTATGCATGATGCCCTGATAATCAAAGGGATGAAAAGAAATGTAAACAAAACAAAAGTAATGGTTTTTGAAAAAGAAGAAAGCATGACAAACTGTGAAGTTCTGAATAAGGGAGAAAGAGTAGAACAAATAAATGAGTTTGTATACTTGGGTTCAAAGTTTACGAGAGATGGAAAGGATGACAGTGACATTGAGCGAAGGGTGTTGCAGGAAATCAAATGAATGTGGCACTGTATAGCTTTATGAGCAGCCAGAAAATGTCAAAAAAGACACGTCTGGCTGTGCATAGAGGTGTGTTGGTTCCTACACTTATCAGTATGGTAGTGAATGTTGGTTTTGACAGAAGAAGCATGAAAATAGGATTAATGCTGCGGAGATGATTAGTCTGAGAATTGTATAGCCGAAGTGACTGGGTTGGATATGGTGGTTAAAAAGATAGATAAAAGAATGCTTAGATGGTTTGGACACGTAGAAAAGATGGATGAATGAAGATTGACGAAACAAATTTTTAAGGCGAGTGTGCATGGACGGTAGAGGACGGTCGGTAGAGGTCGACCTCGGCGAACATATCTCGATGAAATCAACATTGTTTTGAAGAAAGGCCACTGCGAGAACTTTGCTGAAACTGCAGAACATTTGCTATGCGAACGCCCAGCGCTTTTCTGCAAGAGGCTCAAGTTAATCCTACAATTTACAAGAAAATCCAGGTCAAGAGCACCAACAACCGACGAGCATGTATGAGAGCACTGATGAAAGTAGAGAAAGCGAAAGATGTGTGTAAGAACCGTAGCAAGTGGAAGGAAGTGGTATCTGCCTACCCATACGGGAAAAAGGCGTGACTATATGTATGTATGTATGTCAAGTTTTAATTGCAGAATCGTAAAATTACAAAATTAATAGATAAAATTAACACGCCACTTAATTATAATATCAGCATTACTATTAAAATTAAAATTGCGTGAAAACGTATCCATCAGCTGTGTGTAATCATTTACCAACAAAATCAAAAAAAATAAATTTTTTTTTAGATAAATGTCACAAAAAAAAAATCAAAGACAATAAAATTATCAATTATTATCAATTTACATGTAATGTTAGCATTGTATATGCCCTCCTCGACTACTTATTACATTAATGCGTCTGGACATGATGGGATTCAGGTGGTCAATAACTTTCCTAGCTACGTGGGGACGAGCCTTATTTTGTGTGAGTGAGAATATATTGAAAATAATTTTAGAAAACTTGTTGCCAGGGCTCGAGTGGCTATTGCCAAATGGCAACAAGTTTGAGAAAAGGCCTGGAGAATTATTATCTAATTTATCGAAATCTCGTGTGGTATTCGATAGATTATTTTTTGACGTTACAATAAAAATCACTTAAGATTTTATATTTTTATTTCAACAAATTTATATCATTTGTATAATTGGAATTGTTTCCAAATCGACGCGCTGCTTATTACGGTGTTCTTTCATGCATTTTTAATGATTGTATTAGTTATTTCATCGACTGATGATTCACTAAAACGTTTGGGACTCATTTTACGAATTTCTTGAAAATGTATCACAGACGCGCCAAGAAAATACGTTGTCATGTGGTTGTCAGTCAATAAAAACAATGTACATGAATTATTCTCGCTGGAATAATGTAAGTAGATTATTTCCACTATAATAATGTTTTGATTGGCTAGAACGTATACGAATGAGTATTTCTAGCAAAACGAAGTCTTCAAATTTTGTGCTCTGTGGTGAGCAATGGCTTTTTTGTCGGTATTATATTGCTTAATCCAGCATTACGAGTGTCCTGCACTGCGTTAGGTACTTGTGCGCTGACTTCATCGGCCACCTCTGGATCTCAGTGACATCGGTCCGAGAGACAGCCTGGTACACATGTAGTACCAGGGGTGGTGGTCACTTGTATACTCTTCAAGGAACAACTGGGGGCTATGGCAATCTTGACAGAAGGGCAAAAGCAATTGCCCTTTTGGCAAGACCACCTAGTCGGGGTCTATCGCTAAACGAGCGCGCTTAATCCAGCTTCGTTTAAACGTCTTCTAATCGTTCCAGACGATATTTCAGGATTGCGAGCAAATGCAAGCTCATTTTTTAGCATATTGCTAGTAGTTGTCCTGTTTCCTAGCGCTGATTACCTAAGGAAATGATCGTCACTTGGATTGGTAGATCGTTTTCGCCCTTGCCATGCATTTCGAAGGTGAGATCCTGTCTCGTTAAATCAACTAATGTATGCGACTTACGCTGGAAGGATTGAGGATCCTTCATCTAGCAAATTTGAAGCAAGTTGAAGCCCAGTTCGGACTACGCTAGTATTTTAATCGAATGGAGAGTATTTTAGTAGCTGAAATACTCGCACTTTGATTAAGTACAGTTTACAAGTACGAAATGTTTTGCAAGATCAACAGCCTGCAACGCAATAAAGTAATCATACTGATTAAGCTTATCGTAATTGCTATTTTAGAAGAGGTGGATGAGGATATTTGTGTGATAAGTAAAAAGATGCTACGGGTACGAAAATGTATCATTAGAAGAGATTAACTAGGAGCTACGAATTGTCTTCTGAAGAAATTTAGCGTTAGAAGAGACATCGATAGTTTAAAACACATTTTTAAGTTGTTTCTTCGCTCCAGCGAAACGACATTTTTGCGGCAACTAATGAACACGACTACAACGACAAGTTCAGACTTGTTTAGCCGGTGAACCAGAGGGAGGCACTACTCATACATACATACATACATATAGTCACGCCTTTTTCCTGTAGGGGCAGGCAGAGACCACTTCCTTCCACTTTCTACGGATCTTACATCTTTCGCTTCCTCTACTTTCATTAGTCCTCTCATGCTTGCTCGTCGGTTGTTGATGCTCTTGACCTGACCTTTCTTCAAAACAATGTTGATCTGATCGAGATCGATGTTCGCCGAGGTCGACCTCCACCGACTTCCGTCCATTCACACTCGCCTTATATATTTGTTTCGTCAATCTTCCTTCATCCATCCTTTTTACGTGTCCAAACCATCTAAGCATTCCTATATCTATATTTGTAACTACATCTTCTTTTACATCTCAGCGTTATCTTATCTCACTATTATTTACTTAATCCAACCGAGTCACTTCGGCTATACTTCTTACACTACTCTTCTTCGCAGCATTAATCCTATTTTCATGCTTCTTCTGCCAACCCAAAATTCACTACCATACATAAGTGTAGGAACCAACATACCTCTACGCACAGCCAGAAGTGGCTTTTTTGACTCTGGCTGTTCCTAAAACTATGCAGTGCCTCATTAATTTGTTTTCCTGCCAACACCCTTCGCTCAATGTCATTTTAATCTCTCGTAAACTTTGAACCCAAGTACACAAATTTATTTACTTGTTCCACTCTTTCTTCCTCAATAGAAACTTCACAGTTGTCATGCTTTTTTTTTAAAACCATTACTTTCATTTTGCTTACATTTTTTTTCATCCCTTTGATTTTCAGGGCATCATGCATAACATTAACCATCGCCTGCAACTCCTTTTCAGATGACGCTAATAGGACTTGATCATCGTCGTAAAGAAAGCATTTGACGATCAAATCATTCTTTTTCAATCCATACGCACTCTCTTTCAAATCTTTTAAACAAATGTCTATGTATATGTTACAACAGCCATGGCGAAGCCACGCATCCCTGTCTCACACCCTTTTAGATGTTAAACTAGTCCGTACAAGCTCCGTTTATCCTGACACAAGCAGTGGAATCCTCGTAAAGTGATTTCAGTGCTCGTATTAAACTAGCCAAGAATTTTTCGACTATACCTAGTAATGAAAAGAACTGATCCATACATCTCCTACCTCTGGGCGCTACTCGCCCGATAAAAATAGAACAAAATGGATCGACTCGACTAAATTACTTACTAATCTGCTCGACTAAATTTTTGGTCTGCCGACACGTTCAACTACTTAAAAACTGTCCACTTGACTAAAATACTATAGCGTAGCCCGAACTAGACTTTACTGCCTCCTACAATGATAAGTTTTTTGAGCGATATAGTTTTAAAGTTTAAAACACTGATGCAACTGACATCAAAATTGGTTCTTAAAAATAACTTGTCTTGCAAGCAATTTTAATTTAGATACTATTTCACTTTGTGGCAAAAGAGAACTAACTCACAATTTGCAATTTTAAAACTAAACATTTGTTGACAGCATTTGCTTTAAATGTCAGAATAGATACATAGCCTACTTAACAGTAGATAAACCAAAGTTATTGTTAATTTGTACGTAAGACAAAATATAATAATGGTGCGTTAATTTTGTCCAGGAGAGTTTATTATTATTATTATTAGGCATTTCTTTAGCCAATTGAGAAAATGACAAATAAATCATTTTACTATGGAAGTAAATGTTAATTTTATAATTCATTTAACAGTAAACTTATAAAAATGTTGGTCCAAAAAATACGATTAAAAAGGTCAAATGGTAGAATAAAGAATCGAAAAAAATCTAAACAAAAAAAGGGCTTATACCTCTGATCTGCTCGTCCTGACGAAATTGTAGGGATCAGCAGGAGAGGGCTGGTGCTGATCCCTCTTATTGGCACTGATAGGGGAAGTGGATGCTGAATTGGCGCCGGATTTTCCGACGTTGGTCGCCCGATGACCCATATCTGACTCGTTGGGACTGTTTGGCACCGAGTTGTGCTGTTGATGCCTCAGATGATGGGCGTGGCTGTTGTGATACCTCAAGTTGTCCATCTTTGTGGAAAAAACGGACGTCGTTTGTATCAATAATTGTGTTGAAATAAAAATATTTTTAAAACACAAAGTCGTTTAATGCAGTAGGAATTTTACAAGATGATTATAATGGTAACAAAACTTTACGTCGAATAAACAAATTTTATATTTACGAAATATAAAGAAAATTAAATTTTTTCGACAATAAATTTTTTATATAGGATTGTTTAATTTAACAGTAAAGGATGATCGGAAAAATAAATTAATCGTGCCGGGATTTCGGATCGAATAAAACAATTTCGTGCAAAATCGTAATTTTTTTATTTTTTATTTTTAGAGACTGGACGATATATATATCATCCTTGGATTGAGCAACGTACCTTTTTTTGTTGTTTGGGTATGATGGCGCTGTTCTGTGGCATCCGGGATATATTTAAAATGTGCTCCCCTGTCATCATATACGCCTCGAACTTGGGCATCTTAGATTTGTTTGAATGTTCATACACTTGCCCAGACAACGGTTGCCATTGTAACCTCTCGTGTTGTCCAAAGGTCTCCAACGGCTGCAACACTTCATCCTCTTCGTCGTAGTGCTGCTGCTGTTGTTGCTGATGATGATGGAGAAGAGGTTCCCGTTCGGAACAACTCCCGTTCGTAGTGGAACCGTAGCGTAACGAAGCATTGTGACTCTAAATAAATTAACAAAAACCGCCAAATGTCAAAGATATTTTAGACTATCTAGCAAAGTAGCAACGTAGAATGTACCAACCTAATTTATACATTAGTTTATTAAATTAATTATTGGAGTTTCTAACATTCATCATTCAGTTTGGCATTTATAATGATTTTTTTAACTAAATTACTCATCCAGTAAGTATGTTCTTGGGGAATTTTTGGAAATCCATGATATTTACAACGACTTTAAAATAACTGGCGGTTCTCAAAGTGTAGATGACTCGTCTGCAATAATGAAATAAGATAGAAAAACGTCTAACAACATTGAATTAACAAACTCGTGATAATTCGTCTAGTCGAAGATTTCTGAAACGAGCTGGCAACATTGTAATCGACGGCAGATGTTCCCAAACTGTTAATACCTCATTACCTCATCCTATGTCGGGCACACACAATGTAATATTCGGCGAGCCACTAGATAAATATTTATCTAATAGCGAGCACGGTTATGGAACATTATCACAGATTACGGACAGACAGATGCGAAAGTTGAGGGAGAAAATCTTACGGCGAAAATCAATTTAACCAATTTAAATGCCCTTGGGTGTCTTTAAAGAGTTTTCGTGTGCGTTTGGGATGTTCGGATGTAAGCCTCGATCACACAAACACGTTATTAAATAATTTGAGCAACGATAGTGGCAACAATGTAATCAAACCCATTTAAATGTCTACATAAATAAGTAAATCATTTGATCTTTCGCCGGGTTTCGCATCTGCGCGTTAGTTAATCTGTGACATTATGTTGCCTCTAGGAAATGGAAATTCTTATGAACCGTGCAACACCGCAGACAAAAATCACACATTTAAAGTTGATTTCTTGTTTTTAGTCTCTTTTCTAAAAACATCGTGAAATATGTGCTGCAGTTACTTTTCCGAACCGAAGGGTAAAAAAAGGAAAAGTATTTGCTTACCCCCAAATCAAAATCGCCAAAACCATGTGCGCTGCACGTTTTATGGCCCCACGCGTCAAATGGCACCATTTTCAGCGTGACGGTTGTTTTAAATTTGTGTGTGTGTTTGTGTGCGCGTGCGTGTGTGTGTATGTGTGTGTGTGCGTGTGTGTATGTTGGAAAATCTTATGGACACGAAATCTTGAGACAGAGAGGGGGTAGGTCACTAAAACTTACAGGGTAGAAGTTTTGCCCATAGGACAAGACCGAGTTCGAAGATTGGCCACAACAGTACATTCCTTCAGGTAGCTACCTTACAAGGTGATCTTCAAATTTACCGCATTTTGTTCTTTTCGCACGATAACTTCAGAAGGAGAGCTAGGGCGATAAAACTTTTAAGTTTTTTTTAGAACTATATTAAATAGAAAAGAGCCCTCGGTTTGGAAAAGTTAGTTTTGCTACGGCAATACTGTTTATTTTTTGTTGTGTTACTTCTCACACTGTAAAATTATTGTTAAGTTTTTCTTTTCATTTAGTTTATCGTGGTTATGTAAGTTATTATTATTCAAGATTATTATCTGATTATAATCTGTTAAGTGAGTTTTTTCCTCAAGAGAAAGGTGAATTGATTGAAAAAAATCTAAACATCTGTAAAAATGAGTACTAATTCATAGTCAGGATAGAAAAATAATTTATAATGTTAATAACTTTATAAAAATCGAGAAAAAACAACGCCTTACACTCTCTTTTCAATTTGCACGATGGAGTAGCTGAAGCTTGTGAAGTTGTTATCAGTACCGCATGTGTGTACCCGGCATTAGCAAGTAAATGATTTTATATAAGTAGGATACATTGATCTTAAATTACCTTGTGAACTGCAGGCTCAGGTTTGTTGTTAGAAAGTGAGGTTATGTTGACGGTGTGTACAGCTGGAAGTTTGGAAGTTTTTTCTATATCACCGCTAATTGTTAGGAGGTGCTTACGCACAGTTGCTTTAATTTTTGGATCTAAAAACAAAATATTTTAAAATTGCTACAACCATAATTAAGCAGGATAAATAAACAATCAAATTCTGAGGATTATATGTATAAATAATAAGATTAATATGACAAAAATTAAAACTCCGATATTAGTTAAATTAAAACATACATGATAAGATACAGAGTATACGATGTCTGCAAATAAAGTACTCGGGCTGGTACGATAAAGATAAATTTTTAATATTTAGTACAATCTAACAATACTCCCCCTCAATATACTTCTCCTCCCTATCTTCACACCGTTGCATGCGTTTGTAACGCTCCTTTCACAATACAAAGCCGGTTATTAACGATCGCTCCGAATGGATAAAATCCAATGGACGTCATCTGTTTGGATGACATCCAAATAATTGACCTCATTTACGGTCATGCCATGCTGTTTGAAGTGCTCAAAGTTTTACTTTTTTTTAGGTTAGGTTAGTTTATTTTGATTTAAAATCCGTTTAAATTGACATAAATTGATGAAGATTTACTTTTTTATGCTGCGGTTGCCTTGTATTACAAAATGAGGAAACCAAAAAACAAGTATCGGTATCGTTTCACTTGAATTTCTCCATTCCATGAGGAACCAACAATCCTGTTCAGTTTAACGCCCAAAAAACACAAAGCGCTACGTTTTCCAAAAAAGTGAATTTTTCAAATTATTTCATCACAATGTCCGGAAATACCCTTGAATCAAGTCCCTCTATCTCGATTTTGGGAGTCACGGTATCTAATAATATGTCTCGGCATGACCATGTTGCAGACATCGCAAGTTCAGCAAACCAAAGGCTAGGTTTTCTGTAGAGTTTTTTACTCCCGATCAACTGTTGACGACGTGCAAGGCTCAAATCCGACCTCTACTGGTATTGCTTGCACATTTGGGGTTCAGCACCAAGGCATTCTCTTCGTCTTCTAGATTCCATTCAGAAAAGGGCCATACGGTTGATAAACAACTCAACTCTCACAGATATCCTTCACCCACTAGAACATAGAAGAAGACCAAACATTACTCTACAGATATTTCCATGGCAGATGCTCCAGAGAAATAAAAACTCTTGTACCACCATTGGCCACATTCGGCCGAAGAACTCAGCACGCTGATCAGTCTCACCCATTTCTCTCAAGATTGACACTACAAGGACCAATCTCCATCAAGAATCCTTCTTTTACAGGGCTGCTATAGAATGGAACATGCTTCCAAAATCAGTTTTTCCAGAAAACTATGACCTGCAACTCTCCCTGTAAGGAGCATCAACCGTACGTCTAAACCATCGAACGTCCAAATTTTAATTTGGAAGGAGCGTAAGCGATTTTTTATTGTTTTAATAGGAATTTTAAATTGGCGCGCTGCTTGATGTTTTCCCTCGACATGTTTGAAAGGTAACTTTTTAAAGAATATTAATCATAAACTAGAACTTTATTGACAGACCTCCGTATATTTTTTTTTTTTAAATTTAAAAATCTTACCCCTTTTAATTTGTAAAGTTACCGGGTCCGATGATAAACGAAGACATTTAAGGACTGCAAAAACAAAAAAATCAAACACATTTTTCCCAAAAATATTATACGAACAATATCTTTTTTTACCTTCTTTAGTACTAAATCGTATCACATCCGTTTCATTTACTTTCAAAATTACGTCTCCAACCTCCACCTGCAAACGAAAAATAAATACTACAAATTTGACAAAACAAAAAAAGTGAAAATCGTTAATTAAATACATGGTCAACCTTAGAAACGCCTATTCACACCTACTTATCAAGTCACACATGTCAAATATTAACCAACCATTTAAATAGATAGGGAATATGCATGTAATTTTTTTTTATATTTTTATTTAATGGTGTACATCAATATATAATATGTACTAAAAAAAAATGTCAACGCTTAAAAACTAATTTGAAGCATTTAAAAAAGTTTTGAAGCGCTTGGTGTGATGTCATAGTCTATAACAACAAACAAGTGGAAAAGATTATTGGAAAAGTATTGTGCTTTGCTGAAATTGTACAGTGTTTTTTCTTGTCCCGAGAAATGTGGACATAAGGAGGAAGCATACATACAATCATACATATATACACGCCTTTTTCCCGTAGTGGTAGGCAGAGACCACTTCCTTTACGGTTCTTGCACACATCTTCTACTTCCTCTACTTTCATCAGTGCTCTTATACATGCTCCTCGGTTGTTGGTACTCTTGACCTGGCCTTTCTTCAAAACAATGTTGATCTGATCGAGATACGTTCGCCGAGGTCGACCTCTACCGACTTGTCCATTCACACTCGCCTTATAAATTTATTTCGTCAATCTTTTTTCATTCATCCTTTCTACGTGTCTAAACCATCTAAGCATTCCTTTATCTATCTTTGTAACCACAGCGATCTCTTATGTCACTATTTTTTATTTTATCCAACCGAGTCACTCCGGATATACTTCTTAGACTACCCATCTTCGCAGCATTAATCCTATTTTCATGCTTCTTCTGCCAAACTCAACTTTCACTACCATACATAAATGTAGGAACCAACACACCTCTATGCACAGCCAGACGTGCCTTTTTTGACATTTTCTGGCTGTTTATAAAACTATGCAGTTCCCCATTCATTTGTTTTCCTACAAACACCCCTCGCTCAATGTCACTGTCATACTTTTCATCTCTCGTAAACTTTGGAGGAAGCGTTGTAAAATTATGAAAAGAGTCTTGGTATCTCCCTTAACTTTTTTATATTGTTGTGATAATCACTTTGGCGTAAGTATTTAATTCGTTACCCAAACATTTTTTTTGTTTTTGTGCTACCCATATCTCAATCCTACACGGTTCTAGAGTTTCAAAAAGGCAATATTTGTACCACCTGTGTCATGTGTTACGCTGCTTTCCAACACATTATGTTTCCTATTCATTTCACAATTTAATTTATTATGTTTGTGTTTACAGATAGAAAGAGATACCTACAGAATTTGCAAGAAAGACAAAAAACTAGATTAAGATTAAGGAAATATATCCTTTCTTACAAATTTCAATGTCAAAAAGAATACTGAATCGCAGCCTCCACCACCATTCTATCTGCACCTCCTCCTAAACAAATTGTCAGTGTTAATGTCTCATCTTTTGAAGATTATTTATAAGCAGGTACTAGTTCATCTACATCTCACATATACATAGAAAATACTGAAAACAAAAATGCTTGTGAAGCTGATTACAGCACTTCCTTATCCAAAGTATATAATTTTTCTTGTAAATATGCAATGAAATCGTAATAAAACTGACTGAATTACAAACACTGCAAAGCAAACACCTCTAACTAGGCACTCGATATAATTGACATTTGTTGTCCTAGACTTTTACGTCACATTCGCTCTAACCAGGCGCTTTTCAAATGTTTGAATTTCCTATAGTCTTTAGCACTTTTTAAAAATTAATTACTTGCTCAAAAATAAATTATAATCAAAAATATTGATAGAGGCATAATTCTTCAGTAAAATGTTTATAAATAAAATTGTTTATCCTTATTTGAATCACACGCACATTCCCTATTGTAATCACCATCATTTAATTACAAACAATTTTTTTAAGTTACCATAACATAAACTTAAGTTTAAAAAAAGGTTAAATAAATCATTAATAACTATGACAATGTTTGTAATTAAAATTTTTACAGTTTAATTTCTTTTCCCTTTTTTTGTTGATTCACAAACGAGCAAGAAAATTTCCCTTGTGTGTGCTGTATTTGATTAAGGGTACTTAGATGACACAAAATAAAAATGAATAAATTAGTTTTTCAGTGATACTCGAGTGCCAAGAAAGGGCACTCGTAAAATACGACAAGTACCTAAATAATCAGTAAACACATTATTTATTAATTCGAACAAATACTGAGTGTTATATACGAGAGTATTATTATTTCGTGTCCTTTATTTTTAATACGCTACACAATTAATGCAATTTGATTAATGCGGCCTTGAAATTTAATATCAGGAAAAACATTATATTCAACAGTTACAACGTTTACACAACGAGATTCTGGGATGAAAAATATTTTATCACCTTAAAAAATATCGAAATTTTTTGTTCTTAAATCCCTGAAAGATTTTTTTTTGAGTTACGCTACTGCTAGGGTAAAATTTTCTGTAAACAAAACTCAACTTTTTTGGTGATTTTGTGAAAGTGGGCTCCATCACATTTTTAAAGAAAAAACATCAAAAATATACATTTTTTTAAATTGGTCTATTTGACGGCTAAATTATAAAAAAAAAGTTTTTTTTTTGTTTTAACGCACAAAAAAATGTTTGACAAGTTTTTCATGAACTTTTAATGTTAATCTTTATGATCATCATTATGTTGTATTTTTATAAAAAAGCAATATCTTATTACTACCCCCAAGTCATAATCATTATACAAAAAAAAGAGGTGAGACTGTGAAAACACTTCATTGTAATAAAATTATTGGTCAAAGAAATAAGACCTATCTAGGACCTCTGTTGTACAATATAATATTTCATAAGGGACATCAATAACAAGAAAAGATACAAAAGAAATGTTAAAATGTGGATGATACTGGAAACTGGCAGATCGCAATTTCATGACGTTGTGAATCAAAATGCATATATAATATTGATTGTGTTATCATTCAAATTAAAAATTTTAATGATGTTTTTAAGTATTATTTTTAAATAGTTGTAAACCTATCGTTAATGTGTACTAACAAGTTGAGCATTTTATTTATTATATACAGATAGTTTTAGGATTACTATGTTAATGAAAATTGTGATATAACTTTACCCCAACTACAATATCTTAATCTGAATTAATTCTTAATTTTTCATTATTAGCCAAAGTCACGCACAAATAATATTTATAACAGTTCAATTGTTATAATATATTTCTGTGACTTATTTCAAAAAAAAAATTCTTGTATTTTTTTTGATGCAAATAAACTTATTATTATTTGTTTACACGGGTATTTCTAATGGAGAAAGTATATAAAAGTGCAATTTTGTTTAGAAACGAGAAAGCTCATCCACTTCATCATCTGGAGAATCAACTGGAATAAAAATTTCAAAATTTGTGAAAATCTATTCATCATAAATTTGTCAACACAACATAATATGGTAGGTACTTATAAATCACCAAAGGCAAAATAAAAAATATTTTACAAAAATTGTGCTGATTAGTGATTCGAATAAATTAGCTAATTTCGAATAATTATTAGCTCATACATTTTTATTTATATTTACGAAGTTTCAAAATACCAAAACAAGCGCCATGTTATAGACGTTATCGTTCTTTTATGACGCACAATTAAGTGTACACTTTAACCCTTCCCAAATACACTGAACAGAAATTCAATATCCTTTGACATCCTTTGACCATGGGGGGACCAAAAGGGTTAATTAAATTTTAATTTTAAAAAATTTTAAAAAAAATGTGTTAAAATCAGTCTATTGTTATGAAGCGATCAGCTTCGTGTTTCAACATCAACACGAAACTGGTCACCAAATTAATTTCAACAGCTGCAATATCGAAAATTACAAAACAAAAACAATACGTTAGGCCATTGAAATAGAGAAGATGGAACATCTTAACAAAAGAGACGATGCTTTGCACTTACCATCTACATGGAAAACCATAATTAAAAAACAAGCGAAACCACAATGTCTGAATACAAAATCTTCAGCGCAAACCTATAAATATCACCTGATTTGACGACAGAAACTCTCAGTCCTTAGCCGACCAGCGAAGACTACGCATTGAAAATTCCAAGTGAGATCTTGGCGAAACGTCTGCCAAAAACCAAACGGTTTCAACTAACAAACGGATGCAATCCCGGATCGATATTTCATCGCATTTCACCATCCGTAAATCACCATGCTTAAACATTGCCACGTCTTTTTCGTTCTCTAATGAGTACTCTGCCAGCTGTCTCTCTACTGGCAAATTATGCCCGAGCTAAGCCGTGGAGGGTAGAAGAAAAAAAATAAAAATATAAAAGTGAGCCGCGCCACCGACTTAGACGGTTCAAGCCGGAAACCCCTAGGTCTTATAGGCACTAGCAGAGCCACACGATAAACAACTAAGATTATGGAGAACCAAATAAATAAATTTATAGCAAAAATATATTGGATACTTTACTAACACAATAAATTAAAATACACAGCTCAATAACAAAATTATAACAAATATCAAAATTAACAGCCAACAATAAATCGAAACTTCAAAATTTACAACTTTATAAGACAACAATAAATCAAAAATCCAAAGTTTACGATTCCATAAAATAATTAAAACAAAGGTAAGAATAACAAACCTTATCAGGTTACCAAAAAAACGTATACAAGTCAACTTTTTAACAATACTTCATCAACGTTCACGTACGGCTGCTAATTTACTCACTTTTTTTTTTCATTTACATAAAGATTTACACTGTTAAAACAATCGAGCTTATTTAAAAATATTACTTTTTACGATGGCTGTCCTTCAAAATAGCAATATTGTAGGATATTTACAAATAAGTATGAAGAAAACATTCTTACTTGGACACAAAGAACTATTGAGAATATTACTTTAATAAAAGTTCAGCCTTGGCATATTATCCAATGCAATAAATAGTTTTCAACAGTGTACCATATTAATAAATTAAAACAAAACTTAATCGTGGTGTCAAAAACAAATCACGTCGTTTAAATATTCTAAAATAAATCACTTGTAACCTTTGGGTATACGAATTCACTAATCCTGTGGCCTACTCCTGTGGCCGGTTTGATTATGGGACTGCACCTGCTACTTAACAATGGCTTCCCTCCATCAGATCCCGCATGCGGATATTTTAACTCGACACCAAAATCCAAAATATCAACAACAAAGGTAAGATAGAATGGTCAAGTTAAAAATTAAATGGTTTTTCTTCAAAATCCAATTAAGATGGCCCAAATACAGCCAGATATGAAAGAAAAAACCGTAGAGGTTCTGCTCACGTGTTAATATCAAATCGTTCCAAAACTCTCACCACCACTCTCACACCACGCCAACAATCTTCGCAAATCTATGTTCCAAACTCATAATCGCACTCGTCCGTGTTGATAGCCAGCCCATCCGCACAGAAATGCAAACCAAACAATAATATAGCTGACAACACACGACAATCGAGGCCAAAAATCAAAGCAAAAATCTAATAACAAAAACCCCCACTCCATCTCCATCGATTAACAAAAATGTCACAGCCATTAATAATTGAATCCTATCACTACAAGGTATGCAACACTATTTACAACGAGTGATAAATTTAAATTACAACAAAATACGGTAAGCGAAACTATTTACGAGCACCTGAGGAATACCAGACTATCAGAGACCCAATTAATAATGGAACTGTAGAAGGGAAAAAAATAGGCACGTGACAACATATATGTATATATCACCACTTTTTTCATGTATATATATATATATATATATATATATACATGAAAAAAGTGGTGATTATTACGAAGATATTAATTCAGATAATTTCATGAGGTGGGTAAGAACACATTTGGTTCCGAATGTAAGACTAAAAAGCGTTTTTGCTGTGGATAATGCTAGTTACCACAACACTGGCGAAAAGAGCAATCCCTAATGATATCGAAACTATTAATTTATATATTTTTTTATTTACTTTCAATTTTAATACATTTTCTAATACATAAATCTTTGGTAACCGTTACAAATTATTTACGATACGCCACTGGTACCCAATTCGGTGTGAATCGGCACTGCACAACTGCTAACTTTGGGAATATGGTGGATCCCGTTGACAGGTCTCTTTCTTTAAAAAGTCTAATCAATATAAATGACAGTAGCTTAGTTATTAAAGACGAAGAAATTCTTACTTTATGTTCTTGGGTGTTACGTTGAATAAAACATTGTCATTTAAAGAACATTTCAACGTGATAAAAAATAAAATATTAAATAATAAAAACTTACAATACCGGAATAGCGAGGAGAGATGAAAAATAATTAAAACACAAATACTGGAACTGGCACAATTAAAACACGTTCTTCCGAAAAATTGCGTGTCACACTGACAGGAGACAAGCAAAAATATTGAGGCTATACTTAGAACCCCAGTTCCTGATTGATCAATTGCCCACTCTTGATTGGCTCAGAATGTCACTAAAGCATGACGTAATTGTGTAGTAATTGGCTAGCTGAGTCTCGTGACTCGTTATGGTTGGTGAAGAAGCTCGAGGCGCCTTAGAAGTAGTTTCAGTTGACTGAACAGAATATAACTTTGAAGTTTTGGAAACTTTACAACTTTGTCCTTTAATGCTAAGCAATACGCCATCTGACGGAATAAATTTGCATCAATATCACGTGATGAGCAAGTGGGATTGCTTTGTGTTTATATACCCTGAAGCTCGCATTTGTGCGAAGATTATAGTTGTTTAATAGTGACTAATAATTTGTTAATAGTGAAAATGACCATCAGAGCAAATTGTTGTGTACCTGGATGTAACTATAAAAAAAAACCCAATTCCCATATGAGAGCATATTGGAGAATAGGGAATGGTGACTATGGTTGATAGAAAGAAACTGTGGAAGATCAAATTGAAAATAGGAAAGAGAGTTACCAAAAACATAAGAGTTCGTTCTAAACATTTAGTTGAAAAATATTTTATAAGTCCTAGTGAGTGTAAGTATTTTGTTTTCTAAATTTTATGTGGTTAATACAATTACCTATCAATCTTTCAGGGGGCTATCAGAAACTTTACCTGAAAAAGACTACTATACCAAGTAAAAACTTACCTGTGCCCAGCATTATAACAAAGTCCAAAAGTCTCAAGATAGAAGAGGAAAAGAAAAGATATGAAAAACTCATTGAAAGATGACAGGCAAGTTCTCTTGTTGGTTATTTTTATTGAACTCAAAAGTAAATAGCTACTTATAATTATCATTTAAGTCATGTCATCCATTGATTTCATGAGGATCACTTTTAATAGCACTGGTCTGCAAACAATAAGATCTGATTGTCCACTTATCACTCCTTTTTTCTTTAACACCACAAACAATAATGTGGCTTGCTGCAAGAACAGCTTCACCCTCCACGATGCATCGACTACTTGGAGTAGCAGCCAGATAAACAAAAATTGAGAACAATGGTAGAAACATATCTGAATTTAATAACGTTCAAATATCGAAATTTTAACTAAATTGTACATTTCCCTTAGTAAACACATAGCAAATGCAATCACACTTGGCGTCCAAAACATATGTTTTTCGACAGAATGACAGCGCTTGAAAATGAAGGTTAAAATGTCAATGGCAATCAGCAAATAAAAGACCTCACAGATCTCACAATAATTTTTATCTCAGTAGATTGCTTACCAATAGGGGTATGAACGCAATGTTTTATAAAGGGTTAAATAAATATATTTCTCTTTTCAAAATATAAAAAAATGTGATACTGTTAAAAATTTAAAAAAAATTACTGAGGAGCACCTGAAACAAAAAAACTTACTATAAGTATGCTGTGTAGTATTTTCAATTTATATAACATTTTTTAATTCTATTGGATTTGTAAATATTAGGATGTACGTATTTTAAAATAAAAAGAGACGAAAACAACCCGTCTGGGTGGATGACGTCACGATCCATATGAACGTGTACGATTTGTTTCAATTCTTAATAAAGTCCAGGTGGATATGAGGGAGTGACACGGGGGCGTCATCCACGAGGCGCGAGGGTGGACCGACCTGCCCAACTCCGCAACGACCGCAGACACCGACACTTATTTAGTAAGGGCGACTTGCCAACTGTTTTAAAAACAGAAGTATTGTTACACGAGCACAACATAAAAAATATTGATCTACAGTAAATACGAAACAAAATCCAATGCTCGTCTTCAATGACGTTGATATTTTAAAGCAGTGATATACTTGGAATCATAGAACAAGAGCCATTAACGTCACCGATATCAAGACATCACATGGTCTCCGTCTCATTTTCAAATATTCCTCGCTTAGTTGCTTGAAATCGATAATCCAGTGGCGTAGTCTCTTTAAACAATACTTTTTTAATAGTAAAATAAATAAATGCAAAAATTAAAACTAATGCGTTTGCTATTAATTACTTTGTAGATCTATAAATTTTGTTTAACGAGCTATTTGCTTGTGAGTCATAAAGAGGGGAACATCCCAGTTCGTCATCTGATGAAATATCACTTCCTTCACCTTTCGATGAGCCTGTATTCATTGTAAATACTAAGTGTTCAAGAGCGTCCTCCAAGAGATGTTTTTTTTTATCAGTTCTTCTTCATAACTTTTGACGTGATATTGTCTTGTTTGGACACCTCCTCAAATTTTCTCCTTGTCAGTGCCTCAGTATCAGCCAAATTTAAAGTGGTGTTGTGAGCTGCTACGCAATTCTAAACTAATGCCCATATTTTCTCTATGGGGCTTATACACTCTGATATAAGCTACTGTATAATTGTGTGGGGCCACTCTCCACATACTAAGCTAGTACTCAAAACTACAGCGGAGATGAATAAATTCACACAACTAAAAATTCTAACTTTACCCTCAGTCTTTATAATACAGTGTCTTATTCACGTAGAAAAAATGGGAATAAATATATTGTCCATCAGCAAGTACATAAATATGATACTCGCAATCGTCAGTATCTAGTTACAGAATTTCACAGGCAAAAAAAACTAAAGATGGTCCCAACCACTATGGCATTATCCTGTTCAATGTTATACCAAATTTAGTCGAGGAAATAAACTTAAAAACTTTTGAAAAGCAAATTAAGTTTTACTTACTTCGAAATGCATTCTACTCATTCGAAGAATTTCTGACTGATTTTTCACCCATAAATGTTGTTAATAGATTAGCTATCATGTCAATGTATTGTCACATTTAATGTTTTTAAACTTATAACTTTTTCCTCTTTTACTGACTGTACACGATCATCAATAAACATTATTATTATTATAATCGATATGGTAGCTTCCCTACGTGGATGACTTAGTTGATCTGAACATCTGAAATGGTCAACTCAAGCTGAATTGACTGACCATATGCTACAACTGTAAATATTCGGCAACATCGACAAGGCGCTTGCAATGATAAAAGATGCATGTTAACAGAAAAGTTGGCCAAGTTGGCTAGAGATTAAAAGACAATGATTTAACTGTGTGTTCTGTTAAGTATAACGCTCCTGGCCAGCTCTTTTATGATTCCAACTTTAATACCTATAAAAATATTCCATTTTTAACACGCTTATATTAGTTTTACCTGTATGTTTGTTTGCTTGTATACTTGTATGTATGTTTGTAACTGACTCTTTGGCCTCGATTTTACCCTACTATAAGCAATCGGATTTAATTTAAACTTTGCACACTTGTCAAATACCGACGACAATGCAATAATTCGATCAAAATATCCGATTATCCTGATTAGTTTCGCCAGTTTTTAAAAATTTCTTCAGGGATCCTTTGCATGAGAGTAAGAGAGATAGAACTATTGCGTGAACCATGCATGCGCGCAGTTCCGTTAACGAAACAAAAATACGCAACAGTTTTCCCGAAATAAGTAGTTTGCCTATTATCTAGTAGAAGGCGCAACTAGCAATTTGCAGTATTACATGTGGTAGTTTGTATTTTGTGTTGCATAAAAGTATAGTGTTAATTTTTTAAAAACACTAATAATATAAATTATAGTTTAAAAAAACTAAAAAACACGCTTTTAGAGTTAATCAAATTAAAAAGTAAAAAATAATTCTTAACATAACAATAAAATTACTGACAAGAAAATTAATGTCACTGTTCTAAAAGCGTGGGGTGCTTTCATTCCGAAACGCAGAGTTAGTTTAAAAATGTCATACAAAGCACCCCACGCTTTTAGAACAGGACATTAATTTTCTGGTGGTTATAAACAACCACCAAGCTTGCACAGAGAACGGACCTCAACTAGGAAGGGATGCTGTAGTGTGGTACACTGATGGATCCAAGATGGATGAAAGGGTTGGAGTGGGCGTTATAGGGCCAAATTTTAGGCTCTCAAAACCCCTTGGTAACACCTCAACCATCTTTCAAGCAGAATTACATGCCATAGAGATATGTGCCTAGGAGTGCATCGATAGAAACACCCGAAGGGTAGAAATCTTTATTTTATCAGATGGCCAAGCAGCACTAAAAGCTCTGAAGTCATACACTTGTGAGTCTAAGCTGACTTGGGACAGTAAACAAATTTATAAGGCGAGTGTGAATTGACGGAAGTCGGTAGAGGTAGACCTCGGCAAACATCGATATCGATCAGATCAACATTGTTTTGAAGAAAGACCAGGTCAAGAGTACCAACAACCGACGAGCATGTATGATAGCACTGATGAAAGTAGACGAAGCAAAATATGTGAGTAAGAACCGTAGCAAGTGGAAGGAAGTGGTCTCTACCTACCCCTACGAGAAAAAGGTGTGACTATATGTATGTATGTATAAAGTAACATATTGTTAATATTTTTAGTTCTTCCGTAAGTTTGGCGATTAAAACTCTCGATACAGTAACAAAACAATGTTTATTCCAATACAATAAATTCTACTTTTATTAATCACTTAGATATACAACTTTTACAACTTTTTATAACTATTTACATTTCTTAATTGATAAACACTTTTAAAACCAATACTGTCTATGTCCGCCCGCTGTTCTTTTTTATACCTGAACGAATAACTACGAGAAGGGTCCAGTAATTTCTCGAATTATCCATTGTCTTCTATGCTCATTAAATATTCACCCTAGATTCGGTCGGCGTCGTCGGCAATTGTCAGAGTCGGATTCAATAAATTCGTAACAATATTAAACCAGCACTTATACAGACAGAGTCACGAATCATTTGACATTACAATCTACTTGATGCGAAAGTTTACATCGGCAACCTTGCAAATCTGTTTACCCCTGATCGCCTTGCGTCAAAACAACAAAATGGAGACATATGATTGTTTTCTAGAGATGGGTAATTCGTGATTAAGGAACGAACTAAAACCGAACTAAATGAAATGACTTTATATACGATCGTAAACGTAAAATGCTGCAACCGAACGTACTGCACGGGAATAACAAAGTAACCAGCAACTTCACCCTTTTTTAAATTAGAATTTCATTTATTTTTTATTCTCTTTAAGTTAGTGATGAACATCCAATATTTTACTTGCTGATTCAACTAAATGAATGAGTGAATGAAATGAATTTAAAAATAAATATGTTTCTAACACACAACACTGATTTGACTAAAAAACAAAATTAAATAAATACTTAAGGGCAGTGTAACAGCCGTTGAAAAAAAAACAATCAACTTTTGTTTTTTTGTCTTAAAAAAATATAATCTAATAATTAATAATCTTTTGAAATTATGCATTTAATAGTACCATTTCAAAAAAAAAAATTTTTGTATAAAAAGGGGTTTTTATGAACACGTTATTTGCATATTTTATTAAAATTTTATATAAGGTCTATTATAACTAGAACTAAAATAAAAAAAATTCTATGATTCGTTCTTCTAATTCAGTACAAACAGTTCGTTCGCGAACTAGTTCATCGAAATGAACTAATGCGGAAGAACTAGTTCTTTAAATAGAACGACGAGTACCCATCTCTAGAGACGATAAGCACTAAGCAGCGACGATATTTGTTCAGTATAACAATGTTGTCAGTTGAAATATTTGCTTTTAATTAATGAAACTAAACATGACATGATAAATATGGACCATTAAATAAATGAATAAATGTTAAAATAATCTGCTTGGTACTAGTAAATTTTATTTAAATACAACATGGTTTTATGTTAATGATTTCAAAATCAGAGGAAATTACTGAACGGAGAGAAATTTGGCAATATTGCTAAAACCATTTCTATCCTCATTATACCGACGGTAATTACAGGTACAAGTATATTCCGCTACAACGTTGCCAAAGTTACATCTTTGACTCGTGTCTGTATAACCGTTAAAACACAATATTCATCAACCATAAACTGAAATTCCATGCTCTTATCACACATTTCCATACTACTCAAAACATACGCAGTTAGCAATCAGCTAAGTGATAACACAACTTCAAATTCTTGATTCTCCTATGACAACTTGGCAATGTTGTGTAGTTGTGACGCTATCAAATTATGCTACGTACAACGGATTTTGTTTTGTATTAACTGTAGAAATCACGGTACCAACGCAAACAGGATTTTTAAAAAAGAACGACAATCCACCGTACTAACAAACACTTTTAAAGCTTGTTTGCAGGCAAACGAATAAATGAGATAGAAAAAGAAACACAGAGAGAAAGTTAATAAAGAGAAAGGAACGAGTGTGACCCAATTGAAGACTTGAACAGGACAAACAGGGGTTAGATTGCGAGTAAGTAGCCTTCCAATGCAGACAATGACAATGGACCTATCTCACGAAATAGTAACAGAAATGTATAAATAAAGCTTATGAACAAAGACGTCTATAATGCCACGCGATACGCTCATTGGCTAGCAAGTGGCTGTTGTTGGGTATTTTACCTATTTTCAGTTGTTAACTGTTAAATATTGGGTTAATTGTCACAGAGGAGTTGCTCAATAAAAGAGGAGAATAAGAGGAAATGTCAAATATTATAGGAGAAATAATTAACAACATTAGGTGCGCTGATGATACTGCTATAATGGCAGAAAGCCTCGAAGACCTTCAAACATTACTAAATGCAGTAAACAATTCATGCAAGGAAAAGGGTTTAAGTGTCAACACAAAGAAAACGAAGTGGATGGTTGTCGGTAAAATTAATATCGAGTATCCAAAATTAAAATTAGATGATAAAATTCTGGACAGAGTACAACACTTTAGGTATTTGGGTAGCTGGATAGACTGTAGAGTTGAAACCGATTAAGAAATCTCAACCAGAATAGAACTGGCACGTAAAAGATTCACTAGTTGGCGTTCTGTACTATGTAATAATAGCCTTTGGATGAACATCCGTCTAAGAGTATTAAAGTGCTACGTTTGCTTTATGGATGTGAAACCTGGACACTGAAAGTAAAGCATCTAAATAAATTGGAAACGTTTGAATTATGGTGCTATCGCCGTATGCTAAAGATTCCGCGGACAGCACACGTAACTAACGAACATGTGTTAGAATCACTACATAAATAGCGAGAATTGACAAACACCATCAAAATAAGAAAAGTCAAATACTTTGGACATATGATGAGGGGGCATAAATATCACATGCTCCGATTAATTATCCAGGGTAAAATAGAAGGAAAGCGATGGATTGGCAGAAAACAGCTTTCTTGGCTTCGTAATATTAGACATTGGACGGGTCGAACAGTCGAAGAATTGTTTCATGTAGCTACCGATCGAGAAGCTTTCCAACAAATTGTCAACTCTATGATAGCCAACGCCTGAACGCTTGATGATAGCCAACGTTTGAAAACAAGCAAGGCACACAAAGAAGTCAAATATTAGAGGTTGTTTTTGTAGAGTTCATCAGAGTATATTTTCTGAGTTGTCTCGCCGTGTTTAATTAATTATAATATTGGAGTTTTATAAGTATTATGAACAAATCTGTCTTTTTCAAGGTAATTAAATAGCTTCTGTATTTGCCAAGGTAAGAGTTTTCATCGTCGCTCTAATGTCAAATTTTACCTGCGTCCACAAGCGTCGTACGCAACACAGGTTAAATGAGATGGGTCTTTTGCAAAATAAAAACTTTAATATCACACTAATACATACGGTCTAAGAGTGGTAGATCTTGCAGCATCAAATAATATGTCAATAAAGTCCACTATGTTTCTTTTTACACAAAATGACATGGGTATCTAATGATGGTGTAACCAGGAACCAAATAGATCACGTTATATATAATTGATGCAAGGCACGGACGTAATCTACAGCAAAGAACAAGCAAACCAATCGTCTCTCTCAGTGGGATACAGAAAAGCTTCCACATACACAAATAAGAGTACAGTATCAGGAAGAACTAGAGCGACTAACACTAACACTAAATACTAACACCACATACAATACTGATATGGATGCGCGTTGGAATTTTATATCTGGAACAATTACAGAAGCAGCTAGAAAGGTGGTAGGGGAGAAACCTAGGAAGCAACACAAAAACCAATGCTATGATGAAGATTGCGAAGATGCTATGGAGAAGAGAAATACTGCTAAAAAGTCCCACAAACGAGAACAGGAAAAGATTCAGACGACTAAGAACCCTAGGAAAGAAACTGTTAAGAAGAAAAAAGAGAATGGCAATACAGAGAATCAATTGCACTAGAAGAAGAAGAAAAAAATAACACCAGAACATTCTACTAAAAATTACGCCCTACAAAAGCAGGATTCAGAACCAGGACCGACAATATCTTTAAAAAGGGGAAATGGAGATCTAATAACTGACAAAATGGAAATATGCAAACGTGGAAAAACTACGTCCATCAACTGCTTAATAGAGGAACTGGTGAAGAGGAGGAAGCACCGGATCTGCTGGCTGCGAAACAACCCAATGAGATCCCTTCTAAAGAGGAAATTTCAAAAGCAATAAATTAAAAAATAATAAAGCCCCTGGCGGAGACCTAATCACTGCCGAACTTCTTAAATATGGTGGCGATACTATCATAACACAGCTGCAAAACCTCACTAAAACCATATGGGAAAAAGACGCTATCCCTGATGACTGGAAGGAGAGTATTATAATACCGATTCACAAAAAAGGCGATAGAACGGTCTGCTAGCATATGCCGACGATATAGACGCGGTGAGCATAAGCGACATAAAAGTAAAAGAACTATTTTACAAAATCTAAAAATAAGCGGCATGTATGGGGCTTAAAGTCAACGAGGCCAAAACAAAATATATGCATGTCTTAAGACCAGGCAGAGCTAGGGTAGGACAAAATGTGACCATGGACACATACAACTTTGAAAATGTAAAACAATTTAAATACTTAGGGTCCACAATCACATCCGACAACGATATGAGTGAAGAAATCAGAGTACGCCTAAATACACCCAGCAGGTGCTTATTCGCCTAAAAGGATATACTAGAGTCCAAATACGTGACTAAAAGAACGAAAATCAAAACGTACCAGACCATGATAAGACCCGTGGTAATGTACGTCTGCGAAACCTGAACTTTTATGGTGCAAAATGAGGAACTCATTCGAAGATTCGAGAGAAAAGTGCTGAGGAAAATTTTCGGACCTACCAAAACCCAGGATCAGCGGAGCTACAGAATCAACCGAAACAAATGCAGAACTAAAACAAATATACAATCAGTCAGAACTGATAAACCTCATAAAGGCACAAATATTGAGATGGGCAGGGCACGTACGAAGACAGCCAGAGGATAGAATGGTCCGCTTAATATGGGACAGAGCACCAGAAGGAAGACGACGGTATGGAAGACCGAGATTAAGGTTGCGTGATAATATAACATCGGACATCCGGAAAATGGGTATCGGGAATGGTCTAGAAGTTATGGAAGACCGAGACAGATGGAGGCCCAAAGGGACTGTAGCGCTACGGAGGATATGCCATTCTGAGCTAGAAATTTTCAACTAAATTAAGGTTTTTCAATTTAAAAATTTAACAAGTTAATTTTGTTTGACGAAGTTTAATCAAACCACAACCTATTTATACCTATGTATATTATTCACGCCCTCTATTTCTTTATCCGTCCAGATGGGCCGTTCTCTGAAGTTATGGTGGAGCAATATTGTCCAGAATTGGAAGCCACACAGTGGGGGTAGGTTTTACGATGCCAGTAATTATCCGCATTGACTCGTTAAGATAAACATCGATTTTATGAGTGTGGGAGCTTCTATACCATACTGGGGCGCAGTACTTTGCGACGGAGTAGGTCATAGCTAAAGCTGTACTTCTAAGAGTGCTCGCATGTGATAAGAGAGGTGTTTTAGATGTTACCGAAATAAAAAAATCAAACTAATTATTGTAACGTTTTACTTAAATTCACACTCAGGGTTCGAATTTATATGCACATTTATTTGTAACAATACAATACAATGTATATCAACTAGTGAACACAATCATTAACTTTAGAAAACTGACTAACTTCTACGAACGAAGGCCAATTTATATTCTATCGGTAAAACCAGAAAAGACGAGAAGTTTCTATTCTATCGAAAATTCGAGATTGGTCCGGAAGATACTGGAACATCCTTATCATTTGCTGTGACGTCACAATACCGCCCAGCTTGCTTACGTAACATTCCAGTGGCGTAACGATAAATCGTTACATTATTAACTGAATTTTTTCGAATGAATTATAAAACATCCTGTATTAAATTTGTCTGATTATAAGCGAATTAGTGGAGTTTATTGGTAGTTAAGAAAAAGTTTCTTCGCTAGTTTTACTAGGTTTTTATAATCGCGTGCTGTAGTAAATTATAATGCTGAGCATTAAAATGTTGAAATCATACATCATACGGCTTGCGTGTTATATAAATTGGATTTTTATTTAAACATTTCAAATGTATGTATGTGTAATGGTTTTTATTAGTCGTTGTAATTATTATAACATGTTACTAGCTTGTTTTACACGAACTTTTTTATTGTTATAAGTAATTTATAATCTATGCTTTTTTTGCTAGTTCTTTATCGAGTACATTTTTGTATAATAAAATTCTCGAAAATGCAGCTATAATTCTTAGAATAACAAAGAACGTTTGGTTACAGTTATTGTTTGTTTCTCAACAAACAACTTTTTGCACAACTCTTGTATTTGTTTGTTGGTGTTTATATTAGTAACTTTAGGAATTTTTTTTCGTAAACACACACTATTACGTTTTATTAAATAGCGATTCGGAGGGTATACGTGATGTAGCATTAATTTCACCAGCAATAACGGTGACATATTTTTTGTTAAAAAAGTGCATAAATAGCGTTTTTAAAGATAAAACATTCGAACGACAGGCATTTTAGGCTTTGTCGCTGTTTATTTCGGTTTTTTCATTTTTCCTCCGATATGAGAATGACACAGTTCACGCATTATCAGACTTATAAGCGAAACTCAACATAATCGTATTTTCATAATGATAAGAAGTAATTGTTTAGTTACCAAAAGTATTCATTATTTGATATTAAAATAATACTGGCAGCTAAACATTTGTACTAAAAGTAAATACATACTTAAAATAAAAACATTCTTGTTTTTTTCCACAAAGATAATCGATAAGTTTTTTTGATAAAAATTTCAAATTAGAAAAAAATGGAAATTCACCAAAGTTATTAGACGCCCCCTATGTCATCATGATAGGGACTACTGTCTAAGGAGTTTTAAAACACGTACATGGTTTGCCTCAGAAACGCCCCTTTAAAGTTTTAGGCACTTTTATAGTCAAGTATTCATCAATAAAATACTTCTTTAAACGTTAGGCAACGTTGGGTTGGGTGAAAATATTAGCAAATTTTTTTTCCGTAGGCTTAACGTGGGGAATTCAAGTGCCTATAACTTTTTACATGTAATTTTCCGGGAAAAAATATTATGCATGCATAAATTCCCTAAGCCACGCCCAATCGATTTCCATGGCGACCGGCTCCATGTATTGTTGCGCAAATACGTGTCCCTAATTTTTGGAACAAACTTGTGATTTTTGACGAGACAACTTCCTAATAAATTTATAAACTGCCAAATACAAAGGAAGATACTTTCTGATACCGAATATCTAACAACAATGTACTTGATTACCTAAATTGGCATTTTCATAAAATCCACGTTTTCCAAAATTTAATAAAACACTTATAAAATATTTGGAAGCGTACTTTTGACTTACAATTTATCCATATATTAAGCCATAAAATGGCACAAGAATGTCTTTTGTCCTCGTCTATAAAAGCGATGTGGAAACTAATATTTGTTATCGAGATCGCTTCATGTGTGTGTGCGTGTGTGTATGTGGGTGGGTAGGTTGGTGCGTGTGTGTGTGTGTGTGTGTCTGTGTGTGTGTGTGTGTGTGTGTGTGCGTGCGAGCATACGTGTGTGTTTGTTTGTTTAATTTTGGTGTGTTTATTATTTTATTGAGTTATTTGTGTTTTACATTTTTATCGGATAAAAAATATAAATACCTACCAAATTCGACAACCATAAATGGATTTTCCTGCCGGTTAAGTTTTAATCACGACCGAAATAAAGGATAAGACAAAAAAAGAAAAATAAGTTGTCAATCAGAAAACGAGAAAATATTGTTACACTCCGGCCCTGTTATTTGTCGGCGTCGGAGTGTCGACCACAACTAGGGTGCATATTAATGAAGCGCTTTGTCGGACTCCGTCTAGTAAATTCTCACCGTCTAGACACTTCCAGATGATTTTGTTGCTTTCGCGAAAAAGGTCGAATTATGATTTAGAAGTATAAAAAGGACAGCGGCCGTGAAAAAGACAGTTTTAAAAAGTGATAATAAATTATGAAATTTAATAGTTGTAATTATTTAAATCTCTAGGTGATTTATAAAAGTAAAAGTATTGGAATAAAAAAATTGTTTCGTTTACTGTATCGAGAGTTTAAAATCGCTGAACCTAAGAAAGAAGTAAATTTCGTAACAATATAATGATAAAAAAATCCTCGTATATTTTCATTGGACACTGATTACACTTGGTTTAAATAACAGCATAACCACCATCAAGGTGTTGAAATATAATTTTTCCCAATCGAAAAAAAATGTTGCTTGTAATGTAAAATACGAAAGTTAGCAATTACAGCCTAAGCCACGGATCAATACGTGATTAAGAAATGCATGTTCTTCAACCGTGATTAAGTAGCCAGGCAGTGACTAGTGCTGCATTTTCTTGAACCAGCTCTAACTCAAATTACACATGCTACTGCCTACCTTTTGATATATTTTAAATAACCCAATGGCTAACCAGAAACCAATTTAATGTTTCCATACATATGTACATATAGTTACGCTATTTTTCTGTATTGGTAGGCATAGACCACTGGTTACGGTTCTTACACACGTCTTTCGCTTCTTCTCCTTTTATCAGCGCTTTTATACATGCTCGTCAAGTTTAAAGAGAGTTTAAAGTTTAAAGAGAGAGTTTAAAGAGAGCCAATTTTAAACAACGATTAAATAACAACGGAAGGCTGGTATCAAAGGCAAAACAATATAATGATTGAATAGAGATTTACCAAACCTTTTAAATAAGGTATGACTTGATACCTAACGCCATTTGAAAACATTTAAGGGGTATCTTCAGCAGGGAGGGGGTGAATCTGACGTTTATGACATTAGCGCTAAAAAGTGTCCCACTCAAGTTAACAATTGACGTATTTTGCCATTTCATGTCGCACTTCTGAAATATTAAGGGTGGGGGGTCCTTTTCAAATGAACACAGTGTGTGCTTACAAGTGCCTATAACTTTGAAAGGGGACATTTTCGGAGCAAACAATCTACAAGTATGAACTCTTTTTACTTTTAATTCTAAATCTCCGTTAGGATTTTTTGGTTGGTGTTGCTTTTACAAAGAATCTAGGCTGGCATCAATATGTATGTGCCTTAGTAGCAACTTAAAAGTCGGAGTTCGTATACTCTTATATCCATTGTACCTTCATCACCTCTTTAATCACTGTATATGCATGAACAATGCTCTGAAGAGCTGTCTTCTATACTCTCTTCCCTGGCTATGTCAATAAAGATCTTAGGGGGCTCTTACCGAATGCACTCTTGCACCGTGCAACTCTAGTCACCCAATTGCAAATCTCCTTATAAAGTTGTTCTTTCTTATTCTAATTTTCGAGTCCTTTAATATTCGTATTACCAAACTAATACTCGCACCAATTTAAACATCCACCATGTATTTGGTATACTAATTAATCGCGTTTATAGAATGTTAAAAAAAAAAAAACGTTGAATCGAGAAGGAAGATCTACATTTTCACGGCTCTAAAGGAAGAACTACTACCGGAGCTTTTTAATTATGCTGCTAAATTCCAAGGCGCACTCCACTAAAAACGAGCTTATATTCACAACTTTTCCGTTTCATCATTAAAAAGGTTTTTTTTTATCAAAGTCCTGCTTTCAATTCTGTTTGCTTACGGTCTTTATCTGAATGAGAATTTCTGCCGCCTAGACGACAAACCAACGTCTACGTACTTTAATAAGGGACAAAAAGACGTTTTATATTAATTACATAAACACCAGCAACAATAAAACTCTAAGCAAGCAATTAGTAAGTGTTCTTTTTTAAATATGCTGCGGGAGGATTAGCGCAATTGTTACCTCTTCAGTATTTTATTTTTAAAATCTTCCGTTACACAAATGGGTTTAAAATCAGGAATAACACGTCGATATAAAAATATTCGAACGCAAGTTATCCTAAATCCAACCAGAAATTACCGGTCCATGTATTTTCGGTAAGGTAATATACCTTATTTTGTTTGTCATTTTTTGTCTCTCCTTCTTCGGTCTCATAGTGATGACAGCGTGCTTTCCAAATACCCCCCTTATTTCTTACTCACTCTTATCTCTTTCTCTCTATGTAGTAGATCTAATAAAACCATTCAGGGATACTTTATTACCCTCTGGCGCTAATAAAAAGTCTAACAAATCCAAGCACGTACCCCGCGTGGGGGTAAGAATTATTTATAAATTTAATCATTTCACATAACAAATATATGTAAAATGATAAGCAAAAGTCATTATTGTGCAAAAACAGAGGATTTCATGAGCAGTGGAAGAAATGCAATCTGTCATTACAACAGGTCTTTTTATCGGGCAAATCTTTCATTGAAAAGTGCTTTGCGACGACTTGCGTTTTTTATCACCTGGGCCCAAATTCGAATTGTCATTATAATTTATAAAACCAACCACAAAGAAATGATAACGTTTACAAAACCGGTTCAACAGTAAAAAAAAGTGTATATATATATATATATATATATATATATATATATATATATATATATATAACTATAAACATTTTGATATTTAATTGACCCACATGAACCTATAATATAGGTGACATACAGCGAAATTGGCTGGTTTTTTTTAAAAATCAGTTATACATTTTTCACATCTATTCACGCTGTCGAAAAATGTTTATAATTTACTATAATAATATTATAATTTTCTATAAACTTTGCAAATTACAATACTTCTTCGCAGAAGCTATTTACTGGGTGGTGCTTGTTAAAAAGTATAGATGTCGTGACTGGCGCTTTTCGCGTAGCACTTCATGTATACTTGGTAGGAGTCGAAGCTGTTGATGTGTCCAGTCGAGGTAGACCTGCCCTATGCCGATGAAGGGCAACACACCCCAAAACCGGTCCGTAGGTGGTCACTTCGGATGGATAAATCTAATAGTTCGTTCTCTTACTTAACAAGCATCTGCATATTGTTACCCGAAATAGAGTATTATATACGATTATGTATCAGATGTAATTCAATGCCTGTCGCGGCATATAGCCAGAGGAGTAGTTGTTTTTTGATACATAATCGACCCACATGAACCTATAATATAGGTGACATACAGCGATATTACTTGGTTTTTTAAAAATCAGTTATACATTTTTCACATCTATTCACGCTGTCAAAAAATGTTTATAGTTTACTATAATAATATTATAGTTTTTTATAAATTTATATATATATATATATATATATATATATATATATATATTACACAATATCCTATTCCTTTTTATAACACTAACCATGTAAAAATAGTACAAAATTGGACTGTGAAAAACCAGGAAATTTTCGCGTGTTAAGAAAACATATAAAAGCGATCGCACTTGAACGATCTGGTATTGAGCAGGTGCTGCTTTCTAGGACTCCATAAAACTCCAAAATAAATTGTGGACATAAAAAATAATAGTCATAGTTTAGGCTCTAGGGCAGAATCGGAGCCAAGCCATTATCATAATCGTAAACCAAATACAGAGTGAATTTTTTTAAATAGAAATATTTTAAACCAAAATTTCTAGCGCCAGATTTGAATATTTATTTAGGATCTTTGATAATCTTTAAGTAAAAAAATATTCCCATGACTGATCATGTATGTGAAAAGTACTTAAAAACTAAAAAGTAAATACACAGCTTGCGTCACTAAATTTCAGAGATGATGATAGTTATGGACAGTTCGTGATGACTACTCTGTTAGTAAAAACAAATGTCTCCATAAAAAATATGCACAACCCTTTGGATAATACTAAATTTTTAAAAAAAACGATCTCAAAAAAATACAACAATTTCATAAACTTCTAGATTTTATAAAAATAAAGTGTCTTTTATGAGTTACCCTATCAAAAAACATTTAAAAACAACAAATAAAATAGTAACGTCAAGAACAAATAAACTATTACAAGGGACTCTTCACAATAAGCTAACATTAAAAAACAATTTATAATTGATACATGTGATGTTAGTTGTAAAATATAGTTTTGTTTAATTAATGTTTTACCCTTTTAAATTTAACCTCATTATTTTTTAAGTACCTACTGCTTTTTAAATAAATTATTCATTATGCCTAATACTCTTTAAAATAATTACAAAATATTTACCTATGTCGATTGATTAATAATATTGTCTAATTATGAACAGAAGTTTCAATGTTCTCTTCATCTTGATAAGAAATTATTTTATTTATTTGAACATAATAATTGAGTAAAAGTTTATATAGAGAGAATACGTCATTCTGATAATATAAGAAATGGAAGGATGAAGAATTTCTTTTTTATTTACTTTCAACAATTATATAATCTATCCTCTAGAACAAAAATTTAAGTTCAGCTCAACACAGATGTTTTTTGATAAAAATATAATTATGTAACTTAAACTACACTGCCATGATGATTTGGACCCATTGTACCAAAATATACAATCTTCCAGCATAAAATAAACCTATATGAATTTTTAAATGCCACTTTCACAAACAATCCCATTGGAGCAGAAATACATATGATATCCATACTCTAACCTAAATTATTTTAAAAATACCATTTAGTTGTTGACAGGTGATAATCCATAAAAAAATTACTTTCCTTAAATTGCAAATATCACAAACAAACTAATCCAAGCATGAGAATAGATTTATATGTATGCACTAGCCATAAGCATAACTTAGAACATTAAACAATGTTTTGTTAGGTGGCAGGTAATTTGACAAGTAGAAAATCATGTAAGACTAATATTACGAACAACCCCGTATGGTATTTTCTTTGAGAACAAATTAACAATAATAAATACAAATTATAATTAAGGATGGTACAAATACCGTCCCATATTCAAAATAAATTATTTATTTGTCTTCGTAACCCATCTTGCAGAAAATCTCGACGTGTCAAAATAAAAAACAACCTAAGTACCTATACTCTGAATATCCTCTCGCCAGGTAAATAATTAGCTCCAAATGAAGTAATAGAATACAATTTTATGTTCTCGATATATCTACCTTTATACAAGAAAAGATGAGCTGTCTACCTGCCGATGTAGTAATAATTTATAATAATAACATAATTAGCCTTTTAAGAAGGTATTTCACCCAGTTAAGAACAAGTTAAAATCCTTGAAAACTTAAAAGTATAGCAAAGAAGGTTAAAACTGCATTCCTACTATTTGCCTTTTTTGCCTTGTATCGCAACTGCTTCCATCCTTTTTCAACATGCCCCAATTTCGGGTTCGAATCGAAAAAATCGACGTCTACAAATGATTGATAAAAAACCGGGTGATTGTATGAGAAATGTTTTGATGTATCAAAAAACAGTGTATAAACAAAAGTACGCTACTTACCTCACCACTTTCAGCGGCTGGAGAATCGTCAAGTATATTATAAATAATAGGTGGTAAACCGGGTTCTCCCAGTAAAGAGAACCCAAATCCCGCATTCTCACACCTATTTAGTACCACGAGCAATTCTTCAGCCATATTCGGCTACCATTGATTTTGTTGTACATCAAAAACACAACACACTCCTAGATTACTGCGATTTACTTGTCGTTCTCGCGACATAACCTCCCCTTCGACTGAATGATTAGAACTGTTCGTCGCCAGGAGGCGACACCTGTCAAGCACTCAGCTTTTTATTTGCGCACTCGCCCGTCTGCTAATACAGGGGCGGATCAAAAAAGCTTTTCTTAGGAAAGATTGTTTAAAATCCTAATAAAGTTAAGAATCAGAATTTGAAGAAAATATTTATGTATGTACATAATATGCAGACGAATTAATCAATATATGAGATAAAAATTAGTTTTTGTTAACGTTTACCTTAACCTAATTTAATCTAAGTAACCGTATTTTTTACATCTTGTAAACCGGTACGGCAAATAATAATTACCAGACCAAATAAATACACAAGTAAGAACAGAAATTTTTATTAAACGAATTTGCAACAATCAACGACAAGACACAATTTAAAAATAATCTAATTGCAATTGCAATTTTTAAACTTAATTTTTATCAATATTTTCTAGGTTTTCTTATAATTTTCAAAGGCCTCCCATTAAAATCGTTACCTCTTAAATTAGTATTAAATTTTTTATCTTGATCGCTGATCATTTCCGCAGCTTTCAGCAATGCATCCACCGCCGTGTCCCCAATTTTGGAAGTGTCTAAATTTAAAAAATATTTAAACGGTAAACAAAAATACTGTGAATATTGATATTATAAATATAGACTATTATTGCGCCGTGAAGATAAATACATTGTATAAATATTAGGCAAGAACGTTCGGTATTCATATCTTAATCAGTAGACCTACCAATAATTTGATCTTTTATTTCTACCATTAATTTACCAGTGCAATTCAAGCATTTTGTAGACGAGATATTTTTTAAAACATACTTTGTCGATAAAACTTAAAACTGAATGATTTCATATAATCTAGACCAGGCATTAAATTTTAAATTTATTATTGAAATGTTCTCAGACAATTCTTTAGAATTATTCTCTTATTTGGGATTAGAAAAAAAAACCCATGTTGGAGGAGTGGTAGCGTACCAGACAACTGGTGCAAGGCCGTTATCGTGCCGCTTTACAAGGAAAAAGTTTCGCAGCAGGACTGTAAGAACTACCGAGGTATTAGTTTACTCAGCATAGTCGGCAAACTGTAAGCAAAGATATTGATTAAAAGTAACGAATGAAAATGAGAAGATAATATGGGATGTGCAAGCAGGATTTAGAAGAGGAAGGAGATGTATGGATCAGGTCTTTTCATTACGAGGTATAGTGAAAAATTCTTGGCTAGAAGTCAGAAGGTCTATTGCGCTTTTATAGACTTGGAAAAGGCCTACGACAGAGTGGTAAGGAGTGAATTGTAATCGAAATTGTTTATGTATGGGGTGAGCGGTAGTTTAATACGAGCACTGAAATCACTTTACGAGGATTCCACTGTTTGTCAGGATAAACGGAGCTTGCACGGACTGGTTTAACATCGAAAAAGGTTTGAGACAGGGCTGTGTGGCTTCGCCATGGCTCATACATAGACGATTTGTTAAAATATTTGAAAGAGAGTGCGTATGGATTGAAAATGAATGATTTGATCGCCAAATGCCTTCTTTACGCCGATGATCAAGTCATATTATCGTCATCTGAAGAGAAGTAGCAGGCGATGGTCAATGTTATGCATGATGCCCTGAAAATCAAAGAAATAAAAATAAATGTAAGCAAAACGAAAGTAATGGTTTATAAAAGAGAAGAAAACGTGACAAACTGTAAAGTTTTTATTAAGGGAGAAAGAGTGGAACAAGTATATAAATTTGTGTACTTGGGTTCAAATTTACGAGAAATGGAAAGTATGACAGTGACACTGAGCGAAGGGTGTTGGCAGAAAAACAAATGAATGGGGCACTGTATAGCTTTATGAACAGCTAGAAAGTGTTAAAAAAGGCATGTCTGGCTGTGCGTAAAGGTGTGTTGGTTCATACACTTATGTATAGTAGTGAATGTTGGGTTTGGCAGAAGAAGCATGAAAATAGGATCAATTCTGCGAAGATAAGTAGTCTGATAAGTATAGCCGGAGTGACTCAGTTAGATAAAGTGAAGAATAGTAACATAAGAAAACGCTGTGGTGTTAAAGAAGATGTGGTTACAAAAATAGATAAAGGAATGCTTAGATGGTTTGGACACGTAGAAAAGATGGAAGATTGACGAAACAAATTTATAAGGCGAGGTTGAATGGACGGAAGTCGGTAGAGGTCGACCTCGGCGAACATATCTCGATCAGATCGACACTGTTTTAAAGAAAGGCCAGGTCATAAGTATCAACAACCGACGAGAATATATGAGAGCACTGATGAAAGTAGAGGAAGCAAAAGATATTTGTAAGAACCGTAGCAAGTGAAAGGAAGTGGTCTCTGCCTACCCCCTACAGGAAAATGCGTTACTATATGTATATATGTTAAAGCAGAAAATAACTTTTAGGGCTAATGAGTACTTTTAGAATCGGTCCAATTCTTCTTTTGTTGTTAATAATCGATATCACAGATTTACAAAAGCAATGTAAAAAAGTCATTACTTGCTTATGACGTGAATGTCAACTGAAGCAAATTTTAACGAGTTGTCTTTACAATTAACCATAGCCAAATAAGTTATCAATATTAATCCTGGTCTAAATCAAACGGACACCTTTTTAAAAAAACACTTCTACACAAGTCCGTATGACACCGCATTTTTTTTTCAAAATTTGAAACAAAAATCTGCACGAAAATTTTCTGTCAAGTGTCGAATCATTAATTTTGTAAATATTTTTGTCTAGTGCAGAATTTATTACAAGAAATAAGAACTGGCCTAATTTTTTTATGAAATGCAGTATGAAGTTGGGCGATTCAGAAAAACTTTTCCGTGTGCTTCAGTTTAGAGTTCATAACCTTTAAGGTAAATTTTTTTAAATATCGTATAAATATTCACCCATTTCACTGCTAAATATAATGATATAATTTCATGCTTGTAAATAGTGGATAATTATAACTATGTCTTGAACAAGAGATCAACTGTCGGTTTTGATTAAACAATATCTCAAATATCCTTGTATGTACGCAATAAAACCAAGGAATATAGAAACAAGCACACCCAATTTATGGTTTTTTTTTTTATTATTTTTAGACACTGGTGTGCACATATCGTTAATTCTAATATCTCCAGTGGAGTTGTAAAAAATGATCGCGTCTGTTGCAACTGATTATTACAGTCTGATTGTCACTGGTCAACACTAACCATGCCACACGAACTCAGATATAGCTAATACTGCTTAAGCCACCTACCCTCATTATTAAACTGCAGTAGTTTTGTTTCAGTTGGCCTTAGATTTCTTGTGATGTGTTGATAAGTATAACCAGTGCTACAAAGATAAACGCAAGCAAACGATCGCGAACAAACAGTCGTAAAATTAATTGTTTTCGTATTGATTTAAATTTAGTGATTTATAAGTAATTATTGAGATCGTGTGAATATGTCGAGAAAGTGTTAATAACGATCCCGACTCATTTTGTTATATTTGTGATGAATTAACTTTCAAAAAACAAAGACGAAATTTCACTAAACTTGTATTGGAGAGTTATCAGCAGTATTTTGGTTTCACTCTGGCTCATCAAAACAAACCTTGTGCCCCTCATATTTGTTGCGTAGCTCGTGTTAAGAAATTAACTGATTGGAAGAAAGGCCGCCGCCATATGCCGTGTGCTGTACCAATGATTTGTACCGAACCAAGAGATCACGTTTCAGATGGCTATTTTTGTCCCACAGATATAAAACGTATTCATTTCAATAAAAAACACACGGTCAGTTACAATAATTTACAGTCAGCTAAAAAACCAGCACTTCATAGTGACAATTCCTATAACAGTTATATCTGCACCTAAACGACTTAGTTCGCGACTTGAATTTGTTAAAAAAGCAGTCAGAACTCTTTGGATCTCGATTAAAAGAATCGTATTTGCTACATCATGAAACTAAAATAATCCATTTTCGAAATCGTTATATACTCTTCAGATCATACTACTCTCAAGATGAAGACTTGGTGTATTGTAATGAATGATATACAGGAGGTTATGGAAAATTTGGAAATCTAATTTGATCCCCCTCATTGGCGCTTGTTCATCGACTCTTCTGAAACTGGCTTAAAGCACTTTTACTGCATAACGGAAATGCACTTCCTTCTATAGCTCTGGCCCATGCTGCTAACATGAAAGAAACCTTTGAAAACATGAGGTTATTACATGAAAAAAATCAAATATAGTACATATTCTTTCAAAATCTGTGGTGATTTGAAAGTTGTTGCCCTAGCACTCGGACTAGGTTATACCACTCTTCTGTTTTCTCTGTGAATGGGATAGTCGGGACAGAACAAACCATTATCATAAAAAGTATGGCCTACGCGAGATCTTTAACCACTGGACAGAAAAATGTGAAATATTTACCTCTTGTAGAGTCGTCTGAAGTACTTCTTCCGCCATTGCATATTAAATTAGGCCTTATTAAAAATTTTGCAAAGACGATGGATCGCAATGGAAGCGAATTTTTGTATCTAAAAGAAAAATTCCCTAAAATAAGTGATGCAAAGATAAAAGAGGGTATTTTCGTTGAATCTCAAATCAGGGAGATAATAAAAGATTCAGTATTTGAAGAAAAATTGAATAATCCTAGAAAAACAAGCATGGATATCTTTTAAGAAAGTTATTGCAAATTTTCTAGGTAATCATAGAAGTGATAGCTATAAAGAGTTTGTTAGCTTATCAAGCACATCAACCACAGAAATATAATAAATACTAGAATTCCAATAGATACATCCGATATTGAGTTAAAATGACCCCACATAGCGAACCAATCACCTACCACTTGCACATGCGCAGAACATCTTTTTTTGCCACATCGTTGCCAAGTTATTTTTTTTCTTAGTATTTTTCAGATAAAATTAGAAACAGAATATGTACTATTAGGGCAAGTAATTGGGAAAAATCGAGAAAATCTGACAACACCACCGCAGAAACGTACGTGACTATAAAGAAGCAAAGAAAAGAAGTGTCGTATTCGGGTTTAATGAGTTGTTGATATCTGTTTTCCTGTTTGCTTCCGGAAAATCGCTTGCATTAGTGCTCCGTTTATTGTGTTTCCTCGTTGTTTTTATAAACATTGTGGTTTCTGATTGTTTAGTTTTTAGTTTAGTTAATTTTAGTAGTCCCTCAAGTGCATGGACAAATTCAAAATTTTCAAGTCCTGTCCTGGTGACACGTTTGAATATCCCGCTCAATATACTATTTATTGCGCAAACTCACAGATAGGTCAATCAGCCCTATGGGGTGCCAAATCATACATTACTGATTGGCGTTCTAGTATTTATTATATTTCTGTGGTTCCAACTGTCATTTAAGATTCATTTTTTAGACTCACAAATTTTTTTCCTTAGAATTTAGGAGATGCGAGCGAAGAACACGGTGATAGGTTCCATCAGGACATTTCTCAGAGGGAAAACCGCATTTAGGACAAATTGAACCCAAGGATGTTGGCTGATTACTGCAGGACGATGAAAAGGGACCAACCAGGAGCTAAATATGCTAGATCTTAAATCGTAAATTCATAACGGAACTTTTTTACTTTTTTTGTATTAGTCATTATTTTTTGAAATATTTAAATTACATCAGTATATAATATTCTTGGCCAAAAGATTTTTTTTAAATACTTATTTTTAGTAACAGTCACTAATCAAAGTAAAAAATATAAGTGAAGTCTGTGTGGCATGACAAAGTTTAAATTTTGTTGCCCTGTGATTATACCTCTTTTAATATTAACAACCGTTAATAAATCAATACTTTGGTTAACAGAATTTGTTGTCAATTTTTAAACGATGCAATCCTCGCGCCAATATTTTTGATACACTTCCATTACAGAGAAAAAACTGTTATGCACAAAGCGCGTGTGTATTGTCATGAATACTTACACAAAATTGCAAAAGTATTAAACTGAACATATTCATTTTAAGCAAGAAATCGTGCGTGATCTTGTACACAATATCATATGGATTTTACATAATAATTTTAACAACCCTTGTTCTACACAAGCCCACAGATTATCCTCTACATTGCTTGCAATTAAAACAGTTTCAAAAGAGCTTAATTTGTCCACATCATTAATAACCTACTTTTCTTCATTTGAACATCTTTTCATGTAGCATGCAACAGTTTTACTCAATTTTTACACGCTTTATATTAGCTTCACTCTCTATCTATCTATCTATCTATCTATCTATCTATCTATCTATCTATCTATCTATCTATCTATCTATCTATCTATCTATCTATCTATCTATCTATCTATCTATCTATCTATCTATCTATCTATCTATCTATCTATCTATCTATCTATCTATCTATCTATCTATCTATCTATCTATCTATCTATCTATCTATCTATCTATCTATGTAACGAAATCTTAGGGCACGATTTTTACCCACTTGAAAACATCATATCGACTTGAAACTTTGTGTACTTCTAAAAGACCGATGACAATACAATTATTTCATAAATTTTCTCAAAGATCCTGGCCAGGATCATCAGGATATTAAAAAAACGTATAACAAACCCGAAAAATGAAAAATAATTAATAGTTTAAAAAAACTAAGATAACACTCTTTATAAGAACACCGAACTGAAAATAAAAAATAATTTTACAATCAAAAGCGTGGGGTGCGCTAAATCAATATATTTGATAATAAACAGATATTGGTAAAAGTAAAGTATCCAAAAAGAAAACGTAAACATCATAAAAAGCACCCCACGCTTTTGATTGTATAAATATTTTTTATTTTTTTAGTTCAGTTTTCTTGTGAAGCGTGTTGTCTTAGTTTTTTTAAAGGATTAGAAAATAAAATAAGCAATCCGTTAAATATCAAGGTTACTTTAAAACATTTTATCTCTTCCTGCATTGTAATTTTTTCCTATTTCTAATATAAAATAAGTTGCGCAATCATCTTCAGATATATCTAAAATATATACACATACGAAATCCGGTAAAATAATTAACACTTTTCTTCCAAAGAGTCAACTAACTATATCAGACATTAAAATGATCGTTAATACTTTTCAGTAGCATAAATTACCTAATATATTACATATATAAAGTATTAAATTTGTATTTTATCTGTACCTATGTCATACAGTAAACATAAAAACAAAAACCTGTAACTGTACAAAATAATAATTTTACGAACTGATAGACCACTGGCAAATTAATGTATCTCCTAGCGTTTTTTTTTTGGAAAATTACAATATGAAAGTTATTAGAAATGATAGTTTTAAAATTGTTTGATAAGGTACAAAATAACAACACGAACAGATAGACCAGTGGAAAACCAGCGACTCTCAACATTAATTTTTTTATTTTTTTTCAATTCATTAATTCTAGACTAACTTTGCATTAACTTACAAATGTCGTCGGTATTGTCAACGATATCGGAAACGATGTCTTCGAAAACATCGTCATCAGCGGTTCCGGAAATGTTTATGTCTTCTTTAGTCGCTTCGACTGTGTTAGAGTTGTCTTCGTTGTTTAAAGTAATTTCATTGTCGACGATAATGGAAATTTCCACATCGTTCTCATCCGATTTATCCTCAATTTTTATATCTTTCGGTGAGATATTCAAATTGCACGAGTTTTTCGATTCGGGTATTTCCGAATTTTCTTCAAACAACATTGACGGTAGCGATTCCATTTTCGGTATTTCTGGCGAAATGTCATAATTTATCAATTCGGTTTTTATGTTTTCCGTTAGTTGCGACGATTGTTCTTGGTAGTTCAAATTATTTTCGACCGGTTCATCAGCATCAGAGTCGGAATCTTTCTAATTAAAAATCAGAGGATATAAGTTTTTTTAAAATAACAAACCTAAAGGAAAAGATATGGTAACCATATTAGCATAAAAAAGTCGGAATCTTACCCTTATTAGGTTGTATGATTTTAATATTGGTATATCTAAATGCAGAGAACATGTAGAATCATCAAAAATAGCAGCAATGGGAGTGGGACAGTCAACATCAGCTTCTAATTTACCACAAGCACGAAATAAAATTTGATGTTGATCCTAAAATCAAAACCCAACTCAATAAATATATAAAGAAACTATCTCCATAAAGAAATATTTTTTAATATTATCACCCAACGTTTTCCTTTAATTTATCAAAAATAATTTCCCTACCTGGAGGATGTGCTTTTGACAATGTTTGGTCAAAGGCAGGGTTCTTTCGCCACATTTAACTCCGCCTTCTGTAAAAATACATTTCGAAAACACTGGGTTTTTTGCACTGGCGTCTGTCATCTGTAACATTAACAAAATAATATACCACACTATTATTATCACTAACATACACTCACCCTAACTCTAAGATCTCGTAATCTCTTACTTAGTATGGCTTCTGTACCATGGCACCTTTGGTAGTTGTTTAGAGCTTTTAACTTTTTATACAATCTCTGTTCTTTAGGATTATCACGAACCTGGTTGTAAATATTACCTAAAAAAAACATACAATTACTAAGCATTTAACAAAATCATTAATTACTTACAACACGTCTCTTTCTCACGTTTTAACGAATGCAAATATTTTCTCCGCTTTTTTGTTAATAGATACTGCAAATGTCTGTACTGTTCAACATACAATGATTGCAATCTCATTAACTTTTCCTTAGTCACCACAGTTACTTCTTCAGCTGTGTAAACATTAGCACGCCTAAAAAATTTTCACTTTAATTCTGAATTTGTTCACACCTTCTACCACTTACTTTAAAACATCTTCGTAATCAGAATCTACACTCTCGTCATTAGAACTATCAGCATGACTCTCCTGCCAAACCGAGGAAAACGTCGAAGCTTCTATATCACTCTCTGACTCACTACATTCATCTAATACATGATTACATTTTTCGTTGTAAACAGCATTAGCATCAAAATCTACTAAAGAAAAATTAGGACTGTTAGTTTTGACTACTTTGAATCTTCGAAGTATATTTCAAATATTTGAAATAATAAAACATACTTTCATCTATTAATGACAAATTAATGAAGGGAACGCTATAATGATTGTAAATAAAAAGAATTATTATAATATTTTACTTAAAATATGGAATTATATCCAAATTATAATTTTGAATAACAATACAACATAAAATATTACAAATAAAAGAGTTTTGAGTGAAGTCAAATTACATTACTTAATATTACCTATTGAATAAGAAGTAAATATTGGATTAAATTAAGAATTAATGATAATGTAAAGCAACAGCCAAGAAGAAGACGCAAGTTGCTGAAACATCAGCACTTAGGGCGATCACAAGAATTTGTCACCTTAATAATCCCCTACACAATCCTCCCATATGAGCTAACAGATGTAATGCCTATTGTAGATCACCTGTATTATCTCTTCCATAGATTCTGTTCAAAAGCCAAAAATGTCAAACTTGTGGAGAAATTTGCAATGAGGAGAGACCCTGAAGCACAACCCTTACATTAATACCCTCGCACTACTACCTTTGAGAAAATACAATAAGAACATTAATTTTTTTTTTACCTTTATCAAAATATATATTTATAACTGTATATAATGTCATATATATGATGAATGATTTCTAACAATAGGCAGAAGGACTTTGGTCAATAGCCTGTTGGATTGAAGTTATTTCAATTCAATAAAATTCCTTATTATTATTATTAATGATAATATTGGATAATTTATCATTGCAATTCTAGTAAAAATTATTAACAATTAAAAGTATATTATAGTTAATAGCACATTATGTTTACAAAATTCATGTTTTTATTTTCAAAAAATTGATTAATTTAAAAATTAATTTGTTATAGTTTTTTCTTTAATATTTTATCGAAATTGGACAAATTAATAATTTTAAAATGTTGTTCAAAGAGACGCTAATCTGATTAAATTGAAATGTTTGTAGAATGATATGAAGATAAAATCTATTACCTACAATAATAAATTAATAGTTTTCAAAATATAATAAAAGTATTATTTGTAATAAAAATTATTTTTAACGAGTTTTTAGAAAGAAGCAAAACGAAAGAAAGTAATGGTTTTTGAAAGAGAAGAAAACATGACAAACTATAAAATTCTGATTAAGGGAAAAAGGGTGGAACAAGTGAATTTGTGTACTTGGGTTCAAAGTTTACGAGAGATAGAAAGTATGACAGTGACATTGAGAGAAGGGTGTTGGCAGGAAAACAAGTGAATGGGGCACTGTTTAGCTTTATGAACAGCCAGAAAGTGTCAAAAAAAAGCACGTCTGGCTGTGGATAAAGGTGTGTTGGTTCCTACACTTATTTATGGTAGTGAATGTTGGGTTTGGCAGAAGAATCATGAAAATAGGATTAATGCTGCAGAGATGATTAGTCTGAGAAGTATAGCAGGAGTGACTCGGTTGGATAAAGTAAAAAATAGTGAGATAAGAGAACGCTGTGGTGTAAAAGAAGATATGGTTACAAAAATAGATAAAAGAATGCTTAGATGGTTTGGACACGTAGAAAGGATGGAGGAAGAAAGATTGATGAAACAAATTTATAGGGCGAGTGTGAATGGACAAGTCGGTAGAAGTCGATCTCGGCGAACATATCTCGATCAGATCAACATTGTTTTGAAGAAAGGCCAGGTCAAGAGCACCAACAACCGACGAGCATGTATGAGAGCACTGATGAAAGTAGAGGAAGCAAAAGATGTTTGTAAGAACCGTAGCAAGCGGAAGGAAGTGGTCTCTGCCTACCCCTACGGAAAAAAGGCGTGACTATATGTATGTATGAGTTTTTATAAGTACTTCTTATTTTTGCTGGGTTAATTTAAAAGTTCCTTTTCTAATTCGGCATATGTAGAAAAATGCCTGTAAAGGAGACCATAAAACTTATAAATAGCACTTCTTTAGAAATCAACGAACCGAGGCCACTGCCTTTCTAATCATCCAAAATTTCCCTCTATGAGCCGAAAATTTTAAGACAAACAAAATTAACCTTTAGAAGAAGTTCTGCAGTTTCCAAAATCTAAAAATCAAATATCTAATTTTTTTAATCGTATACAAGGTTTGCTAAAAAATATGAAAACGGCAACGTTATGTTTGCAAAAAATAAAAAAAACCAATATTCATTACTGAAATTAGGTGTAGGTAATTTATAATATAGAAACTTAAAAAAATATATCAAAACCTAATTTTTCCTAGTAAATTGTAATAGTAATTGCATTTTTAAATGTAGTTTTTATTCTTATTGATTAACATTTTCTTTAAACAGCAAAATTCTTTTTTTTTTTTAAAAAATCTCACTCACATACATACTACTAAAAAAATCGACCATTTTTTATAATATCAATATTATTTTTAATATAATGAACAAATTGTTTACAAAAAAAGAGTAAGAAAATTGCTATGTATTTTCTTGTTAAAAAAATTATTCATCTTATTATTACAGGGTAATAAACTATAACAAGTATAAATTTCTATACATAGAATCTAATGGTAAACATAAAATATATATCTCTTGATGCTTCATAAAGTACAATATTATTCCAGCAAAAACTTTTTTGAAAAATGAAGTCTTTTCAGAAGCTTCAGAACCTTTGTTGGGGCGAAACAATTTGTATCATTTATAAAAATACTACCTCTAAATATACCAAAATAATAATAATAATAAGGAACTTTATTGAACTGAAATAAATTCAATCCACAGGCTATTGACCAAAGTCCTTCTGCCTATTGTTTGAAATCATTCATATACATAAAATTATAGACAATTATACAGATATACTTCCAAATAATTCTCAATATGAAAAAAATATTTTAAGATTTTCACCAAAGAAAATCATTAATTTTATAAAAATATTAAGTTTATTTAATATAATTTTTACCATACCATACTTAATTGGCTTTTGACTAACAAATGTTATACTAAACTGTACAGTATTGTAATTTAATCTTTTAATTTAATTTTTACTTATTTGATAAGTAAGATTTAACTTCATAACAAATTTAATTTTATAGAAATCTTATGTTAATAGACACTGGTGGACACTGCCCTCTGAGGTATCACCTGAAAAAGATGGGCAAAACTGATAAAGATCCCCTACTGCAAGAACTTTGCAGAACATTTGCTTTGCGAATGCCCAGTGCTTTTCTGCAAGAGGCTTAAGTTTCTGAAAGGGGCCTTCTTAAAGCCCTCCGATGTCAGGAACTTAGCTCCCAGGAAATTGATAAACTTTGTACAAAGTCTCGGAATCCCAGGCCTTGAATAGATTAAGGGTTATGGACAAAAGATCTGATAGGTCGCGGTGTTTGAGAAGCTGCATAGCCTTCACGACCCCCTCCCCCTACTATCTACAATCTTATTAAATAAGTAATTCTTCATGTTACATTAGCATTTTAAAATTATAATTTAGAAATATACACATTTATTAGCATATATATAATAATTACTTTTATTTACAATCTTGTTAGCCTTCTGTGAATGAATTTGTCATTACATGAAAATAATTTTTGATAATTTGAAACTTCGAATATTAGAAGATTTAATATCATAGCTTCAAATCTTTGAATTTTAGACATTAGAAGCTCTAAAAACATGTAAAATAGTATAAGGTTAGGTTAGTTATAACATAGATTTCATAACAAATTTAATACGATTACCAAAGGGATCCAAATATTTAGCAGACTTCTGCTCGGTTTCTGAAGTGTTTTTATCCCCTTCATCAGAATGTTGATTACTGGAAGAGCTGTTTCTAATCCTTGGCTTCTTAACATAATGAGACAAAGAATGAAGCAGCACTTCAGCTGTACAAGGCAAGGGATGCTTTGCGTTTTGTCTATTTCGAGATAAAGTAGCCCTTAGGGCATGTTCACTACAGTACCTAAAATAAAGTTTAATAAGATTACTTGTAAAAGATTTGGGATGTTACAATTAGACCTTACCCATAGTCTTTTTTATCGCTTTTTGGAGCTGGTAAATTACAACGTTTCCCATTGCTGCCATAAACAAAGGAACACTGTCTGTAAGGGGCGCTTTTATCTTGCAAGATATGTTTGCAACAAAATTTATAACCGTCTATACACAATTGTGTACACTCGTAAGATGGATAGGTACATTGCTTTTTATTTCTTAATTCATGTTCGACCTCTATTCTTAGTGCAGCTTCCTCCATTTCGGCTTGCACTTGCGAGGTAAAATCATTTTGATACATTTTTACTAGAATTTTATTTTTCACACTAAAACCAACCTGTGGTTATAATTATGACAGTAGTTACGTCATTATAGGAACTACCAAATGTTTTTAAAATAATTGACAACGTAAATAAGTTACAACAAATATTAATTAAAATCACATAAATTTGTTTTATTAATACTTTATATTTTAAAAAATACAATTCTGAAACGTTTTTACTTCTAAAGACCTCTTAGATAAAATAAGTGACAAGTAGCTGTGGAGTTAACAGATCTCTTCTTTTTGTTTTTCATGTAATTTCTTCACGTAATGCGAGATGGCGCTGTCAATGACAAAATAATGGATCGAGGTGTGAGCAACAAATATTCTGTTATTTGATCACTTGTAAAACCAAGTTTTTATTGAAGGGAATTTTCGTTATTTCAAAGATTTAAGTTCCATTTTTTGTGTCAAACTATTGGATTGAAGCTGAATTTACGGTTTGTATTGTAATTCTTGTTGCAATGCCTGTGAAAGTCGAAAAATCAATTTCCGACATATTGTATTATGTGGGTGAACGTGTTCGACCAATTAAGGAAGGTGAAAAGGTTTTTAACTGGCTACATCATTTTATGTCAAACTGTCGGTCTCAATGAAAAAAATCATCAAAAGTTCAAGCATGTTTTCCATTTTTGAACTGCCTTAAGATTTGAAGGAAATTTATGTAAAGATATAATCGAATTGCCATGTTGAGTACTGTGGAACAGAGCATATTTTTCGCAATTTTTTCTCCATATCACCTTTGTTAATACGTTACATTTTTTAATTTTGTTACTTATTAACACCAATTATTTAAAAAATATCGTTCAAATATAACAGTTTCAATGTTTAAATTACTCAAAATAATATATAGTCACTTTTCACCCATATAAACAAATGGAGGTTAGTTTGTTGATCACACCTCGAGAAGTTCATACGATCAATAATAGATGTCACCCACTCCTCGATTTTCCCTATTTTCATTTTCCTTTTACGTCACACTACGACAGTCTTTCTTCTCTGACCATGGGTGCTTTCCATTTACACGACTCCCTGTGTTGATTAAGCTAGTACAAAAGGTGATACAGTCGCCAAATTCAATAATTCAATCTAAAAATTGGGAAAAGATGCGTCTTGCGTGATGCGCTGTGAAATTAAATTAAACCAAATATTGCTACCAATGTTTTACAGATGCTAGAACTTTAATTTTTAAACTTTCATAATATACATATAATTGAAAGTGTGTAAAAAATGATTCAATGTTTATTACACCAATAAACAACTGTTCTAAGTTTTTCCCTATAAATGGCGTTCCAGAGCCCCGCCTAGTCAATTTTTCCGCTTCTTCGTTACCAGGAATACCTTTATGCCCTGGCACCCAAAACAAGGTAACCTTGTTATGGTTAGCCAAGGTTCGTAGATTTCCGGTACATTCCCGGACAATTTTTGAGTCTATTCTCCGTGATGCCAAAGCTTTGAGTGCCGCTTGACTATCTGATTTAATGAGGATCGTTTTCTTTTTATATCCTCGTCTCAGATTTTCAACAGCACAAGCGTTTATGGCTTGTACTTCAGCTTGGAAGACCGAGGCATGTCTCCCCAATGAGTTTGTTCGCTCATATTTGGGTTTTGAAGAGTAGACGCCTGAGGTTTGGGAATAAAAACTACTTTTACAGTTTTCAACGCATCTGGGATATATCCCATAGCTAGGCTACTTTTGTATAGTTTGCACAGGATCGGTATTAGTAAACCCTTTCCTTTCTACAGTAGTGCAGGAAATATCTCGTCGATTTGAATGGTTTAAAGGTGTCAATGGCCCATTCAATTATGTTGTATGTTATGACCTTCTTAGCAATTTGCCAATCACCTTTATTTGGCCTGGTTGATCCAAAGGATTCACCGCAATTGCTATATTTGGCAGTGATGATTTCAGATCCTGGGAAGTGTGTCTGTAACAGAGTTTCCTTCCAGGTCTGTGTAAACTTCCCATCAGGTTTTTTCAAAGTACCGATGGGGTTGACAAATCAATCAAATCAAATTTTATTGCTTTCGATAAAGTACATTACAGGTGTTATAAATTGTATCTAAAATAAGATCCCAGTTAGAACATAATGAGCCTAGGCAAATTTTGCCTGTCTTGCTCTATGCTCGATCTGAGGACTTTATAAGTTCAACGTACATTTTGTATTTATCATGTTAAGTCTGTGAGTAGATTATAGATTTAAAATATATTTGTTTTCATAATTCGAAAAATACTTTTTGTAGAGGTTTTACAGTGTCAAGCAGATGGTGCAGGAAAGTAGGCAGGTATAATTTTTTTTTTTTTTTGTCAAGTAGATGTTGATTTCAATATATTGTAGAATATCTTTGGGTTTTTTAAAATATACTGTTTTGTTTCAATATTATATTTTTTCTGGTTTGAAATTTTTCTTAGAGCGGTTGGGATGGCATTGAAAAATTTAGGTCCGAAGAAGAAATAAGATCTTTGTGTTAGGGTTTTTTTGAACAATTGTGTGTTGAGATTCATATTTGCATTTGATCTGGTTATTCTATTTTTTATTTGGGGAAATTTTTATGATTTGTGTACATTTTTTTTGAACATTGGTGGGCGAAAAGTAGTTTGATATTCAATATTTTTGTTTCCTGGTAGATGATATCAGTAGAGTAACGTTTGTTTTTTTTCAAGATAATTTTTAGGATTGTGTTTTGTGTTGTTTGTAAGATATTAAGAGTGGTATTGAAAGCCCCGCCCCATATTGTGATGCAGTAGGATAAGATTGATTCAGCTAAAGAGGTGTATAACATCAGGAGGTTTTTAGTTGTCAAAATGTCTCTCAGGGTATAGAAATTATGAATCAGGGCTCTTAGGCGTTTGTTGACATGCATTATGTGGTCTGTCCATCTTATATGTTGGTCTATGATAACTCCGAGGTATTTTATTGATGTTACTTTCTCTATCATAGGGCATAAGCATGGGTTATTGTTTTTGCAGTGCATAGAGTGTAATTTCAAAGAAAAGTTTTCTGGTTGTTTTACAATATTTGGCGTAAACACCACGAATTTTGTCTTCTCAATATTCAATGTAAGCTTATTCAAGTTCAACCATACGTGAATCTTTTGTAGATCTGTTTCAGCACTACGTTTAACGTCTTCCCTTTTTTTTCCTGTGAAAATGAGGGCTGTGTCATCAGCATAACTTATAAGGTGTCCCTCTAAGCCCGCTATTCTTGCAATACTGTTTATGTATACAAGAAACAGTATTGGACCCAATACTGTTCCTTGTGGCACCCCTATTTTTACTTTTGAGTCTGAACTTATTTCGTTTGCAATTTTCACTCTCTGAACCCTATCAGTTAGGTAGTTTGACATAACATCAAGTGGTGAACCACGAATGCCGTAATGGCTTAGTTTATTGAGTAATATTTCATGTGAAACTGTGTCAAAGGCTTTGGCGAGGTCTAAAAATACTGCTACACATTTTGATGATTCGTCCAAAGCCCTGACTGCTTGTTCCAGAAAGTCCGTCACTGCATTTTCGGTGTTTGAATTCTGAATGAAACCATATTGTCTGTCTGTAATAATATCGTATTTGCGGAAAAAATCCATTAATCTTTTTTTAAGCACTTGTTCAAATATTTTTGCTAGATTATTAATAACGGATATAGGCCTATAGTTATTTAGTTGGTCACGTTTACCTGACTTGAAAATAGGAGTGATGATTGATTCTTTCCATTGCTGTGGAATTTTTCCGCTTGATAAACATAAATTGATGATATGAACCAAAGGGGGTGTAATGTATTCATGAATGTTTTCCATAGTTTTTACATTTAGGTTATCTGGACCAGCCGAGCACTTGTTTTTGATATTCGAAATGTGGATGGTAATTTCGTTCTGTGATACTGGTGTGAGAAATATGGTGGAGTCGATTTTATCAATATCTGGATTTTTTTGTTGTCGGTTCATATTTGGTAGTTTATTTGACATGTTTATACCTAAGTTAGTGAAAAAGTTATTGAAAATATCTGCTTTCTCTTTATTATTTTTTATTATACTCCCATTTTCATCCTTTATCGGTATGTTTTCTAGTTGTGTATTCGATTTTATGTTATGACCTGTTAAATCATTGACATTCCATATTTTTTTACATTGATTTCCCGCTTCTGTAATTTTGTGTTGATAATATTCATTTTTGTATTGAGTTTGTTTCTGTATTCTTTGTATTTCCTTTCTACGTTATTGGAGTAATGTTTATTTAAATTATTTTTTAGGTGATCTCTGTGCTCGATAGATTTGATAAGGCCTATTGTGATCCAAGGTTTAATTTTTCTTAATTTTCTGTATTTGATATTTTTAAATTCAGTTGATTTTTTTATGTATGTTTTCAGTTTATCGATGAATATTTGGTATGATATTAGCGAATTATTTGAGTGATAAACATCTTTTTCTTCCTTTAAAAGATTGTTCAATTTTTCATAATTTGTGTTTGTTACTCTGATTTCGTTAACTATTTTTCCTGTTGGCTTTTCAGGTAAGGATATGTATACAAAAGGCGCGTAGTGGTCTGTCATGTCGGTTTGAATTATTATAGGTTCGATTTCTAGTTCACTTTTTAGGTTATTTTGCAATTTAATAAAAATATGATCTATTGTCGATTTTGTATTTAACGTTACTCTTGTAGGTTTGTTTATGTATGACTGGAAACCATTTGATCTCAAAATATATTCAGGTAATTGTTGGTGTCATATGATTCCTTTTTTGAGATATCGATATTAATATCTCCTATATAAACCTCAATATTTTGTTTCTCTATGTTATTCAAGTACGTCTCTAAATTCTCCATATATTTTTTTGAATCTGTTGAGGGAGGTCTGTAATATGCTGTCAAACCTATTGTGGTTTTTTTCGGTAAATTCTCTGTTGAGTAGGTTAATCTAAGAAAGTTGTTCTCATTCGAACGTACAATTTTTATTTCTGCTGTTATAGTATTTTTGCTGTAGATTATAACACCATCACATTTATTTATTATGGATTCATTATAATATGTATTATAATTGGGAATCGAGAAATCACCAATGTTTGTAATATTACCGGTTTCTGATAAAACAATTATGTCTAAGTAATCCTTTGCCATTTCAACGTAAACTAATAATTCGTCATAATGTTTTTTTAAACTTCTAATATTCAGGTGAATGATTCCTATACCATACCTGTTACCATCTGCTCTCCCCTGTGTTAAAACTTTAAGGTTATCGTATATTTTTGTATCGATTTCAACATTACTATCTAATACATCCAAGAAATCTATCATAGTTTGAAATTTGAAAACTCCTGTAGTTTAAATAAAAAGTAAAAATTGAAACAAAATAAAAAACAAAAAAAACAACAATTTTTATAATTATGAATGTGAAGAAATATCAAAATTTAGTTTATATCTGTTCATGTGATTTATGGAGTAATTTGTAGGCACATCTTTACAGACTATAGTAGTATCTTAACTTACATTCCATTACTGTATAATGTTGTTGAAGTCTTCCCTATTCCTAATGATTTTCACGTTATTTTTTAGGCTAACATAGATTTTTCCGTGATTGGTCCAAACATTTTTGAGTCCAAATCTCTCAATAGCTGTATTTAGTTGTCTCACTCTCATCACTGTTGGGTCCTCCCTCAAAACGATTCCTGTTCCTTTGAGCAGCTTTTTCTTCTCATAAATTGTTTGTTTACATACTAGGTTATTTAGCTTCAAAAATATACCTCTTGCTTTATTTTCTTCTTTCCTGCCAATCCTGTAGCATATAGATATGTCCTTGTCTGAAAGGTTCAAGGACATTTTTGTGTTGAGAATTTTTTTGAGTTCTTCCCTTGTATCTTCATTAGGTTTTTCTTTGAGACTGAATATTCTCAAGTTACAAGACCTGGTTGCTTGGTCCATTTTATCTTCCATTTTAGTTTTCTCATCTTTAACAGTTCTTATCTCATTCTCGAGAAGTTTGAACTTATTCTCGAAATTGTCGTACATTTTAACGTGATTCTGTTTAATCTCCGCCACTGTGGATTCGACCTTCGATAGTTTCTGGTCTATTGTTCTTGCTATAGCTTCAGTGACTTTATTTACTATTTAGCTGATAAGAGAATCGCTTTTTATGATTTTGCTCACCGCTTGATTCACTACAGTTTCTATTTCTTCGCGGATTTCTCTTGTAATAACCATGTTTCTTCTTTTGATTTTTCAATGAATAAAGTCTAGGATATTACTTCCGCACTGTTATCACTTTTGATATTTTTATTTCACTGTTGTTTCTTAGTTATTTGATGTATTATCAGGAGCCCAAATTAAAAGACTACTCACAACTTTCCATGGGCGTACAATCAGGTACAGGATCTTTGTTTAGAATTTTATGTAGTCTACTTGCTTTAGAGGTGTTTTCAACCTCCTTGTAAAATTTCCTCCATGCCGTCCTTCTTGCGATCCTCATTCGTTTATTATACTCAGTTAGGGCTTGTCTATATTTTCATTCTCACTGTCTTTTTCGCTTTGTTCCATAGTTTGCGCGTTTCCTTTCTCAGTTCAGTAAGCTCCCCATTCCACTAGCAAACCGCTTTTTTGCTGTGGCGGGAAGTCTGAGGACAGGCTTTATGATATGAGTTAACTATCGCCTGCTGTAGTTGTGCCGATAGTAGCTCTATATCTAGGGTATGTCTTATGCTTTCCATCGCACAATACATTCCGTTCAAGCTCCTCCAAATATACTGACCAGTCTGTATTGCGGGGTTTCCGGCTCATCTGTTCTGGTACAAATTTGCGAACTTGCTATCTATTTGACAAATGTCGTACGTAGTTAATGAATTTTCAAAACTTGTTTAGAGATTTTCTTAATTTCAATTAAAGTGAATGGTTTTACCTAAAAAATAAAATATCTGTCGGATTTTACAACTTCGAAGTCGCAAAAATCATTGGTACAAACATAAAATGTAACAGTAACAAAATTACATTTAATAGGGTCGTCTGTTTGTTTTTTTTTTATTCAAGTATATTTTTTTGGAGTATAAACATGATAAATATAAAAACAAGAAAGTTTATTAATAAAAAAATATAAAATCTATAAAATTTAGCATTATGTAAATTTTAAAATTACTCACCGATTAAGATTCATGATAATAAAAAGCAATAAAAAAATTTTGGAATAAATTATTAAAAACCTATTTTAATATAAGCAATATAAGTTCTTAAATCACAAATTTTGTTTTTTTTTATTTAAAGGTAAATAGTAAAGTTCTGTTTTTAAAAATATTCAGCTATGCTATCAAAAAATAATTTATGAATTTTTAAATTTAAGAAAAAGGATCATTGTTTGAGATTTCTTAGATTTTTTTCAAGACCACAAAAATGTCTGTCAAAAGTTAAAATGCTTCTTGAAAAATAGCTTGGGGTCATATATTTTTAAATTCGATGTAATGTTTTAAGATCTTTGAAAGTTTCCTAAAACTAATTAATAATTCATTCTTTATTTCTAAACAATAAGCTCCTTCATATCCGCCCAACATTCTCCACATTTTAACTTAACCGGAAAAGGAACAGACAATCCGACAAAATTTTCCATATTTTTTTTTAGTATCTTCGCAACTTTTTTTAAATATTTTGATGGTAATTCATAGATTAATTCATCGTGTAGATGCAGCACCATTTTCGGTCGGTTCTTCGTTTTATGGAATATTTCTTCCAATTCCAACTCAACTTTTATCATCGCTTTTTTTACGATATCTGCCGCCGAACCCTGAATGATGGTGTTCACCGCTTGGCGTTCCGCCTGCCCTAAAATATTAAAGAAAAATCATTTCTCATTTTCGAGGTTACTTTTACCTTTAGAGATTGCTTAGAAGCAGAGAATGGGAAAAGCTGTGGTGGCGATCGTGTCCTATCTAAAATATGTACATGGAAATAAGTAGGTACTGTGAATTCTTAAACTTTCTACAATTTTTGTGAATATAAATTTGACCAAGTGTAAAACTAAGGTCAAGACAAGAATTTTTTTAGACCGATCGTACACCTGGGTTTAAAGATATACATTTATTAAGAGCGGTCAGGAACATTTTGTGACAATCAGTACCATAACTAAAAGTAAGTAGAGTTGATTTATTAAAGAAAGATACCCGTCAAATTTCCCCACTTTATTCCCAACGAAGCGGATGTCGCTTTAAACCGAATTGGTTACCACCCAACCACACCTTTACTTCTTCAACATGATTACATATTCCCGCTTAAGAATATACGCGCGGACTTATTTGTTTATTGTCAAGCAGGGTTATTCGGCATTCGTGTTTTTTTGAAGTTTCATCCAATTTTGAATGATTTAACCGGAAGTGGTCCCTAACAATAATAATTCAACTCTAAATGAACATTCGATTATGACTAATTGGGCGATAAAAACTGGTCAGACTCGGCGAATTGTTTCATAAGAAAAGCGATAATCCAAAATTTTCTTTGAGATTAACACCGAAAATTATTAGTTTCGAGTTCATAGCTTTGTCGAAATAGATAACCGAGGTGTAAGTTAGCGATCTACAATAAAAGTATAGAACAGTAATAGAAACCTTCAAGAAGAAGTCCGAACACAATCAATAGCGGCAGCTAGGGTATCAGGATATTTCCGGGACATAATTTGGAGAAACAAACATGAGTATTGAAGGAAAAATGCGAATCTACTAGACGTGTGTAAGACCTATTATGACCTACGCCACAGAAACACGAGCACAAACAGCCGCTACTTAACAACTGCTAACAACCGAAATGAAGACGCTAAGATTAATTACGGTCCAAAACGCTTAGAGACAAAGTGAGAAGCAGCGATATCAGAGCCCAATGTGATATTGCAGTCATTGTAATATGGTCCAGAAAATAAAAAGAAGAGCATAGAGAGACCACGTCTACAGAATGGCTGATAATCGACTACCCAAAATTGCAAAAGAGGAGAAACCAACCAACCGTGGACCTCCAGGAAGACCCCCCAAACGATGGTTCCAAAGCTGAGTCACAACTTAGGCTACAGCTTTAAAAAAAAAAACAAGACATTGTCTTAAAATAATAAGAAGATTATTCGACATTATTAGCATTTGTCTTACAGTTATTGTGCGATATTTATTACTAACAAAGTTTCTGTATGATTTCATTTAAGACGATTTAATTTGTAAAATTAAAATGTAAAAACCTCATTGATTGTATAACAAAACTAAATTTAAGTTTTTTATTCTTTCATAATCAATTATTAAATATACACAACTATATCCTGGCGAATTCAACTTTTAGGAGCACGTTCTTTATGACTAAAAGAATAACCTGCAAAGTTTCGAATAATGTATCTCACGCCTAAAGTTTCTTCTGAAGAAACCAATCGTTTGTATTAAAATAAACTGTCACGACGTCGTCAATTGGTATTTTACCTTTTTTAGTTGGGTCATCTTCGTTGATGTGCGGCAAATACCGCCTCCTTCCATTAACAGTTTCTACGTATCCATTTTTCCTGCAACTATTCAATATATCTTTGACGAAAATGTTCACTCCTGGATACGCGTTCCGGAACGTTTCCATGAAGTGGAAAGCTTCATTTTCGTCTACGTTCAGTTGTTCGGCCAAAGTTTTATTCCCCATGCCGTATATTATACCGTAGCATAAATGTTTCGCATTTTGTCTAATGGAATCTGTAACCTGCGTTAGTAAGAAAAAGTCCAAGTTAAGAAAAGTAAAACGGATACAACCCTCCAAAATTGCGACAAAGATTAGAAATAAATCTTAAAAAGCTAATTAATCCCAAAAAAAATAACATTGCCTTTTCTTGTGGAATGCCATTCCACTTGGCTGCGATGGTCTTGAAAATATCCCCCGGTTCCCTCATGATACTGCACAATATCTCGTCACGCGAAAAATGCGCTAGTATCCTCAACTCCAGCTGACAATAATCCGCAGATAACAAAATGCAATCTTCATCGGCCGCGAAAGCTCCTCGACAACTAACGATGACAATTTCATTATTCAAACAATTCTTCAACTCGAAATCCTTGTTAACGTTCTGTAAATTAGGTTCGTGCATGCTTATTCGACCCGTGGAAGTATGCATGATGTAACGACCGTGTATTCGATCCTCTTGAATCGATTGCATCAAAGGATAAATCGTTTTAGTTAACATCGAGTGCAATTTTCGCCATTGCAGTACCAGATCGGACACAGGATGGTGGTTTTTTTCGAGTATTTGCTTCCTGGTGCTCGTTTTCCTACCACGAAAGGTTCCTAAAAAAATCGACTAATTAACGTAAATTTTTGTCGAAAAACTCGTGCGGTAATAGAGATAAATTACTAATGAAAGGCATACTTGCACATCCCCACTATAGCATATTTTATGAATATACGGTGGTTTCGGATTATCGTTAGAAACTCGATAACCAGTGCAGTACATTTAAGAAGTACGAAAGTAAATTCCTCTAATATTGTTAAACAAATTTCGTAGGTAACGAATTTTATTTTATAAGGGAATTTTTGTTTGTTTGATAGCCCTGATGAAAGTAGAGGAAGCAAAAGATGTGTGTAAGAACCGTAGCAAGTGGAAGGAAGTGGTCTCTGCCTACCTCTACGGGAAAAAGGCGAGATTATATGTATGTATGTATGTATTAAGCTCTAATTTGGCTTGTTGATTTATTTTTGTTAGATTTCTAAAAAAGTAATAAGTAATCCTGGGTTATCATTGTAGTGAGTACCGATATTAAAATCGTATAGTACCAATTTTTAAAAAATAATACTCACTGTAAACAAGAATGCTCTTTGTTTATCTGGACGAACCTTGGATTTTTGCTAAAGTTGGAACAAAAAGAATTTGGCGGGACGATAACATGAAGTCTATAAAACACACCGACGGTGAAGGAAAAAGACACATTATTGTGCATGCAGATGGAAAGCATGGTTTTGTTGATAGGGCGGATCTCTTATTCTCGTCAAAATCGGCCGATTATCATGACAATATGGATACAGAGATGTTTGTGAAATGGTTAAAAGAGAAACTATTAGCGTCGTTACATGAACCATCTGTCATTGTATTAGATAATGCTCCGTACAATTAGGAAATTTTAAATAAGGAACCAACAAACTCCTGGACGGTACAGAAAATAAAAGAATGGTTAACGAACGAAAATATTTCATCTCCACAGTATTGCTGTCGGAATTATTATCGATAGCTAAATAGCATGAAATAGAAAAAATTACAAAGTGGATCAAATTATACTCAGTTATGGACATCGTGTGCTAAGACTTCCGTCTTATCATTGCCAATTTAATCCCATTGATTATATTCGGGGAATATGCAAAACTTATTATGACAATCACATTGGATCTCATGGTTACAGTGATAAAGCTGTTTTGGAAACCTGGCAACGAGCACTTAATACTGCTACTCCTGAAATTTGGAAAAAATGTGTCACATAAAGGAATGGTGGGTTCGTAAAAACCGCATCGAAACAGTTAATCCTGCTATCATTTACAATCCGAATGAGAATAGCGACGACAGTAATTCCGATTATGATGACTATAAATCTGATGCTTAATAATACCGTAAGTACTACATGCTTAAACATATTTATTAAATTTGTAGCGATAATTTATTTGTGTTGCATTCCCTTTTAATATAATTAAATATGTGCCTATTTCTAACCAAAAAACTCATCGAGAGCTTCATCAACGATTTCTCTCTCAACAAAAGCATAATAATAAACAGAAAATTATCGGGTTTAAATCTTAGGGGAATTTACTATGTACCTCTCAACACAGTGCACCCGTTAAGTCGATGCCTCGGTGACTAATTAGATACCGTCGTATATTGCTGAACTGAACTATACAACAGCAGAACTACTTCGAGTGACGATTTAAACCGAATTGGTTATCTAATATTTAATAAAGGTTACCGAATTTTTTTATCGGAAAATGTATTGGAATTGAAAAAAAAATAAACAAAATTAATGCAACAATATGAGATTATCCGAAAATATTAATTTATCTTTTTCTTATATCCGTTTTTGAAGTTAATCGAGTATTAGAATAGTAAGCTATGCAAATTTTGTCTCATTGTTACTGACAGCTAACAAAACAATTCGTTTTTGTGCAGTACTTGCGATAGATTTTCGTTAACAATAAGCTTATAAATTGTTCCTTTTTTGAAAGTAATATATTTTCGTGGTTTAATTTTTGACCTCGAAAAATTGGGAAAATAAATCGAGCAAGGAATTTAACTGAACAAGAGGTAGTGCGGGCCTCAGTTTTATTGGATGAAGGATTTGGTCAAAGTTATGTTGCCAATTTGTTAGGCAAAAATCGTTCCACAATAATTCGTATGGTAAGACGCTTGAATGAGGTGGGAAATTATTCTAGAAGACCGGGGCAAGGGCGAAAACGATGCACTAACGACCGAGATGAACGTTTTATTAGACAATACGCTTTAAGAAACAGGACTGTCACTAGTTCTGTGATCAGAAACGAACTCGAAACTGTCCGCAATGTCACAATTTCTTCTAAACAGTTAGAAGACGATTAAATGAAGCTGGATTAAACAGTAGGAGACCAGCCACTGTACCCTTGCTTATTAAAAAAAAAACAGAGTTGCCAGATTACGTTTTGCTCGAAATCATCAAAATTGGTCTGTGGATAATAGGAAAAAAGTTTTATTCACAGATGAAACTAGGGTTAGCCTAAAACATCCAGATGGTCCTAAACTAGTCTGGCGAAGGCCAGGAGGTTTGCTCTTTGCAATATCTCTGCAGGGATTTCATTCGGTGGTGGCTCTGTTATGTTCTGGGGTGGTACATGATTTGACGATAATTAATTTCTGTGAGTATGAGATCCATAAATGCTAATTACTATCTTGAGAATATTGTAATAACACATGTGATGCCTTTCGGTCCTGTTTTGGAACCCAATTTCCTGTTTATGCAAAACAACGCTTGACCTAAAATTTCTGGGGAAGTACTCGATTATCTTAAAACCATTAATTTCACTACTATTTACACCATAATTTTTTTTCAACATTACAATTTTGTTATTAAATTTTAAGAATAATTTTAATTCCAATCTTATGAGAAATATTGAAGTTAATTCACTTTTAAAGTATCAAATATGTTTTTTCTAACTTTTATTGGAACCAATGTCCATAAAAAATTATTAAAATTAATTCATTAAAACAATTTGTATGATTTAATATGTTGTTGCTTTAATTTTGTACAGGAATGTATAAATGGATACTTTTGAAATCATTACTCTTTTCGCCAGTGACAAACTACAAAAAATTATTGATACCAATACAATAATTTTAATTTTTAATATATAATCTAGTTTTTTTTGACCATTTAAAAACTATCGGTTTATATTATTATGATATTGTGTGAGTAAAGTAATAGTATAATACGACCCTAGGCCAAAAAATTGGATTTCCTGGCGGATGTGATATATAAAAGCCGAGGCTTTTATATATCACATTTATCAGGGCATCTATAACATTCTTTGCTCCCCAAGCCGAAAAAAAAAATACAGCAACAAACATGAATTTAGCCACTTTGGAGTGCTTTTCAACAGTAATTCATTTCTAATATAACTTACCGATAACTTTGGCAACGTCTATTGATGATAAAAAATTAAATTTTCTACCCGCGAGGGAGTAGGATTTTTTTTCGATGTCGCTTATTTGACCTTTAATAAGATTTAAAAGAGAAGTCAGCGCATTTTTACTTATAAACATTCCGTTCAGTTCGATTTTAGCCAAACACAGGATCGTATTGGTTTCTAGATCTAAAAAAAAAAAAATGTATCGCTTTTTTAAAAAAAATTAAATTCTTACCGTAAGCGTCGACGTATTTATAATATTCCCCCATTAAAGTTTGTTTTAAGACGTGATTTAGATGATAAGTTATGACAGTTTCCAGCGATGCCCTAATTTTTACGGGAACTGCGCTGTACAAATCCAGGGCGATGCTACCGATTCCTTTACAACCTCCAGACATTTGAGCCAGTTTCGCGCTCTCCGGACAATATTTCACTGCCTGAAAATATTTGGAAGTAATACACACTGATAGACAATCAATTCTAAGTAAAGTTCGTAAGTAAGGTATATCAGAATGTCCCGGAAATTGGATTTGCAACGAAACTCGTCGGTTGGAATAAAATGCAATATCTAATTAATCACTATTTTTAATACTAACAACAATGTAAAAGGAGTCGTTGTAGAAAATAAAAGTGCGTGAGTGTCGTGGAACACTCGGTTGGAAGAAGTTCCTTTCGTAGTATATTATTGATAAATGTATTATATTTTCTCTCACGCTTGTTCTTGCATTTTTCGACATTGTTGCTATTTTTTGATGTTTTTTTAGTCAACTTGTCAACTAATTGGCTAAAAAAAAAATAAAAGAGCCGTAATATACAAATTTTAGCTCAAAAATAAATTACTCACATATGGTTGCACTTTAACTCTTGACACTTACCTAGCGTCATTGTTATTATCTTATAAGCCACTATCACAATGATTATTGATGTATATTAACCAATAACAAAGAGTTATCCATAACGCGTATCCTATTGGCTGTGCCTCATAGGTGCGCGCTTATTGGTTCAAGGCAGCCAATAAGTTCGCACCGGCTGCGCAGGTATAATTGGTACACGGCATACGCGTCTGATGTTTCGTGTTTCGTGACGGAAAAATCTTACATTTTCTTTCGCCTAGCTCCCATCCGTATCGTGAGATAAGGGACTTCGTTTTAAAAATTTAATATAAGCTAACATCCTATACAAGTTGCACAATTTGATAGCGTCACGGCTATACACCGTTGCCGAATTATCAAAAATACAAAAGAATCTAGAAAGTGTAGGAATTTTAAAGTTGTTTTTAATTGAAAATGCTTTTAAAGAATAATACAGAAACAAAAAGTTGAACGTAAACTAATAGCTTTTAAACATAAACAAAACACACCTAACTGAAAAGATACTGATTAAAGCAGCAACTATGCTTTTTTATTGACAAGGCCGCCAACTGAAAATGTTTTGAGTGGCATTGCAATATGTCATAGGCGCACGGAATTTCATTTCACAGTTGATGAATACCATGTTTTTACGGTTATTTAGGTATTAATATTAACGAGTTTCATTATTTTATTTTAATCCTATTTGTAGATAAATAGTACAGCAGCAGAATACACTGTTATGGAACGATGTGTTCAAGGTACCTTAAATAATGAATGTAGGCCAAACTGAATATTTCGATGGGTGGTACCACCACATTGAATTTTGTTTTGTATTTACTGTAATCATTCGGCACTGCATTTTTTTAAACCGACAGATTTCGTAACAATTTACGTGACAAAAAAATGTTTTTCGATGGAATTTTATTAAAATGTTCATTATCAGACTACTTGCCAGAGCTTTTAAATTTTTCTCTATTCCTTCGGGATCGAGAATCCAATCGGCGACATTCGGATCGTCTAATTTACAAAAGAAATTTATTCCGCAACATTTTTTCAAAAGTTTAATTTGTTCTTTGGCATCAAACATGGCGACCCTGATCGCTGGATTTGCAAAAGTTGATTTTAAAAGTTTCATGACTTTGTAGCGTAATTTTACATTTTCTATACTCAAGTAATACGCTACATTGCCTTCAAAACAAAAAGAAAAACCCATGATTTTTTTTTCGTGATCGTGTAGCGATGATTTTTCTTCTTCGACGTACGAGGGAGATCTGCAAAGTTATAAATGTTTTAGACAAAACAATTAAATTTTTGGTATGTGCTTTTACTGAAAGGGCTTTTAAATTTTTGTTCAAATGTTTGCCTATTAACGTACAAATTTAAAAAATATTTAGAAATAAAAAACTGTATTCTTTATTTTCGTTTTGATCATGAATTTTCTGAATATTTGTGATACATTTGATCTAAAATTAAGATTTAGAATCGGCAACTTAAGACAATAAGAAAAATTATAAAGAACCTTGAACACGAACAATAAACAATAACAACACTTTTATAGAATTAAAAGGTTTGTTCCAATTACTCGAAAAAACCGTAATATTCGAGGGAATATAAAGTTAACGCATGCACATAAATTCCAACTAAACGATCCCAAATACGGTACAATAGCTGCTGGTGAGAACAAACTTATAGTAGTGCATTAAGTATTTTTCTGGATCATAAATATTTGTCTTAATATAGGGAAAACCGACGGAGTGGGCGACATCTATTATTGATCGTATAACCTTCTCGAGGTGTGAACAACAAACTAACCTCCATTTGTTTATATGGGTGAGAAAGTGAACTTTGTATATTATTTTGAGCAATTTAAGCATTGAAAGTGTTATATTTGAATGATATTTTGCGAAGAATTGGTGTCAATAAACCACAAAATCCGAAAATGCAAAGGATTAAAAAAGGTGATATGGAGATAAAATCGTGAAAAATATGCTCTGTTCCACAATGCTCTACATATGGCAATTATTCTTTGAGTACATTTCATTCAAATCCTAAGGCAGCTTAAAAATGGAAGATGATCTTAAATGTAGGAAAACCAATCTCAAAGTTTATGTTTGTTTACAGCAAGCACTTTGTGAAAGATGATTTTTTCAGTGGTAAGTTTGATATTATTGTCCAATGATCTATCATTTTAGTTGTGATTATTCATAGTGACTTCAACAACACAGAGAAAGCGTTTGAAAGGTGGATCTGTTCTTATCTAGAACCTGTATCAACATGCCATAATTAAGAAAGATAAAAGTGACCGAAGTTAATTGGATTATAATATAATTATAATTCTTTTAATTGGTTGAACAGGTTTACCCACATAATACAATATGTCCGAAATTGATATTTTGACTTCCATAGGCATTGCCACAAGAATACCAGGAGCAATAGAACTAAAAAACTTCGAAAACAAACCAAAATTGATACCTGGACACACCTGGTCTTTACTGGCATTTTATAAGAATGCAGCGACAATAAAACAAAAACGTCGAAAATAAACCTTAAATCCAGCTTCAATCCAATAGTTTAACACAAAAAATCAAATTAAATCTTGGAGATAACTAAACTTTCCTTCAATAAAAACTTTGGTTTTACAAGTGATCAATGACAGAATATTTGTTGTTCACACCTCGGTTCGATATTTTGTCATTGACAGCGCCATCTTGCGTTACGTGATTTTTCCCTATTGGTCGAATTTGTAAAATATATTAAATTATAGGTAGTTTTAACGTACCTGTGTGCTTTAACGACGTTCATTCCAATCACAGATTTTTTCTCTGGAATTTTCTCGCAACCAATAGAAAAGGCAAAACAATTTTGCTCTGAAATTTCCTTTGCAAATGCTTCCAAAATCGCCAAATCTCGACAAACGTTGACGATTTCTATTTTACTGAAATCGACGTTTTCTTCATCTTCGTTGTTAAATTGATCCGATAATCTTCCGTGTATTTTCATTTTCGATTTTTTATTACACGATTTGTATTCGTCACTACCATGTTTGCGTTTTTTAGTTGCATTTAACACGTTCGGTGCCACAAAAATATCGTCCGAAACGAAGGATTCTTCGAAAGCGTTTCGCAAGAGACTATCGCTGTTCCCGGAGGAATTCGTCGATAAGTGTAAACTGAAATTTTCTTCGTCAAAAAGACTCTGATCCGAACAAACATTCACACTGGAATTATTTAATTTTACCGAAGAGAGATCTTTTTCGTTCAAAACTTCTTCAGAGCGATTCACACTCGATTTATTTTCACTGGTGTTTTCTGATACAGTGTCGGAAAAGTCTGATAAAGTGATTTCTTGCAATAACTCATTCACGTGCTGATCATGATTCGTGATTGTGTCCTGCAATTCTTTTATACTTTGCACTTTCTTAACAAGTTCATTAATTGTTCCATTTAATACGAAGTTTACCGAAGAGGGATCTTTTTTGTTTAAAACTTCTTCGGAGCAATTCACACTCGATTTATTTTTATTAGTGTTTTCTGATAAAGTATCCGAAAAGTCCGATAAAGTGATTTCTTGCAATAACTCATCTACGTGCTGATCATGATTCGAGTTTGTATCCTGCAATTCTTTTGTACTTTGCACTTTCTTAACAAATTTGTTAATTGTTCCGTTTAATACGAAGTTATTTAAGTTTGTGTCTGGTAGTTCGTTTGTACAATAGATTTTCTGAAGAGGTTCGTTAATCGATCCATTTAATACGATTTTATTCAAGTTTTTACACGATAGTTCATTTGCACCAAACGTTTTACTTGTAGGTCCATTAATTGGAATATCCAGTGCAGGTTTATTTGAGTTTTGTATCGACAATTTGTTTGTAATCTGGTTTTTCTGAACAGGTTCCTTAATAGATCTGTTAAATGCATATTTATTTGTGATGGTATCTGGTAATTCGTTTGTGCTATGGATTTTCTGAACGGGTTTATTATTTTTTATAAGTTTGGTAAATGTACTCCTACTCCCTACTCCCTTTTTAAGTTGAAAATTATTTATATTTTTAGGTAATTTTAACTTTTTTGGAGAGTCTAAAGTAAATTTTTCCAACTTTTCAGATAATCTTTTGGAAGTTTCTGCATCAAAATCATTTTCTTCCAAATCTTCGATTTTGGTAGAATCAGTATTTGAAACACTAGAAATGTCCGTTACACTGTTTGATAACAAGGGAGAGTCATCGGAAAAAAAACTATCATTGTTAATTTTCTCGTTTTTACTGGCGTTTTCATTCTTTTTACGATCGCTTTCGTCGTCACATGTGTATTGTTTGTCATTCCATTTGGCGTCGGCCAACCCCATTTCTATCGTTAAATATCTTCTGGCGTCTCTGACGAATATTTCTGCGGCCTCTCGTTCCGTTAAGCCCTCCTTTCCGGATATCCACACGTTTTTGTATTTGTTCCTTTGTTTCTTCTCGTATTCCGTTTCTCCTTCACGTTCTTTTTCGCTTTCGAAGGGCGCTACTTTATACAAAATGTTTTCTATCGCAGTTATTTCGGAATTCGCCAGTTGAATGATTGTTTCTATGCCCGAATTGTATAGAGCTCGCGCCGTTTTTCCATTAAGAATCGGAAGATGCATTAAGTCCAGCAAATCTCTACAAAAAAACATATATTTAACATTTTCAGGCGTCTGAACATATTAGAACATGTTTAACTTAACTTACTGAAAGAAAGTATGTTTACCTACTGACGCCAAACTGCATTCTTTCTTGAAACTGAGACAGCAACAATTCGATGCTGCTCCATCCCAATTGTCTACTAAACGCAGTTACCATTCCAGCAAAACTGGAGGAAGACTGTTGCAAAGATTGCAACATACCTGAGAAGACGTTTTTAAACATCAATTTAAAATAAAAGAAAACGTTTACCAACTATATAAAACAAACTCATTTTTTAAAACAATTTTGTCATTGAAATATTGAACTGAATAACAATTTTTTAATAACAGAAAAGTAAAATAAAAAACGGTACTTAATTCAATACTTTAACATGAATTATTTAAATGATACATTAAAAAATATGTTGAAATGCACTGCAGCAAAAAAAAGCATTTAAATATTTTAAAAATAATAATTATTTACCTCGATTGCAATTAAATTTTTTGCACACCCAACACAAAGGTTTCTCATTCACTAAATCCTGCAGTGCGAGCGCTATGAAGAATCTCTTATGTACCAAGAATTTGTGATACAACTTTCCTGTATTTGTTTGAATTTTACCTCTCGTGGCATTTACTATGTAAGACTCCCGCACTCCTACCAATTCACCGACCTATAAATTTATTTCAAAAATAAAATAATTATTTACATGAAAATAAATGCCACTTTATTTGCAATCTTACAAAGTACGAGTTGTACGAAAACACTTGATTTATAAATAACAAATATTAGTGATCTGGGTGCGACCCAAGAGGTCCACACGACTAACTGCCCAGTAGAAAGAATGAAAAAATACTTTATGTTTTGTTGTTATAATAATTATTATTAAAAATATTGTCATCATAGTTTTCATACAAATATTCCTAACATGCAATAATCATATTATCAGTTCACGCAGTGTAGTTTACCATTTTTTTTTCAGCTTTTTGATTCTCCATAAAAAACAGTTTGACCGATTTTGCTGAAAATCTAATCAGTTCTAAGTTGCGTAATTATGCGTCGAATGCAATTGGTCCCACGTCGATATCATTTTTTTTTCTCGAGATAATCGAAACAAAAAATAATTACACACACACACACACACACACACACACACACACACACACACACACACACACACACACACACACACACACACACACACACACACACACACACACACACACACACACACACACACACACACACACACACACACACACACACACACACACACACACACACACACACACACACACACACACACACACACACACACACACACACACACACACACACACACACACACACACACACACACACACACACACACACACACACACACACACACACACACACACACACACACACACACACACACACACACACACACACACACACACACACACACACACACACACACACACACACACACACACACACACACACACACACACACACACACACACACACACACACACACACACACACACCACACACACACACACCACACACACACACACACACACACACACACACACACACACACACACACACACACACACACACACACACACACACACACACACACACACACACACACACACACACACACACACACACACACACACACACACACACACACACACACACACACACACACACACACACACACACACACACACACACACACACACACACACACACACACACACACACACACACACACACACACACACACACACACACACACACACACACACACACACACACACACACACACACACACACACACACACACACACACACACACACACACACACACACACACACACACACACACACACACACACACACACACACACACACACACACACACACACACACACACACACACACACACACACACACACACACACACACACACACACACACACACACACACACACACACACACACACACACACACACACACACACACACACACACACACACACACACACACACACACACACACACACACACACACACACACACACACACACACACACACACACACACACACACACACACACACACACACACACACACACACACACACACACACACACACACACACACACACACACACACACACACACACACACACACACACACACACACACACACACACACACACACACACACACACACACACACACACACACACACACACACACACACACACACACACACACACACACACACACACACACACACACACACACACACACACACACACACACACACACACACACACACACACACACACACACACACACACACACACACACACACACACACACACACACACACACACACACACACACACACACACACACACACACACACACACACACACACACACACACACACACACACACACACACACACACACACACACACACACACACACACACACACACACACACACACACACACACACACACACACACACACACACACACACACACACACACACACACACACACACACACACACACACACGTCCACTTAAAAACTATTGTATTCTACTCTGGAGACCCCGAAATGTGAAGATATTTAAAAATTCGGGATTCGCAAAATCGGACCCATTTGTAACGAAGTTACTATTAATATGAGACATACGGTTGAGTAGTGGTCTGATTTACGATTAATTTGTTTACAAAAGGGAACGTAGACCGTTGTTTATTTGAATAATTAAAATAATACGTATGTGAAAACGGGTCTTTGTTGTAATTCACAAACGTCTCTGCGCACACCGTTTTGTGCATGTGCGCCCCACTTATTGGGAAGAGTGGTGGAACCGAGAGTCAAGATCGCGGAGAGAATCACTTGGAAAGAGAGTAGCTGTTCAGCGAAGGACCAGCCCACCACGGAAGACCCGAAGGACCAGGCTGAGACCTACTACCAAGGAGAGGACAGACCAGTTAAGGTGAGGAACCGAAGGAGCCGCTGCGACACCGGAGTGACCGAAGAGGAAACTGAGAGTAAGGGTATTACTAATATTATTTTCAGGTGTATTTTAAATTTTATTTTGTATATTGGTAGGAACCCCGTCCGGTCTTTTCAATACGGCCTCCGATATCCGCTGGGATAAAGCCCCGGTATTTGAGGACGTCATTAACGAGATACCTGTGTGGCTTATCCCTGGGAAACGGGGAACCGTCGCTACCAATTTATTAAGAGTATTTAATAATAATTATTTTCAGTTTGTTACCATTGGGACTAGCGTGGTGCCGCCGTATAAAGTTTATCTTTTATTTTATTTCATATATTGGTAGAAACCCCGTCCGATCTTTTCAATACAGCCTACGATATCCACTGGGATAGAGCCCCGGTATTTGAGGACGTCGTTGACGAGACACTCGTGAACGGGGAATCCGTTGCCACCGATTTATTAAGGGTGTTTATTAATTTTATTATATATATATATATATATATATATATATATATTTCAGAATATTTTGTTATTTTGATGTACTTGCTTTTGCGTAGCTTAGTAGAACCGTTGTAAATAATACCGTTCTCCGTTTGTTAACTGTATGTCTCAGAGGGGGTTACACCTATCGTAGTGACTAGAACTCCGTGCATTGTAAGTAGGATTAATAAAATAGTTTTATTTGTATCCTTGTTTCATTTTTAAGTAGAGAGTAGTAAAATCCGTAAGCAACGAAATCCAGGGAAGTATCAACAGTCTTACTCCTGTCACTTTAACAGATTGCTATCAGACCCCTGGAATTAACTTTCTCCACTGATAGTTGCCCAGTGCAAGTGGACCTACCACTATAAAATAGGTGGCACCCGAGATTGTAAATAAAATACCTGAGCTAGAGCGCCAAATTAGATAGTAGTGAGCGAGTTAAAAAAAAAAGGCTTTACACATTACTATAACTCCCGTGGGAAGTTAAAAATATACATGAATTATACATGTGAAATTGAAGTACCTTTTTCATGTTCGACGGTAATTTTTCCCAAATATTTAAGTACAACATCCAATCGAGTTGTTCCCAAGAATAGCAGGCACTATATGGCGTAACGAGATAAATAAGATGTAATTCCGTTTCCAATACCAAACATTGCCGGGCTTTTTCTAGTTCAGTAAAAAGGGACAAGCCCTCATCTGGTGGTATGGAAGATGATAGACAAGCCTTTCCTGTAAATAGAAAATAAAATACTACACTTAGCGAGGAGAAGTATTAATGTGGCGACAAAATTTTTAAGTGGTGAGCTAAAACCAACCTTGTTTTACTACTCACATTCAAATTTTACAAAATATGTTTACCCAAAGCGGAAGCAATGTATTTCTTGACACCGCTCTCCTCTTCTTGTAATCTAATAAATTCGTTTGTTAGCAAAAACAACACGGCTTCCTTGATAGGATTATTCAATTCCTGGATACCCCCATCTTCGGCGGCTAATAAGGTACTTTCGGTAAATAGTTTTATATCTTCAGTATCAGATGCTACTCCACTTGCGATCACTTCCAAAATCGCTCTCTTTAACTTTCCTGCGCTCTCCAAACAACTTTTCACAGCAGCCAAATCGGCCGACATCAATTCCTTCGCAATTGCATAATCGTTCTTTTGACATATCAGAAAACTCTCCCCCACCGAATCTTTTCCCATTCTTCCGGCCCTCCCAATCATCTGTCGATAAACTAGAGAATCTATAACAAACAATGAAAGATTTACTGACAAATTTATCACAATTTAATATTAAATAAAAATATTAATAAATATTTACCTAGAGGCTTTCCATGAAATATTGGTGTCCTTATAATAACCCTCCTAGCTGGCAGATTAACTCCTGAAGATAAAGTCGAGGTAGCTACTAGTACCCGTAGAGATCCATTCCGAAAAGCGCTCTCTATTATATCTCTTTCGTCCATGGTGAGGCCCGCATGATGAAACGCAACACCAAATGAAACAGTCTGTCGTAAAACGACGTCCAGACCGACTGAACAGTATTTAAGCTGCTCCAACAGTTCCATAATAAGATTTTTATTAAGTTGAGCACGCAAGAGCTCTCCCCAGAGAGATTGAGAGCTACCTTAGGAAAGAAAAATGCACAAAAAATTTATTAATAAATAGTTTAGGTATTTTTTATAATTACAAACTAATTAAATATTTAAGATGTTCTAAAACTATTTAGGTTTCTTTTTTACTAATAGCTAAATGGGATAACATTAAAGTTTCTCTAAAAGTGCATTTGGATTTTTGTTTACATGTATTTTAGCTTTTTACAGATATTGAGAGCTACTTGCAACTTACCTATTTTAAAAAATCCTTTCGCGATTTGCTGTGCCAAATTTTCGCACCAGTTTTTTGTAGGACAAAATATGAGTACAGAGCATGATTCTTTAATAGTTTCAAGGCACAGTTGTAGAATATTATCACAGTCAGTGTTTAATTCTGGTAAGAGATTCAGCGTTCGTATCAGTGTCATACTTCTGTTATAAATTTCACCACAAACTTGTGCTTGTTCATTTAAAGGGACTGGACGAAAATCAGTTGTGTAGAGTTCTGCATTCAACCATTTGGCAATTTGATACAAATTAGGTAGAGTGGCAGACATTCCTATAATTTGGATTTTCATTTCTTGTTTTTTAGAAATGTACCTAAAAGAACACAATTTTTGGGTACATTAATTATATCTAAAATTGATTCAACATTTCTTGATGTTCTACTAAAATTGTTACAAATACTAAACAAACCTTAATTTGGTTAGTAGTAGTTCCAAAAGGTAACCTCTACTAGGATCTCCAAGTAAATGTATTTCATCAATAAGCACAGCACCAACATCATCTAATTTTCCTTCTTCTAATAATCTGTTAATTAAACTATTAGCCTTTTCTATGGTACATATGGCAAACTGAAGAGAGTTAAATCCTCCTGGTGGGTTATAGGATCCCATAAAACCATCTACTCTTATTCCACTAGTTTCTAACAACTCTTGAAAATAATACATCTTTTCTCTGACTATGGATACAAATGGCAAAATAAAAATTACTTTTTTTTTATGTTCCAAGATCGTTTTTATAGCTAAAATTTCAGCAACAAGAGTTTTTCCAGCTGAAGTTGGAGCTGAATATACTAAATTTTTACCATTTAAGACATCTACTTTACTCAGACATTCCACCTGCCAAGGAAACATTGTAATTAAATTTTTTAGCTCATATTTTTCTAAGACAGCTTTTGGTAATCCCCAAGAAGATAATTTATTATATGGTTTACTATTATCTGTTAAACCATTATAATCAATCAAATTATTTCCAATAGTTTGATTTTTATTATTAAGTTTACAACTACTGGGTATAGTAATTGATATATTTTTTTCATTATTATTTAATATAGAAGTTACTGCAGACTTTTCAATTCTTTTCTCGAATAAAATTTTCCTGTCATCAAAAGGGTTCTGTAAAATTTTTGGTATTTCCTCTTTTGTAAGTGATGTTTGCGATAAAAATATGGAATCATCAAAAAGTATGTCTTTCCCTTCATTTTTATCGTCAGTTTTCTTAAAAGATACGTCTTCTGAAAATGTTCTAGGTGTAAAATTAATATTTTGCGTAAAATTAAAATTTTCAAAGGTATCATTCATTATATATTCCACGACTAAACTCTGTAATTTTAAAACAAACGTCAAATAATGTATTTCATCAAAACATAAGATATCTTCTATTACAAATTATAAGAAAAAGTAAATACCCAGATGCTTTGGTTAATTGGATACGGTTTGTGTACAATGTAAAAGGCAAAAAAAAAAGAAGTCGACAAATGGTAGTTAGCAGTTTAGCCATTAGGTAGAAATTTCCAGTGGTACCACCTACAATAATAAAAAGTGCTGAGAACAAACTTAACAAAATACATTATTTCAACAAATAATTATTTAAATTAAACAAATTAATATTTTATATAAATAAAAATATACATTAAATATACTAACATTGTAATCGTTTGTTGGTACAAAAATTAAAAACTCACCGTTGTTGGGGTTTTAGACACTACCTACTAAATCTTGAAACCAAGTTAGTCAAAAAAACAACTGAATATACTTGATTTATTAACAATATTGTCACTATATCGCTATGTTTGTTGTCGTGTCCACTGCAAAAATAATATTTTTAATTACTTAGTTAAACATTGTTTAGTGAAGGAACCAGAACAAGATGATAATGGATTAATACACTCTGTTTAGTTCGAACATTGTTTAGCATGGTTGGTCGGCCATCGAGTAGTGAATAACATCAATTTTTTGCGATTTTGTGTATGTATGAATTTATGTAATTAAAACTGCATAGTTAAAGTTTAAAAATATCTAATTATCTTTAGCAAATAACGTACTTTAATTCGAAGTGATTTATTTGAACGTACAGTTCCAACATTCTACGAAAACTACATATAATCGCACGACTAATACATTGGAAAACCCCCAAATCTCAGTGACGCAATTAATAACCTCCATTTCTTTTTGTGATAATAGTGCTCGCCTTACACATTTCCATTAGTTTTCATTAAGAATTTTGAGTGTGTTACTATTCTTAGTGAATGTTTATTGGAAAATAACGTTAGCAACTTTTTATTTTGATGGACAGTGCTAACATATCCAACGCCATTTGCGTTAAACAATTCCTTGTAAATTGTAAATGGCTAACTTAAACGATAGGTGGTATTTTACTAAAGAACGATTAGAAAATTCTCCGTCAAGAAAACATGGTTTCGACTCACATAAAGAGCTCTCCAACCGCCAACAAGCTGCCAATTTTATCCAGGACATGGGACAGAGGCTCAAAGTGTATCCTTGCTTCTAACACATGGTTTGGTTATTAATTTAATTTTTTTATTTTTAGCGGTTGCCTGGTTATATTTTTTTAAATTGTATATAAAAATTGATATATATATATGTTGTCTTAAGTTAAAATTCTTTTTTAAACTATTAAAGGAAAATTGAATTATGGTAATTTTGCTCATCATTTAATTTTAACGGCAACTTTACTTCATACTCTTTTTATTTTCAATACAGAATGTCAGGTTAATATTGTATATTTGTAATCTTATACAAGATTAAGGAATTTTTAAAAAAAATTTTAGAATAAATTTGTAAATAAACCATAGAGGTTTTGAAAATGAAAATAAAACTAAAAATTTTATACTAATTTTAAAATAAAAATATGTATATAAGCATTAGTAATTCATCTAATAAAGATAAAATATAAGATACTTATGTAAATGTGTACTTTTCAACTGTAAACAATACTTGTTTTGTTATGAAAATTAGTTGGGGTATTTATACAGTTAAAGATCAATGTGAACAATTTTTTACAAAAATTTTAACAAAAAACTCAAAAATTAAGTAATTATGTTTTTTTTCCTTCCTAGTTTTGCAATTTACATTAAAAATGGAAAGAAATCTTTGCTATTTATATATTAGATTCATTTTTATATCTACATTACCACTATTTTTGTTTTGTGAAAAAAAAAACATTAACCATCTACATAATATATTTTGTAACCATATTGTTTTCCCTTATACATATTGTAAATAAAGTGGTAAAAATAAATAAAAGGAAAATTAAAAATCATATTTATTTTTAATTATTTTTTGTCTGTAAAATAACCTTTCCATTTTAATTTGAAAAACAGGTAAATTCATTATACATATGTTTATACCTTGTACAAAATCTAATAAAAATTGACATACTTATGTAAAAAAAAATCTGTGGCTCTTTCATTTAAAATTGCTGATCTTAATTTTTTTTTTAATTTTTACCTTTGTGGTTAATTATGAAACCTTTTTTATTATTTCTTTAAATACTTGTAGTAACTGTAGTACTTGTATAAAAATTATTCATAAATTTAATTTGGGTCAATCAATATTTGAAATGCAGAGTAACTTAAAAGCATTTAATGATTGTTTCAGAAATTTATTGGTTGTGGAATAAAATAATTTCATTTAAACTTATAATTTTTGATATATTTTCTGATCTCTAAATGTTATTACCCAATGTAAGTGGTGTAGTTATTAAATGATAACATTTTTTTGTAAGAGAGGAATTTGCACAGGGTTTTTTATCATAAATTACCCAGTGTTGTTTTATTGAAGATACATAAATATTTAAAAACTGTAGGGTTTTCACTAAGACTTAACATTCATAATAGGACAAAATTATTAAATGAATGTATAAAAAGATAGTAGCAACTTATTTTTAGTTAAGCAACAGGTAAGTTGCTGTTTAAAATTAAAAATCTGTGCACTTTGTAGGTGATATTTTTACACATCAACAAAAATAATATTATTAAAAATGTATTTACCAAATCTTATCCATAGAAAATATAATTTTTTTTTGGTTTGGCTATAAAAAAGAAATATATTGATTGAGTATAGATGGGAGTCAGTGAGGGGATAAAGAAAAATGTAATATAAAGTTAGAATCAAGCTACATAAAAGTAGTTAATTTTTGCCTAGTGATGAAGTGATGAATAATTTTGTTATTTAATTCTATCCTGATTTACTGAATTTTTTTAGAAATAAAATTAGTATTCTGTCAAAAATATTTTATTCTAAAAATACCTTACAAAATTAGCTTCTACCCAAAGAATGGAAAAAAAACTGATTGTATAGTTTTGGGTTCAGAGTCTGATGTAACAATGTGAACTTATTAAGTGATAACTAAGGGCAAACAATACTTTGTTTTTTCATAGCAAATAAGTTAACAGTAAGAGAATTTTAATGGCCTTTTAATTAAACATAGGGTTGTATTTCTCATTTTTTTTTTCTTTTAAATAAATATCACATTTAAATGATTTTTAACTTTATTATGATCAATTATTTATTAAAATAGTTTATTTTTTTAAGTTTGATTAATAATTTTATGTTCTTATCAAGTACATTTTACATTTACATAAGATGTAGAATTTTTAAAGATTTTTAATTAATTTTACTATTAAAAATTAACATTTTTTTTATGTTAATTGTACTTATCCATTTTAATAGATTAATTTTTTTTTGTTTTTGCTAAATGTTAAACAATTAATATAAGTTTTTTATCAGCATTTATCGGCATATTTAGCCTTATTCACATTAGAAACATATAGTATAGAGAAAGATTGGCGAAGAATATTATGATAAATTTTTAAAGTCAGTTGTGTATTAATTTTTTCAATGGTTTTTTTTTTAATTATGTATGTTGTGTATTTTCTTTATTTAATAAATTTAAGATTTTGCTGAATCTTAAGTTTTGTGGTAAAGCTGAAAAATATACAAAATTACTATTAAAATAAATACTACAATTCACATTTACCCTGTTTTAATGTACATTGCAAAACCATGTAAATGCTTTATTATAAAAAAATCATCTTTATTTTAAAATTTATTAGGTTCAGAAATGTATACAAAAATGTGATTATGCCTAAATTTATGGTTGCGAATTTTTCTTAACACTAGATATATAGGTCACAGCTATGCATCAACACTGCAATAGTTTATATGCACCGGTTCTATGTATTTCACTCTTTCACACACTTTCCCTGGAATCAAATGGCAGCAGCTGCATTGTTCTTAGCTGCCAAAGTGGAGGAACAACCAAGGAAATTGGAGTATGTTATAAGAGTTGCTAATATCTGCAAAAATGGCAGAGACACCAACATTGACGTCAATTCAGAAAGGTATTTATATAATTGTTTGTTTCCTCATTCAATTAAAAAGAAAACAAAATTAAAATGTGACATGAGAGATTTATAATTGTAAATGTATATTTTTAAGGTATATAAGTCAATCACAAGATCTGGTTTTTAACGAAAATGTTCTGCTGCAAACTTTGGGATTCGATGTAGCAATAGATCATCCACACACACATGTGGTGAGGTGTTGTCATTTAGTGAGGGCTAGTAAAGATCTTGCACAAACTTCCTATTTCATGGCTAGTAATAGGTAAGTCATTTTGTATATATTATATCTATTGTGCATTTGGTAAACTACTCAAACTTTTTGGAAAAAATTATGCACTTAGTTTTTATCATTAATAAATAAATAATTGTAAATTATTGTACAAGATAAGATTAAAATAGAAAACTCTTTTTTTTCAGCTTACACCTGACGACTATGTGCATACAGTACAAACCTACAGTGGTGGCTTGTTTCTGTATTTTGGTTGCTTGTAAATGGTCCAATTGGGAGATACCATTATCATATGAAAAGAAAGAATGGTATTCTTATGTGGATTCCACGGTAACAGCAGAGTTGTTACAACAATTGACCGAGGAATTTTTAGTGATATTTGAAAAGTGCCCTTCAAGGCTAAAGGAGAAAATAATGGCTATAGCTGAAAATGTTAATCACATTCCTACTCATCATACCGTATCGCCCTTTGTAAGTTTTTATTGAAATTTGTTGCTATGCAGTTATTCATTTTTTTGTTAATGTTAAGCTTGGATGATATTGTTATTGTTTTTTTTTTTGTTTTTAGGACGATCCAAAGAAAATTAAACAGCAGCAAGAAGAAGCAAAAGACGGTCATTCCCACAGGTCATCTGGTTAGTTGAAATTATGTTTAAATAATATTGAATTTCTTCAATATTGTTTTAATGAATTTTTTCAAAAATACCATCGGAAAAATCATTTGTGGGTTATTTTTTTGACAAATGTAAGAATTGATTTAGGTATTTGTGTGATTTGTATTAATTTTAATGAAACTCATTATTAATGTAATATTATTTTAAAAGCTTTGTTACAGTTTTTCAAGTTACTAGTTAAAAGCCGAGTGGATGAACATCGATATTAAATTTTTTTATTTTTTGTTATTGTATTTTATAATATCACATAAAGTATATCTGGCTATACACTGGGACTGTTTATTGAATCGTTACTTCCAAAATAGATTTTTATTGTCCCAAGTTTTAGTATTATATATTTTATCATCATGCTACGTTCCGCGTCGAGAGACTGTTTGAATTTCTGAAACAACTTGTATATAAATAAAACGGCAGTGTAATTTAATAACTGAATTAATATTTTTAAGGTTTGGATAACGATCCACACAAACATAGATCGTCACGTCCACACGACAATACCCAACAACATGGCAGCAGCGCGCAACACCAGAGAGATAGAGACCGAGAACGGGAACGTCGTGAACGACAACAGCAACACCAAAAAGTGGCGATGGGCAGCTCTGGAGTAAGCAATAACAGCGCCAACATGAAATCTTCGCACAGTAGCAGTAGCAGCAGTCACCACAGATCGATGGATCCTAAGATGAAACCTCTACCATCATCGTCATCTTCGCGTCCACATTCAATGCCTTATCCTCAACCTAAAGATATTCTTCGCGAAGCTGCTTCCAGAGACTCTCCCTTTGGCTTGGCGAGAGAATACTCTAAGGATCCTCATCATAATCGATCGGAGAACAAGGATTCTTCAAAACGAGATTACCAATACAAGAACAACAATCAACAGGAAGGGAATAACGCTTACAGCGATATCAGAATGAATTATCCATCGGATATTAATAATAAACCAACATTAGATACGACTGGTAGACCCAGAATGGATCCTAACAAAATTGCTACAAGTACGTCATCGCGCGGTAGGCAGGAGGAATCTTCAAAATCCCATTTGGAGAATATCAAAAAACATTTAACTGCGGCATCATCGTCCGACAAGTATTTACCAAAAGTCGTTAACGAACCACCCAAGTCCGTCCATAAAACCGTTACACCGATGATTGCTGCAAACAACGTTAAATTAAGTCAAGCCAACAACAGCGGCACTTACGCACCACCTCCACTCTATCAAGATATCAAGACTAAAACAATTGACACGATAAAAGAAGAAGTACCGACGCCGCCCATAATCAAACGACCAAGTTTGTTTTCGCCGGAAAAAACGCCACCACACAAACAGACCATAGCTATTGCCGCCAACGAAAATAATAGTAATGATTGTTTTGCATCGTCTGGCGAATCAAAAAGAGAGAGAAATTATTCAAGCAGCTCTGAACCAGAATTGAGACCGGTGATGAAGAAGATCGATCAAGTTGAGGGTTTTGAAAATTTGATAAGAGACAATACGATCGATTTTGATGGAAATAAACAAACACCTGACCATATTACGAAGCTCAAAATGGATGATATTAGTCCCATGTCGGACGTAGAAGATTTTAAGACGACTGAAAGTAATGGAGACTCAGGAGCAATCATCAACAGCAATAGGTAAGACTTGTTTTATTTGATTTGTACAATGTTTTTGACGATATATTTTACTCCTCATCATCGTTATTATTTCCTATAGAAAAAAGTTTTAGATTCAAGTTGTGTGGTTATGATTAAATTTTGTTAAAATCCTATCAAAAGTAGTGTGCAGATTTCAAGGAATACAAAAAAATTTATGAGCCGTCGCGGGACGCCTGGCAGGTGTGAAACATCGAAACTATTTGATATAGAAAATTTGCATAAAAGGATGGTTTATTACAGAAAATAAATATGGCATAATCAAAAACAAAATATTCAGGTATTAAAAATATATGCGCACTCATGTGCATAAATGCCTTAATTATAAAAATATAATTAACTTACTCTTAACTTGAGTCACTTAATAATTTTACGTTCTTAGCAAAAGGCTGCTCACTTTCATGTTTTAAACCATTACTGTCAATCATATTTCATTGTAGTTACTACTTTCAAATAAATTTTCTTATTTGAAATTTAAAAAAAAATCATCACATTTTAGTTTTTTGTTATCAAGACAATGTTATTTACATAAAAAACAATAATAATCCAAATAAAGTTAACAATTTAGTATTATCAGTTATTTCTGTAGTATTAACACTCGATATTGTTTCTGAGCTGAGTTACAATAGGCCGATAATAACTAAAATAAGCAACGAAAGTGTTACTTGTAACGTAGGCGGAGCCTAAGCGACGGAGCGAGCCGAGTAGTTACGAGGCTGCCCAAAGTTTTCACATCGTTGTTATCTCCCAAGCGCGCCATTAGATGTTTCACATCAAAAAATATTTTGTTTTGGTTTGTATATTTGCGATATTTGTTATTTAGTAAATTATTTATATTCTGTACTATCGTAATTATGTTTATTTGGTCTGAATCCAAATTTATTTTCTGTTAAGATGTTGTATTTATCCATAAAATTGTATATTTGATTTGAAACTGCCTTTTCTATTATTCTGGCAATGTAGCTTGTAATAATTATTGGTCTATAATTTTGCATAAGTAAGGGATTATCTTTTTTATAGATTGGAATCGCTTTTCCCAATTTAAGGACATCTAGAAATTCACATAGTTAAATAGATTTGTTATTAGAAATGTTATATAGTATGCAAACTCAAGCTTGCAACATTTCAACAGTTTAATGGGAATTTCATCTAATCTGGTTGACTTTTTTGTTCTCATATTTGTTATTATATTTATTACATCATTTCTATTGACTGGAGATAGAAACATGGTTTGATTAATCTTGATTATAATAGTTTGTAGACATACAGTTCACAAAGTGACTTTTTAATTGTTAATCTGTTTTGTTTAAGAAGTATGCAGCAAACTTATTACAAACTTCGCTGGTGTTTATAATACTTGTACCCTCACATTCAATAGCAATAGATTTCATTGTTGATTTCCGACCTAGTTGGTATTAACTATGTTCCAGATAGCTTTTGGTTCATTTGGTGCACCATATTTATCTTTTCAGAATTTTTCTTGTTTTTTATCTTGTTTTTAAGTTCCGTCTTATTTTTCCTATTCAATTCCTTCATTTGTTTCCCTTCTAACATCCTTTGCTCAATGTCACAGTTATACTTTCCGTCTCTCGTAAACTTTGAATCCAAGTATATGTCAGTTTTACATATTTCATTTTAGAATGTTAAGGTTTAAATTAATAAACAAAAATTATTGTGTTGTGCCCTCTTTACTTAGTGACAATACAAATAGTAAAATTATTGGCGATATTGTCATATGTTATTTGTGTTAAAAAAAGTAAACGAGTAAACTGATAATTTTGTATTTTTAGGGGCGCATCTGTGAACGGTCTGGAAACTGACCCGACCGTCATTAGCAATTTGTTAAAAGAGGCATCTGCGACGGCTTCTCATTTAGCGACAAACGTCGTCGTACCTTCAGAATTACCAAACGAAATCCAAAATGACAAAAACCATTACCATCACAAAAGTAAAAAGAAGAACAAAGATAAGCACAAACACAAAGACAAAAATCGCGAAGAGAAAGAAAAGAAGAAGAAACACAAGGATAAAGATAGAGAGAAGCACAGACACAGCAAGGATAAGACATCGGAGGGGCATCACGTACCCGCTATGGAACCGTTGAAATTAAAGATACAAAGAGATAAAATCATCATGGAACCGGTTGCTGTTGCTCCGCCGCCTCCCATTCAAGGACTAAAAATTAAGATACCTAAGAATAAGATAAATACCGAAAATATTACGGAGTTGTCGCATAACGCCGCCTCTAGTCATCCGCCACCTGTCATGGGGGGAATTAAATTAAAAATTCCCAAAGACAAGCTCAGCAACTGCCCCAATTTAGAAAGCAGCGTTTCTAGAAAGAGGGAACGCGACAGTAAGGTAGACATATTTAATTTTACACTTTTTACTCTCTAATCTTATTACCATTTTATTTAAAAAAAACCTATTAACACCAATTGTTAGTATTGTGGATCATCCCGTTTTACGTACATATTTGAAAAGAACTAATTAAAACAGATACCTGAAAAGCTTGATTTTGCAATATTAGAATCATTTATATGCAGTGCTTCTATCCATTTTTTGAGTCGTACTTTTTGGAGTGCACAACTTTTTTGTACGCTTTATATTAGCTTGACTTGTATATATCTATAACGGAATCTTTGGACACGATTTTCACCCATTTATAAACATCGGATCGACTTTAAACTTTGTATACTTTTAAAGGACCGATGAAAATATAATAATTTCATAAATTTTTTCATAGATCCTGGCCAGGATCAGTTATATTTAAAAAAAAAGTGTTTTATATAGATTAAAAACGGTTGATATCCCCCAAGAATTCAATTTAAATACTCTTGACGATTGTACTACTTTCCAACAGATGTCGCTAACGCATATCACCATTTTAAATCCTTGTAATTTTAATATCTCCTCGCGTTTTTTTATATGCTTTATATTAGCTTGACATGTAACGGAATCTTTGGACACGATTTTCACCCACTTAAAAACATCGGATCGACTTGAAACTTAGTATACTTCTAAATCGATGACAATACAATAATGTTATAAATTTTTTTAAAGATACTGGCTAGGATCATCAGGATAAAAAAAACCGAATTAAAAATTAATTTTACAATCAAAAGCGTGAAATGCGCTATAATAATTAATTTATTTGATAATAAACAGATATTGGTACAAGCAAAGTCTCCAAGAAGAAAATTTAAACATCATAAAACTCCCTACGTTTTTGATTGTAAAAGTATTTTTTATTTATTATTTTTTTTGTTTGGTTTTCTTTTGAAGCGTGTTGTCTTAGTTCCATCGCAATCTAATGTTTGTAAACTCACAAATTTCTTATGTAAAAACTCGATTTGTTTTTGTTGGAACAATATGAGTTATGTCCCCACAAAATTTGCACAATAAAGTTAAAAAAGCTTCATAAACATCATAAACGTAACAAACTTCCCTAAGAACTAGTGTTAAAAATATCGGGTTATTATACCACCAATGTCAAAAAGTGGTCACGTGCTGCACGTCACCTATAAAGAACGGTCTAAATTTTTCACCAAACCAATAACTTCTGACAAAAAGGAAAGTAAAAAATAATTCATCTGTGTATTATTATTAAATAGCACTAACTGTGCCACACCCTATTTATATTTGATTTTTTTGTTTTATTTTCAAGGACCGAGGCTCACCCGACAACCCCCCATCGAAGGTGACCAAATCCAGCCACAAAGAGGCAAAAACGAACGGCAAATACTCATCCAACAACAATAAGGTAAGCTACGAAGTAGTTAACAGTCGAAACGAACAAACACAATCGAATTTTGTAACTAACCAACACCAGCATCAAAAAACTACTAACAACTATAAAAAAATATTCTCAGCACCGCCTCCCCCTCCTCCTCCGCCTGTGCAGACCCATGCGCATTCTCAAATGTACTATTACGATCAAATACCGCCGCCAATTATGCCAAACTTGAATGTACCGCCACCTCCTTATATGTACTTGTATAATCAGCCGTATTTGTATGCGCACCCCCCGCCAGTTATTCACAATCATAGTTCAAATCCACCGTTACCGATGGACGCTCCACCACAAGCGCCCCCACCACCCCCAGAATAGATTAAAGGGGTTTAAGGTGCTACCTAAGTGCCATCCATTTTCGGTACGATTAAAATAGTCGAATGCAATTATCACGTGTATTGATTCATGGATATGATAAAAAAAAACCTGTAAAGTATGATATTGGTATAATCAATTTGTGCTAAACGCAATGAAAAACTAATACTACATACGAAATGATGTAATCAATTTTGCTGGTCGCAATTGATTATTCATCAAAATGTGCTAAAGTATGTGACTTGTATTCATAAAATGATATAATCAATCGAAGTTAAATGCAGAAATTTAAAATATGTTCGGAAGGATCAATTTTATCCATTTATTGTATGAGCAACAATTGATTATTTCCAAGAGTTTAGAGTTAGTTTTTTTTTTTCAGTTTTTCTTTCTTATTGAATCGGTACATTTAATTAATTTATCCCGTCAGTTCATTGTTTCGGCAACAAGTACGTTATATAAAATAATATCAAGGATTTTATATTTATATAATTTTAAATATAAATCTGAAATAATAAAAAATCCTTAGGAGTTGTTTCTATTAAAAAAAAACTAGTTTCGAAAAATGTTAAAAAAAAAAATTGTACTTATGTAGGTTTAAGTTTTATCTAAATGCGGTCAAACGCGTTTCTAGATTTTAGAAAAAAAAACTATGCTCAATTATTAGTGACCAAACATTCCAAACTATTGGTTCATTTGTGATTTTTTATGTACTTTTTATAGACACTAAATATTACAGTTTATTTAGTATAGGGAAAAATAGTTGTGACCCTAACCACGTTCCCCCATTTATATTTTAGTTTATTTAACCAATTTCCTTTAATACTTACTATTATACGTTTTTCCTGTAAATTGACTTTTCCGAATTTTCGAATATTTGAAGTTGATTTGTTTTTAGGAAAAAATTTACCCTGAATTGACTTGGCATTTATTTTTGGTTTGATCCATTTCATTTACGAGGTTTGGCTATTAAATAACGAGACTGATTATGAAAAAGAGTTTTATTTTAAAAATTATTCTACAATCAAATGCTGCTCCCCTTCAATGTACTCCCCTCCCCTTGCCACACACCGTTCCATTTTTTTTTTTTTTTTGGTCAAAGCAATGCTGGAAGTCTTCTTTTGTAAGAGCATTTAGGAGCTTCGCGCCGATTTTCGCTTTACCTCTTCCATCGACTCGAACCGGGTTCCTTTTAAGGCAGACTTGATCTTCGGAAACGGCAAAAAGTCACAGGCTGCTAAATCAGGCGAGTAAGGCGCGTATTCGAGCACTGGAGTGTCTCTAGCGGCTAAATAACGCTTCGCGGACAGCGCGTTATGGGCAGGTGCGTTGTCCTAGTGCAAGAACCACGACTTGTTTTTCCACAATTCCGGTCGTTTCTTACGAACTCGCTCTCGAAGTGTTGCTAAAACTTTCAAATAGTAAGTTTGGTTTACAATTTCACACTCTGGAACCCATTCAGTCATTACGATGCCGTTGATGTCGACTAGGACGTTGGTCATCTTTGGTGCTCTCTCGGCCTTCAGAATACCGTTTATACCATTCAAAATCACGCGCAGGAGATAGAGAATTTTCACCATAGGCCTCTTTTAACAACTTATAGCACTCAGTCGGATTTTTTTTTAATTTAACGAGAAATTTTACATTGATCCATTGCTCGTGGTTTTCGTCACACATTGTTATCGGTACGAGAAAAAAACACTTTCGTTTCTAATCTCTATAGAAAAAATACTACTACAGCGACAAAAACGCGTTTTCGTACTGAAATAGTAGACACTTCCAGCTATCCAACGCTGCATTCGTTACCCCCGTAGTCTCGTTATTTAATAGCCAGACCTCGTATATGTGGTCATAATTAGTATAATTATTATAGAATACAGGGTATCTTTAATAACTTTGTAATTTCGGTCATAAATCGACGATAAGCCGGAATTAAAACTATTTTTTTGATTCGATTTAAAAAAAAATTGGCTCAATCAGTTCAATACTCTCAGTGGGAATTTTACAGGGTAAATTAATTAAGAAGAACATTACTGTACATTAATCATCGCTTAACATTGCAAAAAATATTGTTTAATTATTCTTCAAAAGTGAACCAACCTGTTTACAAATTTTTTGCCAATCAAAATTATTTATTCCATCCCCTTTTTTTAAACCATTTTTACAATTTTCCGTTTATTCTTTTCATTGCATGAACACAATTTTACTAACAATAAAACTGATTGTGAGTATTATTATGATAATTCTATGTCACAAAATAAAAAATAGATAAATTGAATGTATGACTTTAGAAAAGTATTTATTGATAATAAATATATTTTTATTATTTATACACACACATACACATTTAGTAGTTACTTAATTTGTTATTTTGTTTTTAGTAGTTTTTTGTTTATAAATCTTCCTATAGTATTAATTTTACTGTTAAAGTTAGTATCTCTATTGTAGACCACAGGTTAAAAGTAGGAGAATGTTTTTACATTTCATAATTTGTTTTTATAAAAATGCGCTTTCGAAAAATAAAATGGAAAATATCGACATTTTTAAGACAATTGTAGGATTGATATCGGTTTAAATAAAATAGTCGATAATATTAAACAATGGAGTGAAATGTGAAAATAGTTTCTGAATTTTTCATTTATTTGTAGTTAAATAGATATTTTGAACATGTGTTTGCATGGGGTTGTTCAACTCGTGTCAGCATCAGCATGGTAAAATAATTTTTGTGTCTGTGTGATGCATTTTTCTTTTTCATATAAAAAAAAGTAATTAGCAGTAATTTTAAACATTTTGAGATATATGTAAATATTGTCAGTTTATTTATTTTTTTAATAAATGTTTATTGAAACGTTAATTTTTTTTTCAAAAATGCCAAATATCTCAAATTGTGTACCACTCTATTCGTAGTTAGTATTATATCCAGTTTAAGCACTCTTTCTTACCTTTTCCTGTTCTTAATACTTACATTTCCTGCGCCCTTTTTCATTATCTTATCCCGTCAAAGATCCAGAACGAAAAAAATCTTAAATCAATATTATTACTTTAATTTTTAAACTAATAAATTTATTGATTGTGACGGAATTTTAAATTCGCCACTAACAAACCGCCATGGAGTACTCTCTTATTTCCCTTGCAACAGTTTCGCCAATGCAAGAAAAGCAAAAAGCTTTAAAAATTTAATGTAAAATTAGAACTCTTTAAATTTAAACATTGCAAAAAATTAAAATAATTCATTTTCAAATAAGTACACAAGAGTTTGTTTTTTTAAATAGATAACGAAATGTTCGAGGTTACCAGCGATGTACAGAGAGAGAATAATACCAGAATAATAACAAACCAACGAGAAGCGACAAAAGCCCCTTTTGAGTACAAAAAAATTGTGTCTGTTGCAAACAATACCGGCTCTTTCGATTTCCCCTCTCGAAACAAACAATACCTACAAAAATCTTAATACCTAACATTTATTGTAAATTTGACCTTTTAAATATCGGTAGTTCAGCAGTGCATTATTTAGCACGTTATACTCCGACCCGTTTTTTTTAATGCAGTGAATGTATTTAAGGTGTACGAAGGTACACGAAAATCAACCCCACAAACATCTGACGAAAGTTTTCGCTTATCGTTGGTTTGTTATTCTAGGATAATACCGTATTCCTTAACAAACAGTTACCTAAATTAAATGATTTTTGTAATTGTTTCACGAACGAAATAATCAGTTAAATTCCAAAACAATTTTCACTAATTTCGACTCCTTTTGCATCCAAAATTAATTTTTATAAAACTTCTATCGTACTTTACTACACTGCGTTTCCAATGGTTTGGCAGTAAAGGAATACGGAGGAAGTTGGCGTTGCAAATTTTTTAAATTAAGGTAATATTTACAGCTTACCTTACATTCTTGAGTAAAAACTATTTATCGGTAATTATTGTATCCATGACTCATAGTTAATATGACTTACTATAATACAAAACAATATCCGGTGCAAGTTATAGTCTAAGATCCGAAGTAAAGTGGACCTTCACCCATCTGTTTAATGGATAAAAATTATTTTTTAAGTAATTTGGTATGTCGAAAATTATAAAAAAATAGGTTGCCTGAAAAAATCCTGGCCAGGCTATTTTATTTTTAGTTTCTACAGATGAGTTTAACGAAAAATTTTTACAGCAACCGTAAGTACAAAGCCTATAGAATATGCATACGTAGGGTTGCCTATATTTCTCCCGGTCTAACTATGGGGTTGCCAGGTATAAACAGGTACTTTGGTCCTAGTTATTTTCGCCTACTTGTTTAATCTATAAATGAAACATAAAAATAAGCGCTGTTTTATTGCGAACACAATGATATGGGGTTGCCCGCAAAAAGTCTGTCCTGAATGATGGTTGTCGAATTTTAAAAAATAAAATTTTAATGTGACTGTGAACGTGCGACAAAGAGGTCCAAGACAAATATCTCGTACGATAGACGAAGACACAGAGTTGTAGCTGCGCGCGGCGCGACCGCAGGATGTAAGGGAGTGCGTATGTTAGTAGTTCATGCAATAGAGAACGATAGCGATAGACTAGTAAACAACAATATAATTTGGAGCAACTGTGGTAGTATACGTACGAAAGTAGTATGAAATATATAATAATTTGAAAGTTGATATATGTAGATTAATATAATAATTTTCAAGAAAGTAAATCAAAACGAACCGTCGAAAATTTTAAATTAAAAAATAAAAAAATCAACACTAAGGATATTTTGTTTAGTACAAAATTTTTATTGTACTACACCATAAATATAAATATTACATTAATAAAAAAAGAACTTTCAATTCATAATTATTATTCTGTCTGATTCATCTGAAGTACAATTTTGATTATCGATTTCGGTATACAATATTTAAGGTTACTAGCTGCTCCAAAATATTGCTGGTTACTAGTCTATCGATATGATTTTCTATTGCATGAACTACCAACATTGCGCACTCTTACATCCTGCGGTCGCGCTGTGCGTAGCTATAACTCTGTTCGTCTATAGCACGAGATATTTGTCTCAGACCTCTTTGTCGCACATTCACAGTCGCATTAAAATTTTGTTTATTAAAATTTGACAATCATCCTTTAGGACACACTTTTTGCGGGCAACCCTATATCATTGTGTTCGCAATAAAACAGCGCTTATTTTTATGTTTCATGTAGGCAATATAGGCAACCCTACGTTTGCATATTCTAGAGGCTTTGTACTTACGGTTGGTGTAAAAATTTTTCTTTAAACTCATCGGTGAATTTTTAATTAATTATAGCCTGGCCAGGATTTTTTTAGGCAACCCATTTTTTTTATAATTTTTATTATACTAAATTATAAAATAATTTTTATCCATTTAACAGGTGGGTGAAGGTCGATTTTACTTCGGATCCTCTACCATTACACGATCAGGTACTATCACAGCTACACTCCGTCGCCGATTTGTCAAAATTATAGAAACATTTAGAAAATGTAGAAAATTATGGAAGGAGGAACTTATGTTTTGACTTAAAAATGTGATACTATTTTTTTCTAAAAAGAACAGTTTCTTAATATTATTAACATAAACATGTACGTAAACCAAATAACTTGTGAACAACCAAAACGCGCCGAACTAAAAAAATACCATTTAAACGGTAACGACGCATTTTGATCGACAAGGCCACCAACTACTTATGTTTTTACGTTTATTTAGATACTAATATAAACAAGTTTTGTAATGTTATTTCGTCTTATTTATAAATAAATAGTACAGCAGCATAAACTGTGATGGGACAATGTGTTCATCAAAGTACTTTAAATAACTTGCGCAATTAGATTGACGTTTGTCAAATTGAATAAATCAATAGGTGGTGTAACATTACGTGCATTGGATTTTGTTTTGTATTTACTGTACGATACAAATTAGATAGAACAACCCAATAGAACTGTAAGTAGTAAGACATGAATAAATATAATGGTTGTAAACTACACTGATTAAGAAATATTTCTTTCATTCATTCATTATTTTTATTATTATTTCACTATATAATTATAAAATTCCCTAACCGGACATTCATGAAAATAATTTTTTCTTTGTTCTTTAAGTTAGTACCAACTATTAAACTCGTACAGTTTTAGAGATTATGAAGTGTTGTGGTATACGGACTAATCTCGTATTTATTTGCATGTATTGTAGTATATAGTTTGTATACATAATTCCTGCCAATCGATTGAAAACGAGGTGTAGATATTATTTTAATTTTTTTCTTGTGCACAATAGTATGTCGATTTGTGATTTGTATCAAAACGATCGAGATGTAGTATTTATCTGTACTACAAAAGTTTTTTATTCTGTTATTTATTTTTTATGTTGGTATCGTCGGATACCAAAAACAAACAAAAAATTAATAAATTTCTCGAGGCACAAGTCCTGACTGGTTTCGACGAAAAGACGTTGGATTTCTCAAAAAAAAAAAAAGATTCTTACCGATTCCGATGAAAAAATTAATATTTTCTAAGCTGAAAGTTTAGTTGTACAAAAAAGTCGAAAATACACAAATAAAAATCGGTCTAAACGTAAATGCGAGGTTATCTTTTCCCCGGCTCAATTCTTTACTTTTTGTCACATTTTGTCACTAACAAACTTGTATATAATCACAGTTTTTGATTTAAAAGTGGTGATCTGTAACTTTATGTCAAAATTTTAAGACTGCATTTGTAATAAAATCAAAATATAAACGTTCGCAATGAAAAAATTTCAGTCTCAGTCTCTGGTCAGAAAACAAAATACGCTTTAAAAAATATTACTTGGCTAAATCAAAAACAACTGCACCGATCTAAAAATGCTAATGTGCTTCATGTAACGCGACTAAAACGCCGACGGATCAATGTAGTGATCCAAAAAAACTGAAGTTGCTTGATAATTTTCAATTTGTTTGTATAATTAGCAGTAAAACACATTTGGTTATTTTTTATCTTGGTCCATTTCTGAGAAGCTACATCCAGATTAAGTAACAATGAAACACACCAATTTTTTCATTTAAGTCCCTACTATAATTAAATTCTTTACAAATTAATAGTTTTAGACTAATCCTAAGAAGAGAAAATGGACACCAACACTTGAAATTAAATTTATTCAAAACACACCTTTTTTGTTTAAGCGTTAGAGAATAACATCAAAAAAATTAAGCTAATTAAAAATTTTCTAGCAATTTTCATTGGATCACTTCATGTGGGTTAACCCTGATCGGGCGGCAGCGCTGGCGAACTGTATGTATGTACCTAGTAAATAATAACCGCTAGTAGTTAGTTAAAAATATACGAGGTTTCTTTTATGCCATCCGTTCAAGCTTCAAATTAATATTTTGTTCGTTAAATCGGGCCAGTCCGGACCTGCAACGAGCACGTTTTGACGTATTAAGGAGTTTTGGTGGTTTGCAGGTGGTGAAAACGGGTGATGGCGAAACTTCAATATCAGTACACAGGTTGGCCGAATCTAAGTATATGCACAAGAGTTCGACGTCCTAGACTTAAGTGCACGATGTTCTATATTTCGAACACCTTGTATACGAAGTAGAATTACAGAAAACTGGGTCTCATCGTCTAGACGTACCCCTTTTCTCACTTTTTTCTATTTCTTACAAATTCTTCCACATTTATCTCTCTATTGTCAATATAATGTTACTATTAATATTAGTTTTTTTTTTAAAAACAAGTAGTTTAGTTTACTTTATTCGATTTAGACTGGACTTTTTTATATTTTTCTAGTTGACAGCTGCGATTTAAATAATAGATTATAATAATAATGTTTATTTACCCTTCTTTTGGATAATTCAATGTTTTTTTATCTTTTTCTTTTCAACCATCCAAAAGGTAAATTTTAAAGCCTTTTCTGTAATAATAACACAAGACTGAATTAAAGTGACTGATTAGCAACGAAAAGCCTTGTATTGATAGTTTTTTCCGCGATTTGTGAACTTTTGATACTCGCTGTGATTTTTCTTTGAAGGCAAAGTTGTTTCAAAAATATTTTGGATTTTAGAAGATGGCTGACAAATTTTGACATGTGTTGGTGACGCTTTGCAAAGGTTGTCCGATTTTTCGTAGAAATCTTTAAAAAAAAAATTTTCAAAACAATTTGACTAGCTGCTAAAAAAAATGATTTTTTAGTTCGTGGATTTTGTCATAAACTTTATATAAATGACTAGGTGGCTGTCAACGATGTTTCTAAATATGAAAAAGTAATATTGTTAATACAGTATATAATATACTTGGTTTCTGTAATTGTTCTTCTGTGGAAAAAAGCAATGTCTTTTTTATATGAACTTGATAAAATAGGTTTGTTTGCTTGTAATTTATTATGCTTATAGGGTCGTTCAATAGTGTGGAAATATGAATGTACAGTCAGTACACTCATTTTATTTTCGAAACGAAAAAAAAGATAAAAGTATAAAAAAAATGTTCCCTTGTTAATTTGTTATTTGCTACTGGTCTGTTTGTTCCAGCTGATTCTTTTTATGTTGACTATGAAAACCGTCATCTCGTATATAACGTTTAGCTTTTATTACTTTTGATTATATTTTTGCGGTCTATGAAAGGACTCCACATTACGGGACCGCCCTGTATATACTAATACGGGTATTTATTTATTAATTCCAGGACGTTATAATGTTGTTTATGTTAGTCAGTTATCTTTACTATTATTAAATATTTAGATAATGCCAACTTGGATTTCTTTGCTTTGTTGGTGAATATTTGTCTTTAAAATATGGTAGAATTTGAAATGAACTTAAAAGAGCCATTTTTTTTTAATCAATATTTTTCACATATTTTTTAACAGATCAAAAAAGTTTTATTTCAAAATTGGTATGTCTCATTGAAAAATATAACCTGAAATTAAAGAAAAATAACAATTTTTTTCAATCAATTGTTTGCTGTCGACCAGCTAAATACTTATTCCTAATATCAATACATGCATACTTTTAAGAACAGATAAAATAAATTAATTTTGAACAAAAGTAACATGAGCGGGGGGTGTATGCCTTCTTTACATGGTTTCGAACATGTGTTTTATTTATGTAACAATACTTGATCATTAACAAGAAACAGCTAAACTTTACTTGAATATTTTTTTATTGTCCCTTTCTTGACAAGTTCGAAATGAAGTAATAATAACGGAATAAAATAGGAATATTAAAACGTCGAATGTTAATTTGTCAGTATAAATCAGTGGTTGCAATTAAGAGCATGTACAAATTTTACCATTTGCCTTTTCTAAAGCATTAATAATGATAATATGTGTGCTTTTTGCTTGTACGATTGAAATATTTATTTCGTTGAAAAAATCTTTTCTAAGCAGCAAACCGTTCGGAATTAATCAAATCTAAAGTATATTTTATATGTATAGATTTATGGGTTTACAATGTCATATTTTTAAATAGCCGATTCCGCAAGTGCCTCAATTTCGTAGTTGGAAACCATATGGACCCTTAACGGTCCAAAATATGACAGTGACATATTTTTATACCAGCACCCATCTGACGATACGAAAATTCAACCTATTCCATATTTAAACACAGACGGTCCCTCGAGAGTACAAAGGGAACTAGGGAAGTTTTGCAATGCAGTTCTATTTATTTTATTTTTTTTTAAATAATTTCCACCACAGACAATACATCTCTCCATCCTCCGACACCGATCCTTAAACCACATCTGCCACGTCTCGCTAGGGAGTAAGCCGCACTCGTTGTCTCAAACCCTCAAATGGTCCTCATCACTGAACATATTTTTATACCAGCACCCATCTGACGATACGAAAATTCAACCCATTCCATATTTAAACACAGACGGTCCGTCGAGAGTACAAAGAGAACTAGGAAAGTTTTTTAATGCAGCTCTATTTCTTTAATTTTTTCAAAATAATTTCCACCCCTGGCAATACATTTATCCATCCTCTGAAACCAATTCTTAAACCACATCTGCCACGTCTCGCTAGGGAGTAAGCCGCACTCGTCCCAAACCCTCAAATGGTCCTCATCACTGAAAACCGTCTCCCTTTCAGCTTCATTTTTACATGGGGGAAGTCGCAGGGTGCAAGGTCTGGCCTGTAAGGAGGGTGCTCAAGCATTTTTAGTCCTGTAGTGGTCAAATATTCGGTGCAGGCTTTCCCGCGGGGAGCTGGAGCGTTGTCATGATTAAAGAACCTGGTATCCATTCTTAGATCTGGTCGGAAATCCTTCAGAGTCGATGACTTTAAAAAGGCACTGTTCAGTGTACCATTAAGCTATGACTGTCATTTGTGTGTCCAACACGACACATGGTCGACACATCATAATAGTACAGCTAAGTCTCTGCACCTGTTACGATGTTGTTCACTTACCACGATTGTCCTTTATTTCCCGGCACCATTTCACACATCTTCAGTCGGACTATGCGGCACCCAAAGAGAACAAACTTTCGTCACGTTCAAATGATCGTTCAGAATCGAACAAATTTCTGGTGCATTTAGGCCTAAGGTTTCTTCAATCTGGAGGTAAGTCACTCGCCTGTCTTCGCCCAGCATTTTTCTCACAGCAGTAACGTTTTCCTCCGTAACGGACGTTGGTGGCTTTCCAGTCCTCTCGGTGTCCTCCAGACTGAAATTTCCCTCTGCACTACCTGAATATAGTTGTACGGTGTGGAGAATCATCACCTAGTGCAAGAGTCATTTCTTCTAAGCACTGGTCTACAATGTTTAAACCACGAGCGAAATTATACCGCAAAACCACCCCCGAATATCATTTCGCGACCAAGATGCCATAGCATGCACATACTTCTCAACATGCACCAACACTCGGACTCCTGCGACACGTTGTTGCGTCTGCGTCATATGTAAAACTTTCCTAGTTCCCTTTGCATTGTACAATGTTGGGTTTTAAAATAGATGGTTCATAAAATATTACAATTTTCTATTTTAAAATAAATGACACATTAAAGTCGCACAGAATCATTTCATTATGTTCATTTGAAATAGATAGTCCCTCAAATATCTAACTACTCTAACGACGGTACTTAGAGTGCAATGTTTTATAAGGTAATAATTATTTGTCGTGTGTCACTTGAAAATTATGCCAATGTTATATTTATATTTGACGGACCATTAAAAATATATGTACAATCATCTCAAAGGTCTCAAAATGGATGGCTCCTCGAGGGTCTATAATGTATTTTAAAATAATAATTATAATTTATATTGTCAAGAAGTATGTCCATATTATGTTTTGCATTAGGCGGTCCCCTCAAATATATTAGTGTCTGAAATGTGTCATAATTCAAAGCAGATAGTCCCTCGAAGGTTTTAAGTATCGCAAATTGGTATTTTTGGTAATTTTAAAAGTTTGCAATTACAAACGGAGAATATTTAAAAAAAATTGCTGTTTAGGAAAGAAATAAACATAGTATGGACTACCAGAGGTTTAAAAAAATATATTTTTGTAACTCATTCTTTGGTAGAGTGCATTGTGCCATACTGTATAACGCCTGGTTATAACCAATTCTCGCCTAATGGACCATAAAAACGTCAAGTTGGTTGTATAAAATATTTAGTGTGTCACAACTTATTCATCGTGCAATACTATTTAAATGTTTACAGAGCGTGGCCTTATAAAATGAAATGAAAAAAACCCTTAATTTTTTATAAGTTTTTTGTAAAGCGGCGAATACGACTTAAAAAATTGTTTTGCGCTATTTTTGTATATTTTTATTTCATTTTATGGGTCGGTAAATAATTAGGGAATACAGAACATGTCAAACAAATACCACGCCCATTACGTGAAAAACAAATAAGTATTTCTTAGAAATGTTTCTTTATCGTAGCTTATACAGCGTGGTTCATATATGTGGAATAGGTAATAGCTTTATGTTTGAAATGCCAATTTGTGATTCGAAACATTTTACCCAAAAAAAAGTGACAATGAAAAAAATTCATTACTTCCTTTAGTTAAGATAAAACACCTGTACTAGTTTTTAATTTAAGTATTTAAAGAGATTAAATTAATCATTTAAAAACAATAATCTATGTAAACTATATGAATCGTGCTGTATAAATAATGTGAACGCCGGTGCCTCCAATACTTGTTTAGAATTTATTAAATTAAAATGTCTTTTAATCAGGTTTCATGAGGATCATTAGCGAATTAAATAAAAATTGTATATAAATTCTATATGAACAAGATATGGACGATGGAAAAAATTTTGTAAATATGTTTAAAATGAGTTCCTAATTGTTAGCCAAAAAAAACAAGTTCGGTTAGACGAAATTCTACAGAAAAATTAAAAATACTTTCATAAATATTGCATTGGTGTAGTAAAAGTAACAAACAATCGGTGATAGTTTTTCCTTCTAACCTAATATCTTCAAATTTTTCGTATTGTATACAAGAAATATTTCGATAATATTATCCGGCGTGTGCTTGTTAATGAAAAACAAAATATTCAATTTTCCAGTTTTTGAAATTTTTTTTTGTTTTTCAAAATCTCAAAACAACTGCATTTATACTCGGAACGTTTTAACATAGGAGCTTTTTTTTAATTATTTACCTACAGTACTTTAGCTATCTGTAAACAAAAATTAAATTTCATAAACTATCCTTGGGTATTCATCCATTCAAATGTTGTAAGTAAAATAAATCGCGTGTCTCTTAATTGGGTCTGTATGGTGGATGCCTTAGCTTTTAATAGTGTTATTGGCTTTACCATTTTTTGTAAAAAAACCAACTCATAGCAAGGTATATAAATTAAAAAAAATAAATTCTTCATGTAATAACATATTTTTTTATAATGATACAAAAAGGAGAAATGTGTCAAGTTGTAGTGACTCCAAAGAGAGATTTATATAAAATATTTTTTTTTAATTATGCTGTACCAGGGGTATACTAAACGTTCAAAATTTCGTCTAACCAGTAACGGTCGAAAAATCCTGGTCTCTTAAAAATGTATAAATGTTCGTTATTTTATATCAGGGATATTGATACCGGGAACTTTATAAGTATCATACAATCATTTTGCATAATTAGGTAGGTAGTCTAACTATGAAAATTTAGTATTTGTAAATAGCGCCAGGTACTTTTATTAACAAAAACAAAATATGTTGTTATAGAAATCATCTGATCGATACAATAATGTTTGCATTGGATGATTCAGTAAAAAGTTTGTAAGGAAGGGTTCTACCGTTGATTCAATAACATTTTCGGATAAGTGTAAATATAACTCACAGGTTTTTTTATTTATACTCTTTTTCTTAAATATACGGGGGATTTTTGATTTCGTGTGAAAACATTTAGTGTTGCACTATAGAAAAAAAGTTGTAGAAATGCAACTGTGATAATGAATAAAATTGGTTTCATACTAGCTTTTGTCAGAATGTTTATCACGAATTTAAAAATAATCTGTGCATAACCAAAGTCCTGCCAATATAAGCTAAGATTTTTCGCAGAATTTTATTTACTTTGATATTATTTTGAATACTTTTTTATTATGATGTCCGCTTATTATGTTTTTCTTTTATCAAAAAAATAATATGATCTGTACAGTGCAACAGAAGTAGCTTGGCGGGCGACTAGCCTCTAAAGTAACAAATATTCGGCTGAATATACTTCACATTCGTAAACTTCCTCCGATTGTACTTAAGACTCACGATTACTGAAAATTTCGTCGTCGCCGATCGGATCGTTATTCGACTGTTTTCGTTGTGCGCAGATTTTGTGTTTCTTCGCCCGCCAAGCTACTTCTGTTGCACAGTAACAACTAATTTATATTTGTGCTGGAATGACTTCTTTTTGTTTATAAAACCTGTGCAGAATTTAATGTTGTCTTTAAAATTATTTTTTAAGATTTATCAGATTTTTTTAAAGTGTTTTTAAGTGGCTCTGTGTAAAGAAATACTCCGTACAGCATCCAGATGGCAAGAATTAAACTTATGCACAAAATTTTACTGATGCCAAAATAAATTTATAATCGTCTCCGTCACCAACAATTTTTTTCTTAATAAACCTGTAAAATTATTATTTGCGTATATTGAAATTTTTGTCATCTTTTTGCAATACGATTACAAAAATAAATTTATTTCTGCCATTTATAAAAAGAATTGTAATATGCACTTTGGAATAATTTAGGTGTCGATTTTTTAAATTAATGCAGCGTTTTACCTAACATTGTTTTACAAATAAGTTTCCGCAGTTGTAAGTGGTAGGTACGCTGTATATAAATTCACCTACCATTATATTTCATTTGTTATTGTTAAAAAAATCTTGATTTTCCTAATAAAATCTTTATAATATTAAAATGTGTAATTTTTACTTGCCAAGTGTATAGGTACATACCTTTGCTTTATCTGATTTTTTTTTAAAATGTTTTAATTTAAACAACTTCCACCTATTACGTGAGTAAGACGCTGGCGATAATATTCCAATATTTAATACTACTACATTGCCGCGTTACAAGGGAAAAGGTTTGCAGCAGGACTGAAACTACCGAGGTATTGGTTTGATCAGCATTGTCGGCAAACTGTATGAAAAGATATTGATTAAAAGAGTGACGAACAAAACTGATAAGATGATATGGGATGTGCAAGCAGGATTTAGAAGAGGAAGTAAATGTATGGATCAGGTCTTTTCATTACGAGGTATAGCCGAAAAATTTTTGGCTAGAAGTCAGAAGGTATATTGCGCTTTTATAGACTTGGAAAAGGCCTATGACAGAGTGGTGAGGAGTGAATTGTGGTCGACATTGTCTATGTATGGGGTGAGCGGTAGTTTAATACGAGCACTAAAATCACTTAACGAGGATTCCACTGCTTGTGTCAGGATAATCGGAGCTTACATGGACTGGTTTAACATCGAAAAAGATGTGAGACAGGGATGTGTGGCTTCGCCATGGCTATTTAACTTATACAAAGACGATTGTCATATTAGCGTCATCTGAAGAGGAGTTGCAGGCGATGGTTAATGTTATGCATGATGCCCTGAAAATCAAAGGATTAAAAATAAATGTAAGCAAAACGAAAGTAATGGTTTTTAAAAGAGAAGCATGACAAACTGTGAGGTTCTAATTAGGGAGAGAAAGAATGGACCAAGTAAATAAGTTTGTATACTTGGGTTCAAAGTTTACGAGAGATGGAAAGTATGACAGTGACATTGAGCGAAGGGTGTTGGCATGAAAACAAATAAATGGGGAACTGCATAGCTTTATGAACAGCCAGAAAGTGTCTGAAAAGTATCGCCGGAGTGACTCGGTTGGATAAAGTAAAGAAAAGTGAGGTAAGCGGACGCTGTGGTGTAAAGGAAGATGTGGTTACAAAGATAGATAAAGGAATGCTTAGATGATTTGGTCACGTAAAAAGGATGGATGAAGGAAGATTGACGAAATAAATTTATAAGGCGAGTGTGAATGGACAAGTCAGTAGAGGTCAACCTCGGCGAACATATCTCGATCAGATCAACATTATTTTGAAGAAAGGCCAGGTAAAGAGTACCAAGAATCGACGAGCATGTATAAGAGCACTGATGAAAGTAGAAGAATCAAAAGATGTGTGTAAGAACCTTAGCAAGTGGTAGGAAGTGGTCTCAGCTTGACTATATGTATGTATGTATGTACATTGCTTGTAACTGCTCCTGCTATAGTGAGATAACTCAGGAACTTGCTCGTTGTACGCAGGTGCGACACTAAATGAGAATCAAAATTCAGGCATGCGCATTAGGCACAAAGTCCCACGGATCGTAGTGAGATCGCCCTATCTCAGATATAAATTGGTAATATAGTAGTAACATAAATGAATATTCCTATTAAAATGTTTTATGTGCAAGCTCCGCCACCAGGCGCAACCGCATCGTCAGCGAATCGTACATTATTTATGAGGGTGCCATTTATCTTTATACCCTCTTTCGTATTTTCCAGTGCTTCTCGGAAAAATGCCTCAGAATATATATTAAAGAGGAGGGATGGTAGGACACATCCCTGCCTGACACCTTTTCGTATTTCTAACTCATCCGATGTGGTTTTCTGCTCTGACTTTTACAGTTTGGTTCCAGTATAGCTGAGTGATGATGCGTAGATCTCCCGCATCGACACCCGTGGACTTAAGAATTTCGACAAGTCTCTGATGCGAAACACAGTCGAAAGCCTTTCGATAATTAATGAAGTAGGCGTACACGTCTACAGTCATATCCCTGCATATCTGTGAGGAAGTTAATAAAAAAGAGAGCCTCACATTGAGAGGCGTTTGCTTTCTTCGGTAACGTGATGAATTTTGACTTCAGCCAATCATTTGGTATTTTCCCGGCTCTTTATATAGAGTTGAACAAATTGGTAAAGAGGTTTGTACATAGCCAATTTAAAAAAACACAAGGTACTACCTGCTCTGTAATGTTGATAATTTGGAATACACTTGGTGTAAAACTAATTTAAATTATTAAAATGGTTTTTTATAAGATGTGGTTATTTTACAATGTTATGTTAACCTGGAAATAACTCTGACCATAAGTAGCAACTGCCGATGTCAATAAATGAGGTGATTCAGTTAGGTAGGTATAGATAAAGTATAATTATTATAATTGCAGAACTTAAAAGGTGAACAATATCTGTAGACAAACTTTCTTGAATCCAATTTTAACAAACTTGATATAGACTAAAGATGATCCGTTAAACAATAATTTCATTAGTCTGGTCCCTCTAAAAATTAAGAAAGCAATGGAACTGCAAAACACGTGACAAAAAAAAAGTATTGTAGTTAAGTTTAAGTATTTGGCTTAAAACTTAAAATAAATACGAAGAATTAGTACTCAAATGTGCTAAATAAACTAATAGTGAATTAGAAATAAGGTTTTCGGAGCATGATATTTTTATTACGCGTTATTACATGGAAGGAATTTGAATTATAAAATGTTTTAACAAACATTCTTGAACTAACAATAAAATAAAACCTATTTTCAGTTGTTGAATTATAAAAAATAAAATTTCAGATTTTAGCGACAACATTAAAAAAAGCTTTAATGTAGTAAGTAACCGATAGGAACAGTGGGGCAATGTAACTTTAATCAAGTATTCTCAGCTGTAATCGCCACTAGATGGCGTTTTTTGAATATTCACCATTTTCTTACATTACATTACATTACAATCTTGCGGTTGGGCCTTTGGTATAGGCGCCTATGTAACCTAGATCTTTTGATCCTCTGTGACTACCGCTGTGTCTTCAGGGCATCAGAATTCTAGTCCGCTGATTTTGGCAAACCTTAGGATTTCTGTTGGCCCTGCCTCTTTTAGATCGCTTGGATCCATAATCATACGGCCCCAGGTTTGATACCTGTACCCCGCTAGCATCGGGCAGTGACACAGAATGTTTATACTGCTCTCCTCCTCTCCGCATAGTCGGCAGTTTTTCTCGGCCGCCAGCTTAAGTTTGAAGAGGTGCGCCCTTAGTGCGATGTGTCCTGTGAGTAGGCCAAGCGTGCTGCCTAGTCTACTCCGGTCCATCGTCCAGAGTGCGTCAGCCCTCATCTGGAGAGGTCTTTTCATCAGCTGTTTTGATGTTCTGCAGCCAGTATTTGCATTCCACTGAGCAATATGTTCTTGTTCAAGGACTAATTTTAATAAATATTTTGCTTCGGCAATTGGCAATCCGACCAACTGGTTTATTGGTTCCACCAGGGTCCCGTTTCTTGCCAGTTCATCGGCTACTTCGTTGCCATTTATCTCTGTGTGCCCAGGAACCCATGTAAGAGTGACTTTGTTTACCGTCGCTAACTCAGTGAGGGCTTGCATGCAGTTCCACACCACCGATGATGTTGTGGTGTTACTCACGAGGGCCCCAATGGCCGCGCATCTGTCAGTGAGAATATCAATCTCACTGTTGGTCGCTCTGTTTTCTGTCAAGTGCGTAGCGCACCTGAGTATGGCATAGACCTCAGCCTGGAAGACCGAGGCGTATTTCCCCAGATGTATGCTTTTCCTGTGGTTACAGGATGCTCCAAACACACCTGCCCCGTAGCGTCTCTGGTACCCTGATCTATCAGTGTACTATCGTTTCAATCCTGGGCTGGTCAATGGTATTTTCTTTAACTAGTCTTTTCTGGTTGGTATTTTTGTTTTATAGTTTTTCCCTATCAAGGTCTTTTTCGAAATTTTGTCCGATTTTATTGTGAAGGGATGTTCGTGGAAGGCCTCGATCTTGGTGTGACCAATCCCGTTGCTCCTCCATCCCCCCTGGCACTTAAGTCTGTATGCAGTGTTCCTGGCCCGATCTTTTATCAGGAGGTCCAAAGGTGGTTATGTTTTCTTAAAAACATTTTTAATTTTTTTTATGGGATATTTTTAGTGAATCATTAAATGCGATTAACATTTCAATGGCGTATTAAACATTATTTACTAATTTTGCATGCAATGAAAAATATACTGAGGCGCACTTGTAATTATACTGAGAATTTTTTTAGCAATAATAAATTCTAAAATAAGGTTGTTTCTATAATGGTAATGAACCGATTACGGAGGTAAACATTTAATAAAATTTATTAAACTTTAATCATGCATTTAACTAGCCTACCGTTTGTTTTTAGTTATTGCTTATCAATTATAGTGTATCTATATATGTTTGTTGTTTCAATTGAAATATGTTTTGACTGCAGTATGGTGATAATATTGTATATGAGGTAGTTTCATCATCGACAACCGACTATTAAATTTGTTCTTCTTTGCTTAATTAATCATGATTATGAAGGATTCAAGCAACTATTGGTGAGTAGAATAATTTAAAAGAGCGCTAAATCGTCATTCGGTTGTGTTACATCGGAAATTATTGTTAATATCTTAAAGATCTTAAACATTTCTCATAAAAACTAAAAGTGAAAATGCAAAACATCGCTTTAGACAGAAATACGAGGGTTGTTTTTTAGTTTTGCCTGTAATACTAACCGCCATACTAATTGGCTGAGGTTAATTAACCCTCGTAGTGCAAAGCAAAAAACGTTATTACCGTAAGAAATTTCCGATAAAATGAGTATCGTATCCAATGGCAACAGTTCGTTATTTCGGAAGGATTGTTGGACATCTGATGCAGCTATGTAATAAAGAAACGCAAAAAGGCAATAACGAGGGACTTTTCTATTATGTTTTCAGACCTCAGGTGTGATTCTCAAATTTCTTCAATCAATTATTTTCTGATGGACATACTCGTATTCGAAAGTTATTTTTACACTATCCAATATCATATGATATATCGTTTTTTAATTAATGTAATGGTTCGTTTACTTTTGATACAAATAATAATTAATAATATCATTTTGATAAGACCACTGATTGCCAAACTGTGCGCCCCAAAATGCTATAAAAGCTTCATCATTAATTGAACCAAGACATTTGGCCTAACTAAACAAAAAACAAAGTGAGAAATACAATACATATTAAATATAGTGTGAAATATAATGATGGTTATTTAACATCGAATAAGACGTTAGACAGGGATGTGTGGCTTCGCCATGGCTGTTTAACTTATACATAGGTAGACGATTGTTTAAAATATTTAAAAGAGTGCGTATAGATTAAGAATGAATGATATAATCGTCAAATGCCATCTTTAAGCCGATCTTCTTCTCTAGGTGCCGTCTCCGCTTCGAAGGTTGGCAATCATCATAGCAATTCTTATTATTGAGACCGCAGCTCTAAATAGTTCATTATTACTGCATCCAAACCAATCCCTAAGGTTCTTCAGCCGTGAATTTCGTCTTCTTCCTATAGATCTCTTGCCTTGGATTATTTCTTGCATAATTATTTGTAACATTTGATATTTTTCTCCCCTATGACATGTCACATTTACAGCAGTTTTCGAAGGCTGTTGGCAGGGAAACGAATGAATAGGGCTCAGCATAACTTTATAAGCCGCCAGAACGTGTCAAAAAGGCACGACTGGCTGTGCATAGACGAGTTGCTGGTCAATACACTTATGTATGGTAGTGAATGTTGGATTTGGCAGAAGAAGCATGAAAGTAAGATCAATGCTGCTAAGATGAGTAGTCTGAGATGTACAGCTGGAGTGACTGATGGATATAGTAAGGAATAGTGTAATATGGAAACGCCTCGGGAAACGCTGTGGTATGAAAGAAGATGTAGTAACAAAGATAAATAAAGGAATGATTGGATGGTTCGAACACGTAGTGAGAATAGATAAAAGAAGATTGACGAAACAGATTTATAAGGCGAGTGTGAATGGCAAGTTGGTAGAGGTCGACCTATGCAAACGTATCTCAATTAAAGAATGGCCAGTTCAAGAGTTCTAGCAAACGACGAGCTTGTGTGAAAGCGTTGATGAAAGTAGAAGCAGTAAGGAGCCATAGCAAGTTAAAAGAAGTGATCACTGCCTACCTCTACGGAAAAAAGGCGTGACCATATACTGCCAAGCATAAAATAAGGGTCACCTCGTAATTTGCATTTATTTTAGAAACTTTTAGTTTTATCGGTTATGGTATGGTATGGTACGGAGCATTTTGTAATACAATGACAGATGGTTCATGTAACGACGGTAATAGTTTCTCTTTTAACCATTTCACAAACATCTCTGTATCCATATTGTGATGATAATCGGCCGATTTTGATTTTGACGAGAATATGACATCCGCTTCATCAACAAAACCATGCTTTCCACCTGCATGCACATTAATGTGTCTTTTTCCTTCACCGTCGGTGTGTTTATAAACTTTATGTTATCGTCCTGCCAAATTCTTTTTGTTCCACCTTTAGCAAAAATTCATCGTCCAGATAAACAAATGAAGAGCATTTGTTTACAGTGAGTATAATTTTTTAAAAATTCAATTCTTTTGTGCACGACTCTAGCTTTTTCACACAAAGCCTTTCGGTTGTCCTCATTTTTAAACTTAAACCCTATTGACAACTAATTTTTAAACAAGAAGTCCCTTATAAAATAAAATTCGTTACCTACGAAATTTGTTTAAAAAGATTATGGAAATTTACTTTGGTACTTCTTAAATGTACAGTTAAATACTGGTTATCGAGTTTCTAACGATAATCCGAAACCACCGTATATTCGTGAAATATGCTATATGAAAGTTTTGGCAACGGAGTGTATGCTTCCAAGTAAATGTAAGCTTCATTTAGATACTAATTACCACATTATGATTAACAAACCTTGCGATTCCATTGTCGACGTCGTATTTGTGCGAAGCTAAGTTTTTGGCAATTGCTAAGCAAGTAAAAAGCAAAAATCACCAAGGAAAAGGAAGCGAGCTTGGCCGTGTCCAGTTTAATTCCACTATTTAAGAAAATGTGCAATGACTTGCAGGCTAATCCATCATATTAAATAAAAAAGATACACAAGTTTTATTTACTTTTATTCCCTACTCATGATAAGTCATAGTTTTACTTGGGATAGGGCGCCATGCAAAATAAAGGTACCGCGTCTCGGCAAAGTTTGAGAACCACTGAATTAGACGAATGTTGGTGAGATAATCAACTCCGAAAATTGTGAATGGGTAAAATTTTTTTTTATTCATTTTTAAATTAATTAGACTTGTTACTTTGGAATTTATACTTGTAAAAGATTAAAAATCATGATCTCCATCTCCCTTAATCAGTTTTGTCATGTTTTCTTCTCTTTCAAAAACCATTACTTTCGTTTTGCTTTAATTTTCAGGGCATCATGCATACCATTAACACTCGCCTGCAACTCCTCTTCAGATGACGCTAATATGACCTGATCATCGGCGTAAAGAAGGCATTTGACGATCAAATCATTCAATTTTAATCCATACGCACTCTCTTTAAAATATTTTAAACAATCGTCTTTGTATAAGTTAAACAGCCATGGCGAAGCCACACACCCCTGTCTCAAATCTTTTTCGATTTTAAACCAGTCCGTGCAAGCTCCGTTTATCCTGACACAAGCAGTGGAATTCTCGTAAAGTGATTGTAGTGCTCGTATTAAACTACGCTCACCCCATACATAGACAATGTAGACCACGATTCACTCCTCACCACTCTGTCATAGGCCTTATCCAAGTATATACAAGCGCAATAGACCTTCTGACTTCTAGCTAAGAATTTTTCGACTATACCTCGTAATGAAAAGACCTGATCCACACATCTTCTTTCTTTTCTAAATCCTGCTTGCACATCCCATATCATCTTCTCATTTTCATTCGTCACTCTTTTAATCAATATCTTTGCATACAGTTTGATGACTATGCTGAGTAAACTAATACCTCGGTAGTTCTTACAGTCCTGCTGCGAACCTTTTCCCTTGTAAAGTGGCACGATAACGGTCTTACACCAGTCGTCTGGTACGCTACCACTTCTTCAACAAAGGTTAAAAAGGCGGTACAGTAGACTAGTTGCCATACTTTGTCCAGCCTTCAGCATTTCAACTGTTATCCTGTCGTACCCAGCAGCCTTACCCAATTTCATACTGTTGCCCAACGAAAGCCAAAATTTTTTTTTGTTGGAAAAGTCCTTAAAACGAGTTTTTTTGACTCAAGGGGAATTTTTCTGATCGATTTTCTACAAGATCAACGCACATTGAATGCGGCTTAATACTGCCAGTTGTTACGGTCGGCGAAAGCCGCCTATCGAAACAAAAGACGAGACATGCCCATCAGAGATGTTATTATCCTCCATTACAATGCCAGGCCTCACACCGCGGCTTTGACAACGGATACACTTAAAGAAATGGGCTAGGAAACCTCTGAGCATCCTTCTTATAGCCCTGATTTGTCCCCCTGTGACTATTTTTTGTTCGCGCCTATGAAGGAATCACTGGGAGGAAAATGATTTGCGAACAATAAAAAAGTCGAGAAGCACGTGCGCAATTGGCTTACAACTCGCCCTATGAAAAATGTTTACGACAGCCCTCGTTTTTTTTTTTATGAAAATAGTCGCAAAAAGGGTAGACCTATCGTGTGGGCCGCGGACGGCCCGCACTGCGACTATTAGAAGGGGAAGGGATTATAGAAAGGAAATGATTGTGGACACGCTTTTTAAAAAGTTGCAGGTCATAGTTCTCTGATTTTGGAAGCTTATTCCATTTCGTAGCAGCCCTGTAAAAGAAGGATTCTTGATGAAGGTTGGTCCTTGTAGTGTCAAGCTGGAGAGTAAATGTGTGAGACTGATCAGCGTGCCGAGTTCTTCGGCCGAATGTGGCCAATGGTGGTACAAGAGTTTTTATTTCTCTGGAGCATCTGTCATGGAAATATCTGTAGAGCAATGACTGGTCTGCAACTCTTCTTCTATGTTCTAGAGGGTGAAGGGTATCTGTGAGAGTTGAGCTGTTTATCAAGCGAATGGCTCTTTTCTGAATGGAATCTAGAAGACGAAGAGAATGCCTTGGTGCTAAACCCCAAATATGCGAGCAATACTCCAGTAGAGGTCGGATTTGAGCCTTGTACGTCGTCAACAGTTGATCAGGAGTAAAAAACTTTCTGGCTTTCCACAGAAAACCTAGCCTCTGGCTTGCCGACTTTGCGATGTTAGTAGGAAATTTTTGCCAAGGCATGCTAAAAATAACGAAAACATTCGATTTATACGAAAATAACCCAAAATATTAAAAAAAAAAAATAGACACTGCATACATTTGAAAGAATATTCATTAGCTAATTGGAGTTGCGATGCCTATACATACGCACATATATTATCCCATTGTGAAATTATTTCTCAAATCAAGACCGGCATGTTTTGTCCGAAATAAACCGATTCTAACTATAATCTCCTTTAATTAAAAATACAAACGGACCTTTTCCCATTCAAACGGCTTTAAAAATAAAATGTAAACAAAACCAAAATGAGGTCCTTTTTACTCTTTCAACACTACAGACGTACGTTTGATAGTTCAAAATAGATTTTTTGTTCTGCCTGCCATTTCAAAAAATGTAAAAAGATACGCCGATTAACAAAAAATGTTTTAATCCTGCAAGGCATTATTTTTGTAAAAAAAAAATTTTACAGGATAACAAAATGAATTAAAAAAAAAATACATAAATGTCTAAAAAGCAAAAATTTTCTTACAAAAATATGGATATGTTAGTTACTTGCCATTTTTTAGTTGGTACACTATATCGGTAAATTTAAAGAAAGAACACCCACGAAAAGTTTATATGGTGGGTTGAAACAACCAGCTGCAGATTTACCAAGAAACTACTACCCTAGCAAAAACTAACTGGCGATGACCAGAGAGAGTCTACTGCAAGCTACGAAAGTATCTTTATAGCATGAAGCTATCGATCCTAGTTCAAAACAACCAGGAATTGATCTTACACGCAGAGAATGGCCGCTGCTGAATAGACTAAGGACAGGACATGGAAGAAGCAGACATAAACTATACCAATGGAAGATGGGTACACCCATCAATCAGTTTGAAGCAAACTTTTTCAACAAACTTTATTTATAACTATTAAGGTTTTCTATTGACCATTCCATTTTCAAATTTTTTTCTTATTTAAGCTAACTCACACAGTAGAAATAAATTACCAATGGCGTATCTTAAATATTTTGTAACCGTTACCAAATATTTATTTGATTGATACAAAATATACTACAATTACTACAATATTATTTCATAAATTCTAGGTTTATTTAACAATTCAAAAACCATCGTTTTATATAAATTTAATGGGTGATATATTTATTACTTAATAAAAAAGGGGTATGGAACGACTTCAGTGAATAGTAGTAGAAACATTTATTATGTCTCAAACCTCACTTTCTTAATTATTAATTATTTTATATCGTGCAAGGCTTGTTCGCCTTCCCGTGGTGCACCCTGGATAGGGATAGCGTCTACTTAATATAGACGTGAACTTAATGAACTAGCAGAACTAGCGACCAAACAATCCTAGCTACTTAAATCACCTGGTCAATATACATCACTATGGCACAAACAGATAGAACAATACCCGGTCCATTTGAGGACTACAGGACTAAAAAACTCGGACCTAGCATCCAAATATGCCAAATTAAAATAGAAGGAATTGGCAGAGCTAAATGCGAACTCCTTTATAAGCTCTTAATCGCGTCTAATATTGTAGAAACTTTAGGAGCACCAAGAGACCGCGCACACACAACCAAAATCAAGCGAGCATTAAAGCTACTCAAAACATCCTGTGCTGATGAGACACCATACTCTTAAACTTTCACCTTTGAAAAAAAAAAATTGTCTGCATTGAGAGAAATTAAACCCGGTAAGTCCCTAGGATTTGACGGTATCCACTTAGAGTTTCTCCTGAACAACAGAGAATTTACAAAACGATGGTTGATGCTGGCTCCTTCGATGATTTCCTGGATGCAACACTCAATGCGGTCGAATACATCCGAAATTTGGATATTTGTAATCTCTCTTTGTATATGTTTCTTTTAAAATTTTATAATTGATTAGTGTTTATTGTACATAATGTTGCATAATGCTGCATAATTGTGCATAATGTTGCTAACATCGCAAAGTCGGCAAGCCAGAGGCTAGGTTTTCTGTGGAAAGCCAGAAAGTTTTTTACTCCTGATCAACTGTTGACTACGTACAAGGCTCAAATCCGACCTCTACTGGAGTATTGCTCGCACATTTGGGGTTCAGCACCAAGGCATTCTCTTCGTCTTCTAGATTCCATTCAGAAAAGAGCCATTCGCTTGATAAACAGCTCAACTCTCACAGATACCCTTCACCCTCTAGAACATAGAAGAAGAGTTGCAGACCAGTCATTGCTTTACAGATATTTCCATGGCAGATGCTCCAGAGAAATAAAAACTCTTGTACCACCATTGGCCACATTCGGCCGAAGAACTCGGCACGCTGATTAGTCTCACCCATTTACTCTCAAGATTGACACTACAAGGACCAATCTTCATCAAGAATCCTTCTTTTACAGGGGTGCTACGGAATGGAATAAGCTTCCAAAATCAGAGAACTATGACCTGCAACTTTTTAAAAAGCATGTCCACAATCATTTCCTTTCTATAATCCCTTCCCCTTCTAATAGTCGCAGTGCGGGCCGTCCGCGGCCCACACGATAGGTCTACCCTTTTTGCGACTATTTTCATAAAAAAAAAAAACATATTCTATGTACTAACTTGATGTATTGCCATACGATAAATAATAATTTTATATCGTCACTGCCTATCTAAGACCACGAGGAGGCTTATCCTTCGCAATGGAAAACGGGATAAGGAATGTTATTTGGGATAAACTTGTTAGAACATGTCACAGAAATAAAATTTTAGCAGACAAATAAACAAAAAAAAAATCTAAAAAGTTACACTTAACTAAACATTCCAAAAAAAATAAATCAACAAAATAATTTTGAAAACCGAAATAAAAATCCGAAAGTAAAATAAATTCTGAAAAACTGAACCGGTGAAAAGATCTGTTTTGAAAAATTAAATTTTATATTAAATATAAATTGAAAATATCCGGAAACAAGAGAAGCATTCATTACGATAACTCTTCTGCAAAAATCATGTAGAAGATCCAGTTGGCTGTATTAAAGGTCAATTGTACATTAGATACATTTTTGTTGCAATCGAACAAGAATACATTCACAGAATAATTCATAATTCGATAAGAGTCTCCTGTATTTACTGTAAAAATAACACGCCGGTCCTATCTTTTTCTTAATCTAGTAAATGCTCTTTTTCAACCAACTTAGTCTCATATTTGTAAGCACCTTTGCTTACACGTTACCACTCCTCTACAGTTAAATGAATGAATGAATGAGTAAATAGTAGTTGTGGAAGAGGTCTAATTTTTTCAGCACTTCAGCATTGTCTGCTTTTTGTACCTTTCCAGCTCCTTAGTTAAGTCCCACATCTTCAATTCTCCTGTTAAGAAATAGAAGCTCATGTACTGCTATTGCCCCAGGTGGATCACTCCCTTGGTCTTGTATATAACCCAGGTTGTACCTTCATTGGGCGGTGGCTTCACATTTGAAGATAATATGAGTGGCTGTTTCCTCCTTCTCATTACATAATCTGCATAGAGATTCCGTGTTAAATACACCTATATTGTGCAAATGTTTCCTCAAAGACCAGTGTTCGGTACAGAGCCCTACAACTGTTCTAAGTTTTTCCCTACTAAGCGAGAGCATCTTCCCTGCCTGCGTAGGTGAGGGTTCTTTCAGCATTAATAATTTGCTCTGCCTAGCTCGCTCTGGCTGTGCCCACTTCAGCTAATGCTGACAGTGGATCCAGCCATTGATCGCTGCTTTACCGCTGGCCTTGGGTATCCCTATTATTGGTTCTGGCCCGATAAATGGTGTTCCAGAGCCCCGCCTAGCTAGTTTGTCCGCATCTTCGTTACCAGAAATACCTTTATGCCCTGGTACCCACGACAAGGTAACCTTGTTATGGTTAGCCAAGGTTCGTAGGTTTCCGACACATTCCTGGACAATTTTTAAGTCTATTCTCCGAGATGCCAAAGCTTTGAGCTTCGCTTGACTATTTGATTTAATGAGGATTGTTTTCTTTTTATATCCTCGTCAGTTATCCTCTACAGTTATTACAATAAATTTTTTATTGCACAGTCCCGCTAAAAATATTCGCGCATACTTCTTTGTTTATCGTCAAGGAGGGATATTTGGCAATCGTGTTTTGTAGACGTTTAATACCACTCCTTCGACTGTAGCCACGTGTATAGTCCCTTTTAATGGTAATTTATTTCTAGCACAACTACCGTAGTTTAAATTAAATATTAAATTACTGTTTTGCCTAATTAACGGGGCAAAAAAGGCTCACTATTGCAAAAGATGTGGGAATTTTGCACGGCCAATATAAGTAATTGTTCAATAATACAACAAAAATTAGGAGTTTTGCAATATAACGCAAACACCTGGCGCAGGAGTCTGAGTGTTGGTGCATGTTGAGACAAGTTCATACTTGCACGCTATCTGCTGCGCCAAGCCGGTGGGATCAGTTGTTTTTCAGCAGTGATAGTTTAAAGTGTGTGCTATGGTATTTTAGTCACGAAATGATATTCGGGGGTGGTTTTGCGGTATAATTTTGCTCGTGGTTTAAACATAGACCTGTGCTTACAAGAAATGACTCTTGCACTAGGTGATGATTGTCCACACCACCGTACAACTATAACCAGGTAGTGCAGAGAACTCCAAAGAGGAAATTTCAATCTGGGGGACGCTGAGAGGACGGGGAGGCCACCAAGGTCCATTACGGAGGAAAACGTTACTGCTGTGAGAAAAATACTTGACGAAAACAGGCGAGTGACTTATCACCAAATTGAGAAAACCTTATGCCTAAATGCACCAGCAATTCGTTCGATTCTGAACGATCATTTACACATAACGAAAGTTTGCTCTCTCTGGGTGCCGCACAGTCTAACTGAAGACCAGATGACACGACGTGTGAAATGGTGCTGGGAGACGCTGAAAATGTTTGATAAGGGACAATCTCTTTATGTGAACAACATCGAGACGGGTGGCTTGACTGGCTGTACTATTATGATGTGCCGACCAATTCTCAAACAAAGTTTAGGTCTGAGGATACACCCTTAGCAGTCAGAAAATCCCGATCCGTATTTTTTAAATCTCGTGGAATTGTGGAACGTGTTGTGTTGGACAAACAAAAGACAGTCACAGCTAAGAGATACATTGAACAGTGCCTTTCTAACGTCATCGACTCTCCGAAGAACTTCCGACCAAATTTAAGAATGGTCACCTGGTTTTTTTATCACGCTCACCGCGCGAAAGCCAGCACCGAATATTTGACCACTACAGGATTGAAATTCCTCGAGAATCCTTCTTACAGTCCGGACTTTTAAAGATTGGTTTCGGAGGATGGAGAAATGTATTGCTTTTGGTGGAAATTATTTTGAAAAAATTTAATAAATAAAGCAATAAAGCATTGCAAAACTTTCCTAGTTCCCTTTGTAAGGTTAGCTCATTTTGTTTGCACTGTATCTTCGAAATTGTTAGTTCGAGAAGAAAAAAAACAAAACAATGTAAAAAATTGCATGCTCTTCATTTTTCATGGAGATCTTAATTGACGTCTACCGGTAACGGGATGATTGGAGTAAACCGCTTTGCACCAAGATGGCAAACTTGTAATTTTAAATAACTTATGTTATTGAACAATTTTATTGACCATGCAAAAAAAAACTGCTTGTTGACTGAGCTAATTATTTATAAATGAGTTTTCGCAGAATCGAGAAAAATGTGTTATGAATAAAGAATTTTACTGTTTTTTTCATTGTTTTATTCATAATGTTCGAATTAATTCATTGCGGCATTGTTCAAATCAAATATGTTTAAAATTCCTTCATTATGTATCCACATGAAATGATGTTTGCTTTTCAATTTATTATTGAATCAGGCGTTTTACCTAATTCAAGTTAAACAACGTATTTAAATGCTCATTTACGAACCCATGCAGACCTGTATCTCAACAAATGACTTCGTAAGTTTCATGTTCTGTGCATTAACGATTTTGAAATATTTATTTTTAATACCAAAATATAGATGTTTTTTTTTTTAATAAACAAGATATGCATGAACTAGACAGCTTATATAACCTTCTGTTTATGAGGACGTCAACAAATCCAACGTCTCTTTTAATTCTCCTGAAATAAAGGGGGAGAATGATGATAAATGTCAAAAACACTCAATACTTGTGTGTAATATTGTTACAATCCATGCATTTACTGCATATAATTTTCTATAAATTTCATTACCGACAATTGATACAGTTTTTATGTGAAATTCGAGTATCGAAAAGATGGTTTTGAATCTTATACAACGTAAGAACGTCTTTCATATACTACCGTTATTTCAAAGGATCGCTAAATTATTACGAGGTATGTCATTAAATTTCGATAATGGACGTAACCCTACATCTTCATACATACATACATAACTTTTTTTCATAGGGGTCGGCAGAGACCACTTTCTACCACTTCTGCTACGGTTCTTACACACACCTTTCGCTTCTCCTACTTTCATCAGCGCTTTCATACATTTTAGTCGGTTGTTGGTATTCTTGACCTGACCTTTATTTAAAACAATGTCGATCTGATCGAGATACGTTCGCCGAAGTCGACCTTTACCGACCTGCCTACTCACACTCGCATTATAATCTGTTTCGTTAATCTTCTTTTAGCCATCCTCTCTACGTTTCCAAACCATCTAAGCATTTTCTATCTATTTTTGTAACCACATCTTCAATAATCATTTTTCGAATCCCGAATTTTGACATATTTTCACATTTCAAGGTCCCCAGAGTTGAATACAATAGTTTTTAAGCGGACGTCTGGTGTGTGTCTGTGTATGTTCGTATGTTTGTATGTTTGATGTTCGGAATTATTTTTCGTCTTGATAATATCGCGAACATAAATACATAAAGTCACGCCTTTTTTTCGGTAGGGGTAGGCAAAGACCACTTTCTTCCACGTGCTACGGTTCTTACACACATATTTTGCTTCCTCTACTTTCATCAGTGCTCTCATACATGGTCGTCGGTTGTTGGTACTCTTGACCTGGCCTTTCTTCAAAACAATGTTGATCTGATCGAGATATGTTCGCCGAGGTCGACCTCTACCACAATCGCCTTATAAATTTGTTTCGTCAATCTTCCTTCATCCATCCTTTCTACGTGTGTCCAAACCATCTAAGCATTCCTTATCTATCTATGTTACCATATCTTCTTTTACACCACATCGTTCTCTTATCTCAATATTCTTTACTTTATCCAACCGAGACCCTCCGGCTATACATCTCAGACTACTCATCTCCACAGCAATAATTATATTTCATGCTTCTTCAGCCAAACCCAACATTCACTACCATACATAAGAGTAGGAACTAACACTCCTCTATGCACAGCCAGACGTGCCTTTTTTGACACTTTTTGGTTGTTTATAAAGCTATGCAGTGCCCCATTTATTTGTTTTCCTGCCAACCCTCTTCGCTCAATGTCACTGTCATACTTTCCATCTCTCGTAAACTTTGAACTCAAGTATACAAACTCATTTACTTGTTCCACTCTTTCTCCCTTAATCAGAACTTTACAGTTTGTCATGCTTTTTTCTCTTTCAAAAACCATTACTTTCGTTTTGCTTACATTTACTTTCATCCCCTTGATTTTCAGGGCATCATGCATAACATTAACCATCGCCTGTAACTCCTTTTCAGATGACGCTAATATGACTTGATCATCGGCTTAAAGAAGGCATTTGACGATCAAATCATTCATTTTCAATCCATACGCACTCTCTATCAAATCTTTTAAACAATCGTCTATGTATAAGTTAAACAGCCCTGGCGAAGCCACACAATCCTGTCTTACACCTTTTCCAATGTTAAACCAGTCCGTGTTAGCTCCGTTTATCCTGACACAAGCAGTGGAATCCTCATAAAGTGATTCCAGTGCTCGTATTAAACTACCGCTCACCCCATACTTAGATAATGTCGACCACAATTCACTCCTCACCACTCTGTCATAGGCCTGTTCCAAGTCTATAAAAGTGCAATAGTCCTTCTGACTTCTAGCCAAGAGTTTTTTGACTACACCTTGTAATTCCGAGAACAAAAAATGATATCGACGTGGGTTCACTTGCATTCGACGCATAATTAGGCAACTTAGATCTAATTAGATTTTCTGCAAAATCGGTTTAGCTGTTATTTATGGTAAATCAAAAAACTGAAAAAAAAATGGTAAACCACCTGAATTTTGCAATTTAAAAATTATACTATTTTTAAAACAGAATTTTAAGACCTTTTGAATAATATGATTATTGAATGTTAGGAATATTTGTATGAAAAATATAATGACAGTATTTCATAAAAAAAAATAGTTTTAGAAAACAAAAATAGGAATTGGAGAATTTTAAACTTGTGTCAGTATTGAGAGAATAGCATTGAAGACGCTATAACAGTGAACAACTATTGTTAGTAATAATCAAGCATTGTTTATAACCATTGAATATTGTTACTAACAAATGATTATTGATCATAATAATTAAAAAAAATTTTCGATTGTTACAAACAATTGAAAATAGCTCCCGCTTTTGAAATGATAAGAAAAAGTATAAAAGAATACGGTTGACATAAACAGAATATTGTTAATAACAATTATAATTTGTTATAAACAAATAGAAATCGTTTTTTATAATAATTTAAATAATTATTACTATAAAAACAAAACATATAGTATTTTTTTATTCTTTCCACTGGGATGTTAGTCGTGTGGACCTTTCGGGTTGCACCCAGACCACTGATATTTTGTTAATAGGTTTTTGGTTTAAAGGGTTGGAAAATAGGATGTACTGTCACCTGCAAAACCGTGGTTGGGATTGTCTGTGATAGAAAAAAGATAGTAAGGGTGAAACAAAGACCCGGAGCCAACCTGCAGTATTGCTTACAGTATTGCTAGAAAGCAAACTAGAAGCTGGTTATGAAACAACCACCGCAAATATTGAACAGAGCACCCAAGTATGACATATTCGAAATCTCTAATCTGTGGGCCTCTAGAAAAACGGCAGAAAAATTCCTGAAGCTTGGGCGAAGAAAAATAATGCATACTTCAAGATTCCTTACAGGAGACTGCTGCATGAATACACGGCAGAAAGCCCGCTTTGTAGGTTTTGTGAAGAGACTGACTGTCGACACTACTGCGAAAATTTCTTTGTTTGCAAACAAAGGCACTTCGGGAACCAGAACTGGAACCTGTAATGCAGTAACACCCCCATCGTCGATATCCTTGCATTCTTCGAAGGCACAGACTACTGCTCTGCTATGAGGGCCCGTTTATATACGGGGACACAATAGGCCTTGTTGGCCGCATTCATGGGACAACCAACCCCAAAAGAAAAAAAAAGAAAGAAACAAAGTGGGGTGGTGCCAACACAAATACTTGTGGTACTCCTTACGATGAAGTTTTGTGGATTGACCGTCTTTGATCGGTTTGTTTATTTAATACTTCGGTGATAACTCATTTTTTAAATGTAATTTCTCATTATAAGTAGTAAGGAGATGGGTCTATACTTTAAAGGAATGGGTGTGTAAAATGTATGATGTCCAATTACCTAGAAAATATTGTCTTACAAGACACCAGGAGAAAACGAGTGAGGTACAGTTTGAGTACAGAGACTATAAATTACCCCTTATCATCGGTATTATTACATATAGAAAAAAAGTTTTGCATAAAAGTTGTGTGGCTATGGTCCAATTTTGTTAAAATGCTTTTAAAAGAACAGTATCGTGCAGGTTTCAGGGAAAAAAAAATAATAATAATCTGGGGGGCGATTCCTTCCGAATCCCGCCAACGGCACTCAGCAAATGTCCATTGTGTCTCCCTGTGATAGAAATTAGCGATCTGCTATCAGTATTGTTCCCCTCCGAAATAATTCCTGGCTACGCCACTGATTAAGGTATGCTTTAAAAATGACAAGTATTTTGTTTGATAAGTTACATTTTTTTAATGACATAATCAAAATCAAAAGAAAAAAAAGTCCAAAGATATTGGTAATAATTATAATAATGGTATCTCAAGTCATTGAAAGAGGATTTGAGTTGAAATTTCTAAATCTGAATGGCAATAATAATAACTTTTCCGATGCAATTACAAATATCACAAGAAGTTATCAATTATGTATAGACAATAATGGTGGACAAATCGAAAGACTTTTGTGAGTTATCATTTATTTGTATTAAAATTACCTAAATAATTTTTTGTTATCTATTTTGAATAAATATTTGGACTTCTTCCTTCTCACTAAACACCATTTTGATTATTTCATTACAGAAATGTCACTATCAAACAAAATAGCTGTCATTTTTATAGCTTATACTTTAATAATGTTAACTTTTGCATATTTACAGTACCTAACTATTTTATTTAAGATATTCGACGTTTAATAACTTAAATGGCATAAGGCAGTGGTAACATATATGGTACATTTTTTAACATACATACATACATAAAGTCACGCCTTTTTCCCATAGGGGTAGGCAGGGACCACTTCCTTCCACTTCCGCTACGGTTCGTACACACATCTTTTGCTTACTATGCTATACGGTGCCCCATTCATTTGTTTTCCTGCCAACACCCTTCGCTCAATGTCACCGTCATACTTTCCATCTCTAGTAAATTTTGAACCCAAGTACACAAATTCATTAACTTGTTCCACTCTTTCTCCCTCAATCGAAACCCGACAGTTTGTCATGCTTTCTTCTCTTTCAAAAACTATTACTTTCGTTTTGCTCACATTTATTTTCATCCCTTTGATTTTCAGGGAATCATGCATAACATTAACCATCGCCTGCTACTCCTCTTCAGATAACGCTTATATGACTTGACCATCGGCATAAAGAAGGCATTTGACGATCAAATCATTCATTTTTAATCCATACGCCCTCTCTTTCAGATCTTCTAAACAATTGTCTATGTATAAGTTAAACAGCCATGGCGAAGCCACACATCCCTGTCTCACACCTTTTTCGATGTTAAACCAGTCAGTGCAAGCTCCGTTTATCCTGACACAAGCAGTGGAATCCTCGTTAAGTGATTTCAGTGCTCGTATTAAACTACCACTCACCCCATACATAGACAATGTAGACCACAATTCACTCCTCACCACTCTGTCATAGGCCTTTTCCAAGTCTATAAAAGCGCAATAGACCTTCTTTTTAAAATCAGAAAAAAGATCCTTCTAAAAAGTACCCGATTAAAAATTGTATTATTTTTTTTTCTCTGAAACCTACACGTTAATATACCTACTGCTGATAGCATTTTAACAACACTCAGTCATAACCACACAACTTTTATGTATAACTTTTTATTATCATTATAATAAATAACCCTGTAAAAGAATATGGTTTTTTCTTTTGGAGAATTTGTTTTTAAGTAGTTTATCATGAGAACAGAATGTTTTGAACGAGTAAATAATATTTAAAACGAATAATAGGCTAAAGTTATCCTTTCATAGGGGATGAAAAATACGCAGTAGTTGAAAGTTCCCGCAGTTTACAAGTGCATGCGTATTGGAAAATTTCAAATTCATTTCAACTCCCGCTTATACTCGCCGATATAAACACGAAACAGAAAAGAACCAGATGTATATTTCAATGTCTCATGCGCTAGTCAAGAACACGATATTTTAATTTTTCCAATTATACGTTTATATACCGAGTGTGGTCGTCGATAAAACGGATATGGTCGCGCGAAATTTTCCGGTCCAGGAAGTTCCGAATTCACAACTTTTGCACGAAACCGTCGACGATGACAACTGTTTTATCACTCTTGAGGAACTCAAGCCGGTTTTCCGTCATCAAAGTCTACAATCTTATTCATGCAATTTTTACGAATTGCCGAATACGATGGAGTAAGTAATCAGAAATATTACAATTCTTAAAACATAATTCACCACTTGAAATATTTACGTTTTATACCGGGCTGCTTATTAAATTCCAGTATTAAAAACGACTCAAATGTTTATTTTTTAGAAAAAATACTGTAATGCTTTCTCAACATTTTCATTTTTGCATTTTTTCATGCAAATAAACCAACTATGAAAGCACTTTTTCCCATTAACAAACACTGTGCCAACGAGTAACTTTTTTGTTAGCCTCCAAACTTAAATATTTTAGGCATTTCTTGATAGCATTTAATGAAAGCTTTAGTTGTTGCGTAAAACCAACGAGAATATAATTATTTATTTAACACTCAGATGATCGTTTAACATTTGATGACCAAATGTGGCTGGATTCTTTTATTATCTGCCTTTACACTTTGTCAATATTTTTCTCTATTTTGGATTTTTTTAGTTGACCTTTGCAAAATTCATCGCAACCAAATTTAAATTGTTCTTGATGGCGTCTCATCCCCACAAGCAATTTTTAAATCGTTTTTACACCAATTCTCTCTTTTTTAATCCTAACTAATAAGTCGTCAATTAAATGAAACGAAAAATTAATATTAAAATCACCCAATCGTATCCGATTATAACTCACATGCACACGATGTTTAGGTTGCAACAAACGTATTAACATAAAACTTTATCTGTTCTCAAGTGTTTTTTTAATAAATTTTTAACGGAGTCTGACGTTACTTTTTACTATACATCCAACCTTCCACGTCTCTTGACGGAGCTCGTGTCTGCTATAGAATTAGCAAAGAATGTTTTGGAAGATCGTCTAAAATATTGGCATTTTTTATCCAAAATAAAATCGCATGCATAGAGAAATCCCCATTGTATTATATTTAATAGGCATGTGATATTTAAGCATCAGCGGTAGTATAAAGAAACCTTTTTTTAGTACTTCTACTAGTTTTTTAATACATTTTTAGGACCAAAATGGTAATATATATGTATATATATATATATATATATATATATATGTATGCAAAATTTATAGAAAACTATAATATTATTATACTAAACTATAAACATTTCTCGACAGCGTGAATGGATGTGAAAAATGTATAACTGATTTTTTTAAAAACCAGCTAATTTCGCTGTCTGTCACCTATATATATATATATATATATATATATATATATATATTTCTTCTTCTTCTTTCTTCTTTAATATAAGCAAATTGCTTGTTTTTCTTCGTATCTTCTGCCGTTCAATTATTAGAAAGTTTGTCGCTCCATCTCTTGCGGGGTCTTTCAACGCTTCGGCGCCCTAAGGGCGAATTGTTTCTAGTTATTTTGACCCTTCTGTCGTCATTCATCCAATCTATGTGTTCGTTCCACTCTCTCTTTCTTTCCAGTATCCATTCATTTACGTTGTCTATTTTACATGTTCTTCTAATGTCCTCGCTTTTCTCCCTGTCAAAAGGTGTTTTTCCAGTGATCCTGAGCACTATTTTCATTTCGGTGGTTTCTAATATTCTCTTTGTGTTCGATGTATCTGGTCTAGTTTTCGCTGTGTGTGTTAATATAGGTGCTGCTTTTGCTGCTTGGTTTCTTACCTCCGCCTCGATGTCACCGTATCCTGATATTTCTATGCCTAGGTATTTAAATTTCATCTCCTGTTGTATAATTTTATCATCCACGACCAGTTTGCATCTAAAAGGTGTTTTTGAGGTGGTCATGCATTTCGTTTTTGCTGCAGATATCTTCATTTTTAGACTTTTTGCCGTTATGCTGATTTTGAATAGTAATCTCTGTAGGTCATCTTCTTTTTCTGCAATCAGAACAGCATCATCGGCATAGCATATGGTTTTGACGTCTTTGTTCCCCATTTTATACCCTTTCAGGTTACAAGTACTTTTTATTATTTCGTCCATAACGATATTGAACAATAAGGTGCTAAGGGAATCTCTTTGTCGAATACCACTATTTACAGGAATTTCTTCGGTAGTTGTGCCATTAATTTTGGCTTGTATTTTGTTATTTTCTCTTGCCTTGCGCTATCTATGAATTTATATTTTGTGTTTTCAGCGATCATTGTTCTTCTAGTCTATCATACCAATCGAACCAACAAACTGGATCAATACTGGACGATAGTAGCTCATTATCTAGTTCAACTAATAGAAGAAAAAAACCGAATTTACAGTAAGTGTTTTTTTTTAAATATAAGTAATTGGGTAAAAGAAAATCAAATTTCGTATAAACTGACACAACTTTCTTATTATTGAGTATCGGCTCACCCCGTATATTCGCGTATCCTCGAGAGTAAATATGTAATAAATCGACACGTATAGAATCGCGGAATCTCCACTAGTGCCTCTTTGGCAAACTAGCAAGCAATTAGTCTTAGAAAACAAATATCTAAGGCGTTAGGTAAAGTGGATAATGAGTCACGTTCTCATTCGATTAGCCTCTCAATAATTAACTTTTCAAACTTGTCGACGGGGGACACACTTGTCGGATTTCGGATATTATTCAGGTACACTATACAATCGTTAACGTAGTCGTTACGACTTAACGAATCGTGAGAGGTTTCTTTGAAAAAAAAAAAACTTTGCTTACGTCGCTATTATTACCGAGAAAACTTTATAAATATAACAAACGGCATCTGAAAAGCACCTAGCCGAAGCGTACAATTAGTAACCATTCATTTCATCAACCTTTTTTCTTTTATTAAACAAGACAGTTTCGTAAAAAAATATTTCCCTGCTTGGTACCGCCAGTACGCTCCACATTTCTTAAAAACATTAATAAATGGTCTATATGCACGATTTCAGTTAGTGCCAAACGTGGCTGTTTAACTTATTCATAGACGGTTGTTTAAAAGATTTGAAAGAGAGTGCGTATGGATTTAGAATAAATTATTTAATTGTCAAATGCCTCCTTTACGCCGATGATCAGGTCATATTATCATATATCAGATCACATGTAAGTGCTATATTTGCGGTATATACATGTGTACTCGAGCGCGGCTGTCGATGAACTGGTGGGCCTGTGCGAATGCTGGTGATTGGTGTCGTAGCTTACCCTGATTCTGCTTCCTTCTCAGCTTAAAGCCGCGACATGCCTCATGTATGTGCCTGGGTGTGTCGCAAGGGTTGCAGTACAGCGTGTCAGGGTCCAGCTGACAGTTTGCGGAATGATTGCCATTGAGCCATTGCATCGTCTGCACCCTGAGCATGTGGTTGGTCTCTGTTTTTGCTGTTTGTATTGCTGCTGCTGCTGCTGTTTGTGTTGGTAGTACTGCAAAAATAGCCATTACGCCTACACTTCAGGCTGCGTGTCGCGAAAAATCAAAAGTGCGAATCGAGTGGCGCATCGTGCTAAGTGAAAAGTGACTTGTTGGTAAACCACGCCCAAACAAAGAAAATAAGCTCTCAAAATGGCAACTGCACAACCGAACCAGTTAAACGAGCTCCTGGCACAGTTAGTAATTACAATGGATTTACTAGCAAGAAACCAAGCAACACCGCATATGGTTGTCGCTTTCAACGACAAGCAGTTCCCGGTATACAACGTCAAGAAGCCAGTGGACTGAGACCGCTTCGTCGATGCCCTCATTAATGCATTCTCGGACCCCACCGTTTTGGAAGACGCAGCAAAAAGACGCATTTTGCTAAACAACAATGGAGACACGAGATTGTTAATATAGCGTCAGATTTATTTAAGAGTAAGAAGAGGGTAAGAAGCTGTTGGAGACGCCATTTCTGGAAATACTCACTATACTGGGGACATATTTCAAACCGCCGATAAGCTCTAGTGCTGCATACGCAGCAAAGTTTATCAGCACAAAACAAACAACGGGTGAGTCTATCAAGCAATTTGTAGCAAAATTGCGTGCGGCAGCGTCACAGACCGCGTTCGCTGACTCGGATATGTGCGAAAAAATGTTGTTATGGCAATTCATATACGGCCTGTGCAATGAGCAATTACAACATTGGTTGCTCGGACAATATTCGTCATATGAACCCGAGTACTGAATACGCCAACATAGCACATACAACTTCCGTCCACGCTGTCTCAACCAAACGCTGGCACCAATAAGCGCAAAACAGGATCAAGGAGCTGGAAACAAGTATTCCCCATGGCATGAGCAAATACAAGGTCAGTACTACCAACACAAACATCCGTACCAAGAGCAGCAGCAATACCAACAACAACAGCAAAGACCAACCACACGCTCAGGGTGCAGACGATGTAATGGCTCTCATCATTCCGAAAAATTGGAGCTGGACCCTGACACGCTGTACTGCAACCTTTGCGACACACCCAGGTACACAGACGAGGCATGTCGCGGCTTTAAGCTAAGAAGGAAGCAGAATCAGGGTAAGTTACGACACCAATCACCAGCATTAGCACAAGCCCACCAGGTCATCGGCAGCCACGCTCGAGTACACACGTTTATACCGCAGATATAACATTAAGCAAGACTACAGAAATGGTTTTTAAAAACAAAGAAATCATGACAAACTGCGAGGTGCTAATTGAAGAAGAAAGAGTGAAACTAGTGAAAGAACTTGTATACTTAGGTTCAAGTTTACAAGAGACGAAAAGTATAACTGTGATATTGAGTAAATGGTGCTGGCAGCAAAACGAAAGAATGAGGCTCAGCATAACTTTATGAGCAGCCAGAACGTGTCAAAAAAGCACGGCTGGCTGTGCATAGAGGAGTGCTGATCTCTACACTTATGTATGGTAGTGAATGTTGGGTTTGGCAAAAGATAGAGGTCGACCTAGGCGAACGTATCTCGATTAGATCGAAATTGTTTTGAAGAAAGGACAGGTCAAGAGTACCAACAACCGACGAGCATGTGCTGATGGTGCTGATAAAAGTAGAGAAGCGAAAGAGAAAGGAAGTGGTCTCTGCCTTACCCCTACGGGAAAAAGGCGTGACTATATACAAGTATGTATAAAGAGTCGGTCCCCATGGAATCGTTAGTACGTTCATACATGTACATGTTCATCGTTTGCCCCGGAAAGGTACAGGAAAAAAGTTATAGGTACCCCGATGTTAAGGCTCGTATTTTTACCTAACCATATTTAACCTAACGTTTAAAGAAGTATTTTATTGATGGACACTTATTTTAAAACAAACCAACCTAACCTGAAACCTAGAACTTAAACAACAACAACAAACAAAATTTTATTCGCATACATTTTTTATGTATTTAATCACTTTTTTTTATTTCAAAACATGAATTGATTATAAATAAGAATTTACAACATATGTTAATGTCTTCTAGGAATTTTAGCACTTTTTGAAGATCACTGTTGAGGGATTGTTTTTGGATGTTGTTACGTAGGTTGTTTAATCTTCTTTCTTTATTGTATGGTGGGCACTCCACCAAGAGGCGGTTGATAATCACTTGGTCTCTCCTTTTCGTGGTTAGTGATAACTTCTCATTGACTAAGTTTGACTTTGAATTTGGTTATTATTTCATACCTGTTTGATTGCCTGGTGTTAATTATGAAGTTGTTTTATTCGCTGTATCAAGTTGAATACATAATAGTTTAACAGAGCGTTCTCTTATTATTTGGCAGTCTAGGTGCTTTTGTCACATGTGTAATTTTGAGTAATTTTTAATCATCTGGAAGAATTTCACATAAGTTCAGGAAGATTGAAAGAATTAAGGACTTCAGGAGAAAAATCAGAATGAATTTGGTTTTTAGCAGGTCCCTATTATGATGCCATAGGGGCCGTCTCATAATTTTGGTCATAATTTTTTCTGCATCATACAAAAAATAGAATGGCAATTTTTGTGCGATATAATTTATCAATCGTAGAAAAATGACGTTCGTACTCTGAAAGTACCATAAAAAAGGGATATTTTTTTTATAAAAATTTATTTTCAGCAACGATATCGATATTAAAGACGATGGTGGAGAAGATGATAAATCAATAAAATCAAATGATGAAAATAAAAAGTAAGTTAATGCAAATTATTACTAACAAATAAATTCGCCATTTGTTCGTTAAACTTTGATATACAAAACAACCTGTCGTAGAAAAAATACCATAATTCGTTGGTAAAAGTAATAATTGAAATTATTTGTTTTTAGTTTTATATGTAGTGCAGATTTAACATTAAACTTGCACTTTGAATGTAACTGCGCCTATCTTTGTAGGCGTGAATGCAAAAATGCATTCATGACATTTCATAATGGCCTAGAAAATGGAACTTTTACAAAATAATAATAATATTACGCGCGCTAACTAAGCAGATAATGTTGTAATGTGTGTGTATCGTTTTAAATGCAGGCCACCTTGAACTCACTAGGGCTTCTTTCGTTGCGTAATTTTTATTAGAATATATTAGTAAAGAAAATCTGTCGACGATATTTTTTCGGTATAAAATTTGCCTTAAAATGTACCCCCTTTTATTTTTGATCGCACAATGATTAACCGCTTAAAATACGAGAGTGTCGATATTTAGTGAGGTTTGACGATTTGGAGTGCGTCAACAAAATAGCTTTTCCAAAGCAACAAATTAAGAAATACGTGTAAAGATTTAAACAAAAATATACCCGGTGACATTTGTTTATGTAAAATAAAAAAATCATTGGTTGAATTTATAATTACAACGGTAGTATTAGTGTCAGTTAAGAAAATTATTAACATAAACATTACATATTATTTTATGTCGTAATAGTCTGATAAATATAACGGTATCCTTATACATACCCACATTCTTGTTAAATTATCCTTGATGGTGTTTTATTGTGGATTATATTAAAATATTTTAAAATGAAAATATAATTGTAATATGTTTTTAATTTTTTTTTATTTTAAATAATTAAAAGAGTTTAAAAGCATAATAAAAGGTCTTTTATTTAATATTTAGTTGTTCTCGTAGACAGAACCACAGTGAAGTGGAAAAACGCAGGAGGGATAAAATGAATACGTACATAGCAGAATTATCTTCCATGGTGCCTATGTGCCATGCCATGTCCAGAAAATTGGACAAATTGACCGTTTTGCGGATGGCCGTTCAGCATTTGAAATCCATCAGGGGTTCTTTACCTTCATACACGGAAGGGCATTATAAACACGCTTTGCTGTCTGATCAGGAACTAAAAAACGTGATTTTGCAGGTATTTTTCAAAATTTATTATACCTACTCTCTAAATTTCTTGGTCAGCAATCTTATTTGAATTGAAATCTATAACACCCGCCACCCACTGGAATTAATTTTTGGTAACTAAAACTGTCTTTAAATACTTTTTTGCTAGAAAAATGTTACTTTTGTCCGTGACGTATGTCTTAATGTCATTGCACGAATTTTCAATAGTTTTAAAAGTATATTTGCAACTGAACATAGGCATAGCTTCTTTTTTTTTTAATAAATACTTTATTTTACCAAATGTCAAATATGACCCGCCACTGAAATCAATTACTGCATCGCAACTGACGATTTTTTACGACTCTAAAACCCTTAGGTTAGGTTAGGTTTTATGTGAGTGGGGCGTGGTCGCCCCTCCACCGCGACCCTTAGTAGGTCTATTGTGGCTCACCCCTAGAGGCTACAGTTCACCGTACAATCCAGCCCTTCTTACGAAGTTCATGGTTGTATAGGGTGAGATTTTTTTAAAATCGGTAGGTTCTAGGTTAGTGTAACCAAATATGTTGAACCTTATTCTTCTCAGGCCGGGGCATGAACATAGTATATGTTCAGCAGTTTCGTCTTCCACGCAGCAGAACCGACAGTCCGTTTGTTGGTTCAGATCTATCTTTCTGAGGTGGTATCTCAGACGACAGTGTCCCGTAAGCAGTCCTGTGAGAATACGCAGGTCATTTCTGCTCCATTCTAGGATCTGCTTAGTTGTGTTTCTCGAGGGTTGTAACGGTAAAAACGCCTTCGAGTGGGTTAGTCCTGGTATGACGGACCAGTACGTGAGTATTTTCCTCTCCGCCCAGTCCGAAATAATTGTTTTGGCGGCACTTGTGGTGACTCCAAAAACCGGTTCTGGTCCAGTGAACGCAGATTCGGCCCCCTGTTTTGCAAGGGTGTCGGCTTTTTCGTTTCCTTCCACCCCCTGGTGCCCAGGTACCCACAGTAGGGTCACCCTGTTGTTCGCACCAAGGTACTCTAAGGATTCGATGCAATTCCATACAAGTTTAGAATTTATCTTGTTGGAGCTCAGTGCTTTTAAAGCGGCCTGGCTGTCTGATATTATATTTATGTTTTTGTTTGCTAGAGGTCTGTTGGTCAACTCTAAAACCCTTATTACAACTATTTCTTTTTTCGGGTCTATTTTTGTGCCAGTATAGTAAGGGTTTAAAACTTGTTTGCTGCAGTATCATTAATGTTCATTGCCATTAGGAGCCGCTGCAATGACATTCAGTAATTAGGTATTCCAGATCACGTGACACTCAAAATGGCGGCCTGTAGGCACAAACGATCTAAACCACCATTACCATTGTGAAGCTGTGTGTCTTTGTGAAAGTTGAATCTTTGAGTGGACTCCTGGTGAAATTATTGTTGAAAATGGCTGTTTAGAACAAAAGTCACCATTTATTATCCTTAGAACGCGAAAACAAAGACATTGCAGCGCGTTATAAGTATGTATGCCTACAGGCCACCATTTTAAATTTCTTCATTTGGCAGCATCTTTGATATCCTAATTAGGTATTCCAGAACACGTGACATTCAAAAAGGCGGCCTGCAGGCATACAAGACGTAAACAACCATTATCATTGTGAAGAAGTGTGTCATTGTGGAAAGTTAAATCTTTGAGTGGACTCCTGGTGAAGTTATTGTTGAAATTAGCTGTTTTGAACAAAAGTCACTATTTATTATTCTTAGAACGCGAAAACCAAGACATTATGCATGCCTACAGGCCACCACTTTAATTTTCTTTATTTGACAGCATCTTGGATATCCTAATTAGGTATTCCAGAACACGTGACATTCAAAATGGCGGCCTGTAGACACACAAGACGGAAAAAAAAATATAATAAATACTGTAATATTGATTCCAAACTACAACACCACAACCAGCAAGTATTTTAAATGAAGTTAAGCAAATATTCAGTTTAATAAACAGAGTTGTACCATAACAATACCAAGCAACAGAATACATTGTATGCTTACAGGCCACCATCTTGAATTTCTTCATTTGACAGCATCTTTGATTACCTAATAGAGAAAACATTGCTAACCTAACCTAACTCCACAGAGAAATGTATTGTTTTTAAATTTCACAATGTTTTTTCTATTGGTGTAGTACAATGTAGATGTAGATGGCGCATCTGGCAGCAGAATTAAAACATTGTTGCAGTAACGTTACTTAACTTGTTTTTTTTTAATTTTACCTTTAAAAATCAAATGTATCGTACTTAAAATATTTTTGGAAAATTATAGTCCTATATTTTAACATAGGTACCAATCAAATATTCTTCTAATTAACACATCACTTTTTATTTATTAATATTAAGTAAATCAAATAAAAATAGCAAATAATGATTCTGAAATATTTTTTGCTTGCAAGGTTAATTAATTACGATTTAAATTTAACTCCAGCGCCACCTAATGATTTTTTTCAAAAACAATCTAAAAATTTGCGCATTGATTATACGTATATTTCAATGTACATAAATATAAATGTATATTTACTATACCTACAACAAATTAATTGATTGAAAAGTCTTCTTGGTTTTCAATATTTTATTGTTCACAGGCAGCAGATGGTTTTTTATTCGTCGTCGGTTGCGACCGAGGAAGAATCTTGTACGTGTCACAATCCGTCGCAAAAGTTTTGAATTATTCGCAGGTAAATATCAAAAATTAAATTCGAAATACATAATAACAATCATCAAATATCAATTCTAGAGCGACATCCTTGGGCAAAGTTTATTCGATATCGTACATCCTAAAGACGTGGCGAAAGTAAAGGAACAACTTTCTTCCTCAGACATCAACCCCAGGGAGAGACTGATCGATGCAAAGAGTAAGCTAATGAAATGTTTTAACTAAACTTCAATCATTTTCATTCCTTCATAGACCTGTTGATAGACTAGTGTTGGTAATTTTTATCTCCAATCATCTTTATATGTAAAATTCTGTCTACCGGTTCCGCTAGTGTAAATATACGAGAATAGCTCACGAATTGTTGTCCCTAACATAGTTGGCGTTGAATGACAAATGCAAATATAGTGTCAGGCAAAAGCTTATTGTGTATGACATTAGTGTGTGCCAATTAGCATCAGCGCATCAGTTTGTGTATGTTAAATATTATATTTTTTTTATTGAGATGTACGTGATTTTATAAAAATGGATAGAAGTATTGAGTGACTCTGCCCCTTCGTACCAGGTTATCAAGAACTGGTCACGAGATTTCAAAATGGGAAGAGAGTACTGTCAACATGCACCATGTGCAGGAGCCCCCAAAACTGTGGTGACCAAAGAAAATGTGAATTTAGTCCATGACATGGTATTAAATGACAGAAGAATGACAGTCAAGGCTATAGCAGACATTTGGGAGCGTTGAAAAAATTTTATATCATGAATTGGGTCTCAAAAAACTCTATGCACGTTGGATTCCACGAATGCTGACGGCAGACCAGAAGCGTGTTAGCCAGATTACAGCGGATACAAATTTGGAGATAATTAACAGGAATCCCGATGAATTTAAGCGAAAATGTCTTACGGTCGACGAAACATGGGTTCATCACTTTGATCCAGAATCTAAAAACAAAACTTGGAATGGCGGCATAGGGGTTTCCCTCCCCCTCGAAAATTTTGCGTTGTCCCATCAGCTGGTAAGATTATAGCTATAGTTGTTAGGGATTTTGCAGGTGTTATAATCGTGGATTATTCTGCATTGGTAACCCGGTCTGTCCAAGGTATTTTTTGAATTCTCCGGTATTGAAAATACGTAACAACGAAGTAAACGTATTTTCGTGGTTAGCTGTATGTCGTGGCTTGTGAAGACTTTTTTCATCTTGAGACATGCGGTTCTTGCCTTTTAAATGCGAGTTCTGATCTCAATAGAGTGGTTCCACTCATCATTAATGTTTGTGCTCAAGTATACGTAACTATTAACCCTTTCCAGAGGAGTTCCATCTGCTAATAAGTTTCCACGAATGTCTTGGTTTTTACTTATTATCATAAACTTCGTTTTACTCTTGTTTATTTCCAGCCCATACTGTCGGCTGAAAGCTGTTCCAACAAAAGCTGCAACGTAACAAGGCTGTCTGCGAAAATAACAGTGTCATCTGCATACATTATGTTGTTTAACCGTTCAGTAGTATTCCGGCCTCAATATCTTGCAGCTCCTCTCTAAAGATATATTCAAAATATAAATTAAAGATGATTGGGGACGTTATGCATCCTTGTCTTACACCTCTTAATATTTTTATGTATTCTGTTCTGTCTCCGTCTATCCTGACACAAGCCACCTGGTTCCAGTAGAGTTTTCGGATGATCTTGATATCTTTTCCATCCAGGCCAGTTCTTTTCAAGACTTCCATCATTTTGGTGTGTCGTACTCGGTCAAACGCTTTTGTGTAATCGATAAAACATGCATACACATCACAGTTGACATCCCTACATAGCTGAAACAATACTTGGACTAAAAAAAGGGCTTCCCTGGTTCAAACGGCGCTTCTGATGCCGAATTGGGACTGAGATATCTGTTCTTCACAAAGTTTAAATACTCGGTTGTGGATTATTTTCAAAAATATTTTTAACAGATGACTCATCAAGCTTATAGTACGAAACTCATTACATTTTCTAGCATTCGGTTTTTTGGGAAAGACAATAAATTCAGATTTCAGACATTCTACGGGTATGTCGTCATTATATATTTTATTAAATACCCTTGTTAACCACTTTAGGTTATCTTCTTCCATTAGTTTTAGTATTTCAGAAGGAAATTCTTTAGGACCAGTTGCTTTCCGGTCTTTTGCATTCTTCAGCGCCGATTGTACTTCCACCTCTAGGATTGGAAGACCTTCAGTTTTCTCGATGGTTGGTGGCTCTGCTCTGACATCATCAAACAGCTCTTTAATGTTCTCTTCCCAGGTGTGTTTAATCTGTATCTTATCTACTATAACTCGTCGTTGATTTTCTGTAAGTACATTAATTGTTTTTCTGTTGGCTGTGCCTGCCATTTCCTTAACTTTTCTGTGTAGGTTGAAGTCATCAAATTTGGCTCGACATTCCTCAATTTCCATGCACTCTTCTAGTTTCTCCTTTTCTTTGGCTGCACTTATTATTTCCCCGATTTCTTTGTGTATGATCTTGTATTAACTTGTAGCCCCCAGCTACTACCATCTATTTCCAAAATTAAAAAAACATCTTCGTGCAATCCGCTTTGGTGATGATAGATGAATGGCTGGAGACTTAAAGTTCTGATTTTTTTTCAAAAGGTTTTAAAACACTTCATCACCGATATACCAAGTTTATAAACTTTGCAGGTGACTATGTTGAGAAATAAATTAGTTTTATTCTTCTCATGTGTTTGCTTCTATGTTAGGAATAACAATTCGTGAACTATCCTCGTAAATTTGCTTTAAATCAATACTGCTACTTTTGCATGAATTTTTATAAATTTTTATAATAAAAAACATTTTAATTTTTTTGCCAGCAATGTTACCGGTGAAGACGGACATACCCCAAGGAGCTTCTCGTTTGTGTCCCGGTGCAAGGAGATCATTTTTTTGCAGGATGAAGTACAATTTACCAACGCAAGTAAAAGAAGAGGCCGATACAACCACCGGTTATCTTCGCAGAAAAAAATATATCTCTGGTATTATTATATATCAAATCCCCCATTTTTCTCGATTTAATTATTTTATTTCTATAAACGAATGATTATTTATTTTTGTGAAAAGAAGTGTTTCATAAATATTTTTTCAAAATAAATTTGAAAGCAATTGTCATTACCTTATTATTTATAAATGATTGATTTGTGTAGAAATTTTAACTAATATTTTCCCGAAGAAATCCCAACTACAACCGCCTCTTAACGAGTTTTTTTCCAGATAAAAAATACAACGTGATTCATTGCACGGGTTATTTAAAAGCGTGGGCGCCCACCAAAGCCAGTCTGGAAGAACAAGAAGACAGTGAAAATGGTTTGTGTAACTTATCGTGTTTGGTAGCCATAGGAAGAATTCTCCCTCACATATCCACTATAGCTGCTAATTGCCAAGGAAGGCCGAACTTAAGGCAGATACAGTTCGTTTCAAGACATGCCATTGACGGCAAGTTTCTGTTTGTCGACCAAAGGTAGATTTCATGTTAATATTATATGTATAAAGTTAAAGGTTTTTTTAATTTATTTGGGAAGCAGTTAGGAGTGACCAATTTTATAAAAATTCTTCGTTTTTTCAGTCGACCTTTCGAAAATGTTTTTTTCTTTTTTAAGACTCTATAATATTTTTAATTAATATAAGACAAATCACATTACAAAATCATCATCATCAATAGCCGTTTTGAGTCCACTGCTGGACATAGGCCTTCCGTAAATCATTCCATTGCTTCCGGTCTTGAGCACTTTGCATCCAGTTGTGCTGGATGCGCTTGATGTCGTCCGATCATCTTGTTGGGGGACGTCCTCGGTTTCGATATGCCTCGTGCCTAGGTCTCCATTCTAGGATTTTCTTTGTCCATCTTCCATCTCTGACTCTGGCAACATGGCCCGCCCAGTTCCATTTCAGCGTTATAATTCGTTCAACTGCGTCCGTAACACCGGTTCTTTCCCTAATTATATGATTTGGAACTTTGTCTCTGAGGGATAAATTCAACATTGATCTCTCCATCGCTCTCTGTGTCACGCCTTTTTCCCGTAGGGGTAGGCAGAGACCACTTCCGCTACGGTTCTTACACACATCTTTTGCTTCCTCTACTTTCATCAGTGCTCTAATACATGCTTGACGTTTAGTTGGTACTCTTGACCTGGCCTTTCTTCAAAACAATGTTGATCTGATCGAGATATGTTCTCCGAGGTCGATCTCTACCGATTTGCCCATTCACACTCGCCTTATAAATTTGTTTCGTCAATCTTCCTTCATCCATCCTTTCTACGTGTCGAAACCATCTAAGCATTCCTTTATCTATTGGCACTATTTTGCGATAATCCAAATATTGTGGATAATTTAAAAAGTTATAGTAACAGTGACAAAAATTAAAACATACATACATAAAGTCACGCCTTTTTCCCATAGGGGTAGGCAGAGACCACTTCCTTCCACTTCCGCTACGGTTCGTACACACATCTTTTGCTTCCTCTACTTTCATCAGTGCTCTCATACATGCTCTTCGGTTGTTGATACTTTTGACCTGGCCTTTCTTCAAAACAATGTTGATCTGATCGAGATATGTTCGCCAAAGTCGACCTCTACCGACTTCCGTCCATTCACAATCGCCTTATAAATTTGTTTCGTCAATCTTCCTTCATCCATCGTTTTTAGGTGTCCAAACCATCTTACTTACTTTATCTACCTTTGTAACCCCATCTTCTTTTACACCATAGCCTTCTCTTATCTCACTATCATTCTAAACCTCTTTTAATTGATAAATAATAATGCTGGTTTAGTGTACAAACAATATCATGAGTCAAAATCCAATCAAATGGATTCTTCAGCGTTTTAAAATCAGTATGTATATTAATTCAAAATTAAAAACTGCCAGAATCAGGTGCTATGACGTAATAGTGCCTAACATTATCTGTCTCTGTCTGTCATACACGGAACCTCAGGAACATGAATATGCATGGATTTACTATGATGAAACAAGTACCCAACATTGGTCAGCTTAAGGTCGATGGAATTGTAGGACTAGCACGTCACACTGCATTACACCAATAAGAGCAACCTATACGAATGGCGCATAAACGTTTATATTTTACATAGAAACTATGTAATTCATACTTCAGAACGAATAAAAAATATAAAATTACATTGTATGATAGTTTTTAAGCATGAAGGTTACGATTATGCTATTTCCAAAATTGAGTGATCTCCCCCATTACACAGTGTCAGTTGATCTCTAACTGGAATTTTAAAAATATTTGTAAATATTTAAGTATTATGTTTGTCTGAACTTAGTTGTTTATTTTTGTAAAGAATATTTGGTAATTATACAGATTAGCTAACACCTCTTCGATTTTCTTGCAATTTTAGTATGTTGTCAAGTTTGTCATCCTGAACAAGAATATATATATATATATATATATATATATATATATATATATATATATATATATATATATATATATATATATATATATATATATATATATATATATAGTGCGCGGAAAGCATCCCTTAAGGTACTTACCTAACTTAACTAAGGTGGAAAATTTTTAAATTCCAAGGTCCTACTCATTAGTATACCTTAGTGTCTAATATTATTAGTAGTACTACCGTTAACGTGTTTTGTGAGATTCCCACAATACCCTGTTTTTAACTAACACAGTCACTTAAACTACTTCACTAACTCAAACGGTTTGATCCTGTTGAGTCTTCTCACTAGATTAGTATTGTCGAGGAGCTGGATAACCTCAACGTTCCTATGTTGTAGTAACCGTTGTTTATGGCTACTGGCGAGTTTGGCTATGGTTTGGTCAACAGTTTCTACATCGAGCTCCCTATGGAGATCACTGTTACGGCAGTACCAAGGTGCATCAACGATGTTCCTCAATACTTGATTCTGAAAACGTTGTATCACTTGAATAGTACTTGTACTGGCACAGCCCCAAAGCTGTATACCATGTCCAGACAGGTTTCAATATCTGTTTGTAGAGAAGCAGTTTGTTGTGTATGGACAATTTGGAGTTTTTTCCTAGCAGCCGATACATCTTTTTATATTTTATACCAAGCTCTTCGCGTTTCTTTTTAACGTGGACTCTCCAGCGAAGTCTAGCGTCAAGTGTCATTTCCAAATACTTTGCAGTGTCAGCATAAGGAATTGAGCATTGTTGATTGTTACTTGGATATTTCGTTTTCGTTTGTTGGTAAAGTTAACATGAGCAGATTTGTTTTCGTTTAACTTGGTACGCCATCTATTAGTCCAAGTTTAAATCTGGTCTATGGATGTTTGTAATTTTATATTGGTTTCTTCGTGGTTTTTTCCAACGGCCAAAATGGCAGTATCATCCGCAAACGTTGCAATAGTATCATGTTCAGGATTTAGTATATCGCTGGTGTACAGTAAGTAGAGTACAGTAGTACACTACCTTGAGGTACTCCTGCCTTGATTTCTGTTAGATAAGAGTATGCTTCTTCCTGTTTTATTCTAAAATATCTGTCCGATATACAAGATTTTATTAATTCTGAATATTGGCGTGGTAGTAACATACTCCACTATACTTCCTCAATTAATACCAATTATTATTAGCCTAACCTAACCTAACGTCCTAACCTAACACCAGCAGTACCTGGTGGAGAACTTTGAAAATGCTGGGACATATTTTCAGTCAATCTTTGGATTAGTCTGGCGGGTGATCGTGTGAAGTTTGGTAGAGACCCTCAAACTGTTGGTGTTAGGTTAAGACATTAGGTTATGTTAGGCTTATTTTTTACTTCTACTTCCTCAATTAATACCAATTATTATTAGCCTAACCTAACCTAACAGCAACAGTACTAAAAAATCATTACTGTTATTTGATTCTTCAAACGCAAAAAGTACCTAAAGGGATGCTTTCCGCGCCCTATATATTTATATATTCTTGTTCTGAATGACAAACTTGACAACATACTAAAATTTCAAGGAAATCGTAGAAGTGTAAGCTAATCTGTATAATTACCGAATATTTGTATAAATAGCAATCAGATCATCAATTCTTTTATTAATGGTGTTATAGTTATTTTTATTGATATGTACCATTTTTAAAAATATAATTTAATACACTGATAGGTTTTGTAATCCAATAACAGTTAACTTAAAAGGTTAGTTGTGATTTAGATTAGTATATATGGAGTTGAATCCAATGGATTAGAGTTCATTTTGTGAGAGTATGAGCTTGTTACTGTTTTTTCAGCGTCGATAAACTCGATTATTAGTTGTGATTAATTTGCAGATCCACTCTAGTGTTGGGGTTTCTTCCTCAAGAACTGCTCGGTACATCGATGTACGAATATTACCATCATGAAGACATCTCATCTTTGGCGGAATACCACAAATTAACGTTGCAAACTTCGGCTTCCGTCACCACCGTAGTGTACAGATTCCGAACGAAAACCGGCAGTTTCATTAAATTACAAAGTAACTGGAAATCATTCAAGAACCCTTGGACTAAAGAAACGGAAAACTTCATTTCAAAAAATAATCTCATACTGTAAGTGTAATTTTTTTTTATTCCAGTGAGTTATTTGTTTTTTATTACATTGTAACGTTTATCTAATATAGATAATTTATTAAAGAAAGAGACCTCATCATCCTCAGCTTCTCTCCGTCCATCTTCGGACATAAGCCTATCCAATTCGTCGCCATTCGCTTTTGTCGGTCGTCTGATTCATCCATTGGGTACCTGCCAGTTTCTGGATGTCATCCTTTCAACTCGTTCTTGGTCGTCCTGGGTTCCTTTTAGTTGTTCTGGGCCTCCACTCAGTTGTCTTCCTGGTCCATCTATGGCCAGCCCATCTCCATTTTAGCATTGACACCCCACTTTATTTCCAACGAAGCTTATGTCGACTGCCAATTTCAACCGAACGGGTTACCACCCAACCAAATCTTTACTTATTCAACATGATTACATATTTCCGCTTAAGAATATACGCGCGAACTACTTTATTTATTATCAAGCAGGGTGTGTGTGTGTGCGTGTGTATGTGTGTGTGTGTATGTGCGTGTGTGTGTGTGTGTGTGTGTGTGTGTGTGTGTGTGCGTGTGCGTGTGTGTGTGTGTGTTAAGACAGGGAGGCGGTAGGTCACTAAAACCTACAAGGTAGAAGTTTTGCCCAAAGGACAAGACCAAGTTCAAAGATGGGCCATAACGGTACAAAGCCGTACAAAGTGATCCTCAAATTTACCGCATTTTGCACTTTTCGCACGATAACTTTAGAAGGAGAACTAGGGCGATAAAACTTTCAGGTTTTTTTTTTTTTCTTTTTTACTTTTCCTAACCGAAGGGTAACTATATTAAATAGAAAAGCACCCTCGGATTGGGAAAGTTAATTTTGCTACGGCAATACTGTTTATTTTAATTTCAGAACTGAATTTAGAACAGTGGAAAGTAGCCATCAGAATAGGATAGGTGAACAAATTGATTTTCTTTCACAGTGTAAGTATTAAACATTTTTTTCTCTTAATAAATATTTTTCCTCGAAAGCAAAAGTACAATAAATAATTATGGCAACAAGTAGGTGTCGACGCTGTCGCCATTAATAATGTTATCGACTGAATATCTTGTGATGATTTTAGCGAGCGGAAAAGAGATGCACCTGTTAATAAACAATCAATTGGAGGTGAGTAAAATCGGAAGACACATTGCCGATCAAGTGATGGATTCCCAGAGACGCATCAGCGGTAGAGAAAATTCTTCGTCGTGCACCAGCCCAGACGCGGAATCACTTTCGATACCGATTTTACCAGGAGAAGTACTGCGTCAATATTTTTTTGTTATCACTTCACAACGTTTTTTTTTTTTTTCTAGACTTGTCATTCTCCGAGGATCCAAAACGTGGAGCAGCACAAACAATTGTCGAACGAATTTTCCAAGTTTTACGATTTACGAAATATACCTTTATCGAACGCTACCATCGATCCAGGTAAGAAATTACGTTTTATAGAGAGTAGCAAGTTTTGTTTGTGATATTCCCTATTTCTCAGTGTACCATCTACTTTTAATGTTTTCTCAGTGCACCAATAACCTGCAGCGACGATCTACCTTTAACAATTTTCCATGCACCATTGCACCGTATATGATCTAGGTATCTAGGATCTAGGTTATACCAGATGCGAACCAGTGTTGTTCCTCAGAGATTTTTCTTCGTAATAGAAAATTTTCCTAGAATGTAATAGATTTGTAATATTTGTGTCATTTAGTAATAAAAACGTAATGTTTTTTTAAATTAAATTTTTACCGACTAATCTATATTTATAGATATATACATAGTGGACCAAAAGTCTGGAAACAGATAATTGTCTCGTAAATTGCTAGTTCGATTTGTACAAAACTTGGGACAAGCCTATTTTGAGATACGGAGATTCCACATTTGAAATTTGCAATGTTGTCAGATTTTCTATTTCTTTGATATTATTAGTGACTTTGGTTTTTTAAATACATCACCCTGTATATTCAATAATTAATGGAATCTCCTCTTCAATACGAGTTTAGCCATATGTAACACTTATGATTTTATGTACTCTAAAAGGTCTAGTCAAGGTCTAAACTCTAAACAATCATGGAGAAATGTGGTAGACTTTTTCCACTGTCGATGAACTCTCGGGTGGTTTAAGCTCTTAAGTAATGTGACCCAACTCTGCGAATGGCTTTAATAAACTGCCTTACATTATTTTTAAGTTTAGGGTCAATGGTGGGTTTCTTACCATGTTTGCCTCTCATTTCGGGCTTCAAGAATCCATTATAATTTTTCTTCATCAGCGCTGTCCGGATTGGTCTGTCATTAATATCAAGAATTGATTTGAAAAATGCTTTACACACTCTAACAAGAGTTTTATTTATCTCTAAATAAAATGCAGAATTAAGTTTTCTATGATCCTGGGTGCTCAAATATCGGTATTTGGGTTTTTATAAAAGTTTCATGCTGAACAATGAATTTCCTTTGCCTCTGTAAATAAGCAAGGCCCCAGTAGTGATTAAAAATATCTTAACGAAATAAATTATTGATCTTGCTACTACAAGCGAGTCTACATTTTTCTCCACATGGTGGACCTACTTTCCTCTGATGAAATTGCTTTTTGGATTTTGATAACGATTGGTAAGCATTTCCGGAATTTCTTAGCAATGATGCCTGTTTGTTTATCCAATTTTCAGGCTTTCTTCCCCTTTTCCTTTCTTTTTTGTATCCATTTCAACGTCTTTTTTATCAACATTATCTTTATCTGGAGTTTCCAAGTAACTAGATCCAATTTTTGCGTAAAACTTCCTTCTTATCTTATGGCATTTGCATAATTCTCTGAGTGCGGCTTGAATAGTTTTGTATTTTTCAAACAGTAGGGCTTCCAAAAGTAAAACAAAATTTTAAAATTCAACCCCAAAGACAGCACTTATATTGGTGTTTTCATCTATAATCAATGAAAAATATGTTTTCTGCATATCTAATATAATCTCTTTAGAATTGTAAGACCCTGTTGATTGGATAAATGTTTGGTATTTTCTCAACATTACTTATTTCATAATTTATAAATTTTTATATATAGTAATATTAGTGCTTATCAATTATTCTGTTTGAATTTACTTCAACTAACATACATACATATAGTCACGCCTTTTTCCCGTAGGAATAGGCAAAAACCACTTCCTTTTACTTGCTACGGTTCTTACACACATCTTTTGCTTCCTCTACTTTCATTAGTGCTCTCATACATGCTTGTCGGTTGTTGGAACTCTTAACCTGGCCTTTCTTCAAAACAATTCTGATCTGATCGAGATATGTTCTCCGAGGTCGACCTCTACCGATTTGTCCATTCAACCTCGCCTTATAAATTTGTTTCGTCAACTTCCTTCATCCATCCTTTCTACGTGTCCAAACCATCTAAGCATTCCTTTATCTATCTTTGTAACCACATCTTCTTTTACACCACAGCGTTTTCTTATCTCACTATTCTTAACTTTATCCAACCGAGTCACTCCGGCTATACTTCTCAGACTACTCATCTCTGCAGCATTAATCCTATTTTCATGCTTCTTCTGCCAAACCCAACATTCACTACCATACATAAGTGTAGAAACCAACACACCTCTATGCACAGCCAGACGTGCCTTTTTTGACACTTTCTGGCTGTTCATAAAGCTATACAGTGCCCCATTCATTTGTTTTCCTGCCAACACCCTTCGCACAATGTCACTGTCATACTTTCCATCTCTCGTAAACTTTGAACCCAAGTATACAAACTCATTTATTTGTTCCATTCTTTATTCCTTAATCAGAACTTTACAGTTTGTCATGATTTATTCTCTTTCAAAAACCATTACTTTCATTTTGCTTATATTTATTTTTATCCCTTTGATTTTCAGGGCATCATGCATAACATTAACCATCGCCTGCAACTCCTCTTCAGATGATGCTGATATGACTTGATCATCGGCGTAAAGAAGGCATTTGACAATCAAATAATTTATTTTCAATCCATACGCACTCTCTTTCAAATCTTTTAAACAATCGTCTATGTATAAGTTAAACAGCCATGGCAAAGCCACACATCCTTGTCTCACACCCTTTTAGATGCTAAACCATTCCGTGCAACCTTCGTTCACCCCAGACATAGACAGTGTCGACCACAATTTACTCCTTACCATTCTGTCATAGGCCTTTTCCAAGTCTATAAAAGCGCAATAGACCTGACTTCTAGCCAAGAATTTTTCGGCTATACCTCGTAATGAAAAGACCTGATCCATACATCTTCTTCCTCTTTTAAATCCTGCTTGCACATCCCATATCATCTTCTTAGTTTCATTCGTCACTCTTTTAATCAATATCTTTGCATACAATTTGCCGATTATGCTGATTAAACTAATACCTTGGTAGTTCTTACAGTTCTGCTGCGAACCTTTTCCCTTGTAAAGCGGCACGATAACGGCCTTGCACCAGTCGTCTGGTACGTTACCACTCCTCCAACAAAGGTTAAAAAGGCGGTACAGCAGACTAGTTACCACGCTTTGTCCAGCTTTCAGCATTTCAACTGTTATCCTGTCGTACTCAGCAGCTTTACCCAATTTCATACTGTTTAACGCTTCCACAATTTCTGTCGTACTAATTTCACTTTGATTGCAACTATCACTCATGTCTCCGAATGGGCCCTGTACTTGTGTATCCTCTTTCTTAATAAACTTTCGAAGTATTCCTTCCATCTCTTTAATACGTATTTCTCTCCTTTTACCATACTACCATCTTGGTTTCTGATTTTTTCCAGTTGCGAAGTAGTATTTTCACCTCTGGCTGTTCTTATGGACTTCCAGAAGAGTTTAATATTGTTTTGGAAATCGTCAGATAACCTTCTATCAAATTTATCTTTATCACTCTCCTTCTTTCTTGTCACAACCTCTTTTGCCATACCTTTTAAACTTTTATACTCATTCTTTGCCTTGTTTACATCCTCAATCGTTGCCTTTTGCGTTCTTTGATTGGCTTTTGTAGCAAGCCAATTCAGCCAGGCTTTCTTCTTCTCCAACTCTGCTTTTTGAACCTCTACGCACATTTTCTGTAACTTGCATCCTTTCCTTCTTTTATAACACTACACACTTTCATAGCAATATCCACGATTCCTTCCTTGAATGGCTTCCACAATTTTTCAACCTCATATGCTACATCTTAACTGTCAAATTTCTCGATCAATTAATTATTATTATTCAATTAACAATGATGTTTATGTAATCAAATATAAAATAATTTTTGAGATGCAAGTTTTTGGCTTTTAATGTTTTAATAAATAAAAAATAAATTTTAGATGAACTCACTTTAATTCACAACACAAAACACAAGTCTGTAAAACTACAAAAAACTAAAGTTTCAAAAACAGATATCTTTTACCCCATGCACCTTTTCACTTCGCTAAGTTAATTATCGATCGGGCATCTGGCAACAAATGAAATCGCGACCGATGCAGCGCTTAATATATAAAGTTTCGTACATTGCAAGCTCAGACAGGAAAAAAACGCTTGTCCGCTCGTTGCCTCGTTGCAAGCCAAATTTCAAGCTCAAACATGAATAAAATCAGATTTGATTTTTTAGTTTACACAATTCATTTTATCATGTTACGTTTTCGATCGAATAAATGCTATTATTGCGTAGGTACTCGTATTTGGAAAATATATTATTTTCGATAAATTCGGTTCCCTCGTCTCAAAGAGTAAAAGTAAAAGAATAAACAAATAAAAAACGATGTAATAGTTAGCAATTCCTTACTGATTTTTTTATCATTATAAATTTTGTTTTGACAATGTTGTTTGTTGCTTTATCTTTTTTTTTTACTTTTGAGTTTTGAGGTTTTTCGGCGCCGTCTTACACCACACGACTTATGCCCTTATGGCGCGGGCCTGCAATAAAGTCCATAGAAATAAAGAGTAAACCAAAGAAAGCGTCAGCTGTCAATCTTCTTTGCACTGAGAAAACATCACACGGACGGTTACAAATTATATAAAGTTTTAGGAGGGACGACTGACGAAGGCATGATGGAAATAATTGAAGAGAATAACGTCAGACAAGAGCGAACGAATAGCGGGGGAGGTGTCTCCGTGGACGGCAATGACGAGGCAGCAATGGCGGTGATCATGAGTCTCTTGGAGGCGGACGCCGGCTTGGGAGGACCTGTCGATTTTACTGGACTTCCATGGCCGTTACCTTGACCGGATTTAAACAACACTAATATTAACTTATCACTCTTACTTTTTGTGGTTTAGGAATGGAAGTGTACAAATAAATGTGTGATTTAGCAGATTTTTATTAAAAAAAAAGCCGATTAATTTTTTTACTTCAATTGTGTTCGTATTTTTATTGTATATATATATATATATATATATATATATATATATATATATATATATATATATATATAAAGCAACTTCATGTCCCGTACACAGCTTTGCCGATGATAGTACCCTCCATACCGCATTCTCTTCCAGGGCCCCTATATCAGCCCGTGAAACCAGAAATGAACGAGGAAGAAATGTTAACAATATAAATATGGACTTAGCAACAATTCTCGAATGGGGATCCAATAACTTGGTAGAATTCAATGCAAACAAAACACAAGCATGTCTTTTCTCTAGACAAGCCGATCTCACTGTGCCTAACATAACTTTGTCAGGAGTAACCATACCACTGAAGTCATCCATATCGATGCTCGGTATTACTATCAGCAATAAACTTTCCTGGGAAAATCACGTGAGGTCCATTGCCAAAAGTGCCAAGAGCTATTTCACCTCCAGTCAGCTGCTTATGATCTATAAGGCACAGATCCGACCTGTACTGGAGTACTGTTCCCATATTTGGAGTGCAGCACCTAAACACATCCTGAAGCTACTGGATTCTGTCCAAAAAAGGGCAATTCGTCTCGTCGGTGATGCCTCGCTTACAAACTCGCTCACTTGTCTGGAACACCGTAGAAAAGTTGGCGATTTGTCTCTATTTTATAGATATTTTCATGGGCGATGCTCTTCTGAAATATCAACAATCGTTCCTCCTTTGGCAGTCTCTTCGAGATTAACCCGTCAAGTTCAGTCTTCACACCCCTTCGTGGTCACTTTGGAGACCTGCAGAACATCACTTTCCAAAGACTCATTCATCCAACGAATTGCGAGGCTTTGGAACTCATTGCCTAGGGAGGTGTTCCCCGAGGCATACAACCTCCAGAAATTTAAGAAGAACACCAACTCCTACCTTCTTTCCCTTGGTTCCCACGATGTTCTCTGAACATTACAGGATATCCCTTTTCGTGGGAACCAGAACATAAAAAAAAAATATATATATATATAAATATATATATATATATATATATATATATATATATATATATATATATATATATATATATATATATATATATATACGGGTGCGGCAGCTAAACTTCCTTTTTTAAAAACTTAATAAAACCCATTGTTAAGTCAGAACATTTTTATTTGTTTTTTATAATGTAGGCACATGCCTAAAGTTTTGTTTTACATAGTTTTGAAGATCAAATCAGATAGGTGGCGTTCCCCATTCTCCGTACACTGAGTTAACCGTTTTCTAGCGTTTGTCATGACTCTTGCCAAAATAGCAGGCGTTAAGTTAGCAATTTCTTCCTGGATGTTGGTCTTCAAATCTTGTAGGGTTCTTGGACGGTTCACTTAAACACGGTATTTCAAAAAAAAACCCATAGAAAATAATCACAAGGGGTCAAATCGGGAGAGCGGGCCAGCCACTCCAAATCGTCCCTAATTGAGATAAGGCGCTCTGGGAAGTGTTCCCTCAAAACAGCTATCGATGCTCTTGAAGTGTGTGCCGTTGCACCGTCTTGTTGGAACCAAACGTCCCCCAAGTCCAACTTATGTAGCCGTGGAAGAAGAAATTCCTGTAACATGTTTACATATCGGTCCGAATTCACTGTCACTGCGACTTCATTTTCCTCAAAGAACCAGGGACCAATAATTCGAACTGACGAAATTGCACACCACACTGTGACTTTAGGTGAATGCAAAGGCCTTTGATGCGCATATTTTGTTTGTTGATGGATCCACACAAATGGAAATGGGCTTCATCACTAAAAAAAACAATAGCGTCTTCAGGAACGACTTCGAGAAGAACCGCACACGCGTTCATACGAGAATTGAAGTCACGTTCAGAAAGTTCCTGCACAATCGCCATCTTGTAAGGGTGTAAATGGAGATCATCATGAAGAATTCTCCTCACAGAAAGTCCGAGAGCAGACGCATGTTTGCGCGCAGAACGCTGTGGTGATCGCAACATTGAAGCTCTCACTCCCTCGATGTTTTCAGGTGATCTAATACGTCGAGACACTCCAGTTCTTTGACTTGTCGTACTTGCAGTTTGTCTGAACATAGTGATTTACGTAACAATTGATTTCCGGTCCTGGACAGGGTCCAACGGGGCTAAATTAAAGCGATTCCGAAAGGAGCGCTAGGCCTCAACGGCAAAAGCACGCACCTCACTTTCCAATGCATGATGGCGACTGAACTGTGTCGTGACAAAACTTTATAGTCCCGCCTCTCGAATGAGTCCACTAGCGCTCCGCTACGACATCAACCCACTGAATGGCGCGCATTTAAAAAAAGGAACTTTAGCTCCCGCACCCTGTATTAATACCCTAGCGACAACTTTATTTTAATTGAACAATCTTCAATTATTGCTTGGGTTCATTAAAATAAAATTAAGAAACAAAAAACACCCACATTTTATTTCAATGATCAATAACTCAAATCTACAAGAATTACACATTATTTATTAGTATATAAATAAAAAATCTTCATTAGTAACTTTTTTGGTGTTAATCTTTTTCAAGATTTAATGAGTTGCTAACTTTTCTTGACTAAAAGCAAATACATTCATTGTTTTTCTTGGAAAATACTACTTTTTGTAGAACACCCTTCCTTTCTGCGGTAAAGTCTGAAATTATATTTTAAAATCTGATTAACACATTCGTTAATATTATACCTCAGCGCTGGAATTCCAAAAAAATAATTTACCCACAATAAATTATGGGATTCTATGTCGGTATCATGTTTTTAATCGATTACAACTGAAGTAATATTTATAACGTTGTTTTAAAAAGTGGTCTCGAGTCTGTCTTAAATCAACACGATGGACAAATGGGAACAAACTTGTTAATAAAAATAAACCACAAAAACTAACGTTGTTAGTGAATAACCTCAAAACAAAACACCTTTAAAATGAGTAGGACATGTAACATCGAGAAATATTTTAAAAAAAGATATGAACAAAACAACAAACCAAAAATTCACCGTTTATTACAAAACAAAGTATAAAAACAAAATCAACAAATTTAACCTTCTTTTGAGACACCCTCCTTAATTGGTACATCAAATACAACTGGCAAATTTTTTGGAATATAATTAATATCGCATGTTGAAGCATTTATATACACTATTTTCCCATCAGAAGTCACCCCATAACCTACAACATATACACACAGATAAAATATTTTTGTTTTTTTTATGCTTGAATGGTTTAAAGTTTACGAAAGATGGAAAGTATGTCAGTGACATTGAGCGAAGGGTGTTGGCAGCAAAACAAATGAATGGGGCACTGCATAGCTTTATGGACAGCCAGAAAGTGTCAAAAAAGACACATCTGGCTGTGCATAGAGGAGTGTTGGTTCCTACACTTTGTATGGTAGTGAATGTTGGGTTTGGCAGAAGAAGCATGAAAATAGGATTAACGTTGCGGAGATAAGAAGTCTGAGAAGTATAGCCGGATTGACTCGGTTGGATACAGTAAAAAATAGTGAGATAAGAGAACACTGTGGTTTAAAAGAAGATGTGGTTACAAAGAAAGATAAAGGAATGCTTAGATGGTTTGGATACGTAGAAAGGATGGATGAAGGAAGATTGACGAAACAAATTTATAAGGCGAGTGTGAATGGACGAAATTCGGTAGAGGTGGACCTCGGCGAACATATCTCGATCAGATCAACATTGTTTTAAAGAAAGGCTAGCTTAAGAGTACCAACAACCGACAAGCATGCATGAGAGCACTGATGAAAGTAGAGGAAGCAAAAGATGTATGTAAGAACTGTAGCAAGTGGAAGGAAGTGGTCTGTGCCTACCCATACGGGAAAAAGGTGTGACTATATGTATGTACGTATGAATGGTTTGTATTTTTTTATTTTAAAAATGTACTGGGTGATCTTATACCTTGAATGCTGTAAATAAAAAGTTTTTAATAAGCTAAGTATTATACAAATATTACAATTATCGTGAATTGTTACCTTCATGAATATGTCCAAAGACATGATACTTAGGTTTCACTCTTTGTTGAATCGTGGATAATAATTCCACACAACCTGCTCTTATACCAGAACACACCAAGTCCCCATGCCCTATTGGGGGCGTGTGAGTTATTAAAACGTCTATGTCTTCTGGTATGGCATCCCATTTTGAGAGACACTCCTCTCCTCTTTTTAAATTAAATGCCCAATTCCCAAACTCTGGCTGCCTGACAAAACATTTGGGAAAAATATAAATGTAAGTTACATGCTAAGTTTCCAGTATTCAAATACATGCATTAAGAAATCTTTATACCACACATGTATTACTGTCAAAATTTAAATTTATTGGTTGAACATTGGTATTAATTACATTTTTGAAGTACACAACTAAGTGTTTACCATGGAGTTCCGTACAGTTTTATTCCATACAACTCGGCACCATTATCTTCCAAATAAATACAATTTGTAAGATACTGTCTAATATTTTGGGTATTAACAGCATCGACAATATCGTCTTTTGTATTTCCATAATTTTTTACTTCATCTATTTCAGAATAACTCTTCCTTCTCTCCCTTTTATTTAATGTTGTTTTGAACTCACTTTTAAATTTTTTATCAAAACTAAGCTCGTGATTGCCTGCTATTACTACTTTGTATTTGTGAGGTAGGCTACCTAAAACATTTAATAATAGTCTTCATCGATTATTCTTAAAATAGTCGTTTCCTTACCTAACCATTCATTAAACTGTATTACTTCGTCTTTTTGTCCACATTTAGTAAAATCGCCAGCATGAATGAATATGTCACCATCTGGTATTTCGTACGTAATATTTCTAATAAGAGAATGTGTATCACTCATACATACGAATCTAACTTTGTCATTTTCTACAGGCTTCACAGGAATTTTTACGTTCAATTTAAATATTTTTTGTTGTTTGGATATAACTTTCCAAGCCTCTGTAGGTTTTTCTGCTAGAGGGTGAATACTTATTTTTACGTTGTTTAATTCTTTTGGTTCCATCGTCTGTAGAAATACTTCACATAAATATTAAACCCTTTATTTCATATTTTTTAATTCATACGGAAAGATTGATACTTATAAATGTTCTATAATCTCCTTATTTTTAGAATTTGGTACTTAAAAATTATGAAATACTTGGATCAATCTAAATATAACCTTATTTTATAACACTTTTACTTGTAAAAGGAATGAATGTGCAACCAAACTTTCGAAAATAAACATTTAATAGTTTTGATCATCATTTACACACAAACATAATACCTATTTCACCATTTGTGACAAGTTTTTCAAAAAACTTCACATATTTTAATTAAAATATAGGTATGTTCGCTTTTTCAATATGCGATCAAATTTAAAAACATAACCTTAAAATATAACGTTCTCGTTTCTCGTTATTTTTGGGTCAAGTTCAAAGACATTTTTTCATTCCTTCTCGTCAGTTGCTGTCACCCCCTAGCTCTGGTAGCTGTCATTTAACTATAGTTATGGAGTGCGTTGTATGTGGAGGAACAAATTTTACCAAAGAATCTGGGTATTTCTTTTGTTCAGAATGCCAAACACAAAGTCAAGAATTAAAGGAACACGCATTCCAAGAAGAAGGTATACAAACTAATGCAAAAAATACTAGAAAAATTAAAGATAAAAAGAGTAAAACTTCAGATAACATGACCAGTTGGGAATGCTACAACGTTATCATAATGGTGTTAACTGAGGAATTAATTAAACTTGGCGTAGACAGATCCATTAAAAAAATTGTTAAATGTCTTTGGTTTAGGTATTTAGAGAAGTTGGAAGTACTAAATTTGGAACAAGATGAAAAACCTAAATTGTCTTTGATTCATACTAAAAGGTATATAAAAAGGTTTAATAACAATATAGTATGTTATTAATTTAACGAATTCCATGTTTACACAGTTATTTATTTCAGAGACATTAATATTACTTATGGTATAACAAAAAAAAGAAAAAGAAAAAAGTCTTCTTCTGAAGAATCTAGTTTTACAGAATCTACATCTAGAAGAGAAAGGACGAAAAAAAAGGTTTTTATATTTCTACATTTTTTGTTTTAAAATATATTTCAGTGTTAAGATCTTGTTATTAAATTTTAGAGAGCTCTAGCTCAAGCTCAATATGCTGAATACTCAATTAGATCTAAAACGGAAGGCAGTTCTCTAATTGATGAGACTTTAACCAGTCTGAAGAGCAATTCTGACAAGTCTATAGACAATAAAGAAATTTGTTTTAACAAGTTCAGCAACAAAGAATTAAAGAATGTAATGTCCAGACACCATTTAAAACAACATAAAAAGGATTTAAATTCTGAAATGAACTGTCACAAGTTAAATTCGAGGACAGTTTCTAGTAAATATGCATCAGATGTTTATTTTATATCTCCAGTTAAAATTTACAGTATCTTATACATAGGATTACTTATTAAGAAAGATCCTTTACAAATTGGAGATTTGTTTAGATTAATGAGAGAAGGTCACTTGAGTTTTAATTCATATACATCTCTTTTTCCTGAAAATTATGGCAACAAAGTTCTTAATATTGAGAACAACACTTTGCACAACATTTTTGGGCAATTACACTTTAGGAAAATTACTGGAAAGCTTGTCAAATATTTGAAAGTAGAAAAATATATTAAATGCCCTAATTTGATAGAATTAGCTGAAAGATATTGCAAGGAATTAAATCTGCCAGGTATAGCCGAATTTATTTACTGTAGCATCAAAAACACAGTTGCATACAGAAGTCAAGGGGTTAAATGTTTTTCTTTTATTTAAATGTACACTGAATAATACTGTTACGTTTATTAACTTCGATATATTTAAAATATAATGTTCACTTTTAATTTATAACTATTTATTAAAATGAAGGTATTTTCAACTAAGTACTAATTGATACTTGATATCACATTTATTTATCTAAATTGTATCGCATGATCATGACTAAGTTCAAATATTTATCTATCCCCACAACTTCGATGACTCTTCCCCTAAGTAGCTCGTTATCTCCGTCTCGTTCCTTCCAGATGATTTTCACAGCATATTTTACGTTCATGGCCAAGTGGGAACCTCTGATTTATTCGCGATAGCGGGAATTTCCATCAAAGACCCTTTCTCGATCTAAAGAGAGTCAAAAAAAAATTTGAAAAAGAATGTGTATGGATTGAAAATGAATGATTTGATCGTCAAATGCCTTTTTTACGCCGATGATCAAGTCATATTAGCGTCATCTGAAGAGGAGTTGCAGCCGATGGTTAACGTTATACATAAAGCCCTGAAAATCAAAGGAGTGAAAATAAATGTAAGCAAAACGAAAGTAATGGTTTTTGAAAGAGAAAAAAGCATGACAAACTGTGAAGTTTTAATTGAGGGAGAAAGAGTGGAACAAGTAAATGAATTTGTGTACTTGGGTTCAAAGTTTATGAGAGATGAAAAGTATGACAGTGACATTGAGCGAAGGGTGTTGGCAGCAAAACAAATAAATGGGGCACTGCATAACTTAATGAACAGCCAGAAAGTGTCAAAAAAGGCACGTCTGGCTGTGCATAGAGGAGTGTTGGTTCCTACACTTATATATGATAGTGAATGTTGGGTTTGGCAGACGAAGCATGAAAGTAGGATTAATGCTGCAGAGATAAGTAGTCTGAGAAGTATAGCTGGAGTGACTCAGTTGGATAAAGTAAAGAATAGTTAGAGAATGCTGTGGTGTAAAAGAAGATGTGGTTACAAAGATAGATAAAGGAAGGAAAGGATGGTTTGGACACATAGAAAGGATGGGTGAAGGAAGATTGACGAAACAAATTTAAAAGGCGAGAGTGAATGAACAAGTCTGTAGAGGTCGACCTCAGCGAACATATCTGGATCAGATCAACAAGAAAGGCCAGGTCAAGAGTACCAACAACCGATGAGCATGTAACAGAGCACTGATGAAAGTAGAGGAAGCAAAAGATGTGTGTAAGAACCGTAGCAAGTGGAAGGAAGTAGTCTCTGCCTACCCCTACGGGAAAAAGGCGTGACTATATGCTTGTATGGAAAATAGGAGCCTTATGGGCCAAATATTCAAGAGTATTTGGAAATCTTAAGAGGGGCCGGATCAAACCAAATTAAAAAGTTACTCTTACGATAATACTATAGGTATACTTGGCCATTTTCATACTTTCAGTTGTATGGAATTTATCAGTGAGAATTAATGTATACCACCCATTAAATTATATAATTGGAGAGTGTTGATTTTTGTATGCCAATGTGTTTTTGATAGTATTTTTTGGTTTATTTAAATTTGTTTTAGATCAATTTTTTCCTGTTTTAGATGATGTGTTTTCAGCAGTAAAAAACATATTAGCAAACAATCCTCCAAAACTTAAAATCATTAAATCCTGCATTCCAAATTATGAAGGAAAAATAATGTCTATTATCATTTTTGTATTAAAGCTGTTGTATGGGTTAGATGATGTGTCTGAAACAAATTTATCGCATTATGCGAGAGCTGTTAATGCCAAATGGAAAAAATTAAAAATGTTCGATATAGTAGAATGGATGGAATTCATAAGCTATAGAAAACTAGTGATCAGTGAATATCATTTTCCTTCCCACATCCTCGCAAACGATAAAGACATGAGCACCGATTTATTTTTACAATACAAGAAAAATCATAATGTCCACGTCGACGATAGAACAAAACTGATAGTCGATATGCAAGGTTACAAAGACCTTTTGACGAAAATAGAAAGTCTGCAGTATGATTATATCACTCATATTGAGTTTCCTGCTGACATTTATCCATTTAATAGTCATTTGAAAGTTGTAATGAACTTATTGAATGATACAGGAATAGACAATGTTAATCAGGGTAAGTATGAATAGCATTTAAAAAAAAAGGTGTGCGTCTCAGGACGCCCAACAGAAGTAATAACTTCAAATGATTTGCGTAAAAACCATTGGATATTGAACATATTTAACGTAACAAATACTTAGTTTATTATTTGAATTAAAATGATCATTTGGATGAGGATTATGAATAAATACAAAATTTTTGGTAAATTAGTGGCAATCAAAAGTTTTTAAGAAAGTGAACAGCTTATTTATTTAATATAAAATATATCTTATGTATAATAATTAACATTTCTCAATAGATACAATTGACTCGCTTTTATTTACATTATCATTATCTAAATCTACAAAAGTAACAATGGGTAGCTATAATAAGAATTTTACGCTCAATATTATCTAAAAATCTTGCAAATACTGCATCAATAGTACCATGACTAGGATTATAAATCATCTTTAATTGTAATTTAGAATCGAGAAATGATACTAAATTTTGTGCTCGATCAGTAGCAAAATTAACATTGAAATCTCCGCTTAGAATTAAGCAAGAGAAAGAGTGGGGTGAGCATCGAGTCGGGATATGAGAGAGGGGATGGCTGACGCGACAGTCTCGCGCCGTTACGCTTTTGGGAACGCAACCACGCGCCCGAAAAGTTCACGGCGTGCCATAAGAAGTTATCACTCCTAAAATAGTTTTGTTTTTGTGATCCGTTAGTGATAAATGGTATAAAAGAAAAAAGATATGACAACCAACTTTATGCAGATTTATTTTATCTACAAATATGCATTTGATGGGTTTATAACAAAAAATCATTTCAGGCTTACCATTTTGCATTCAATATTATTTTTACGTCTTAAATAATAATTATAATAAAAAGTTAAAACATTTAAAATATTTTACTCTCTATTGGTTACAAAGCCCCTATAGTTAGATTAGATTATAATAAAAGGCTTTTGTAAGTATGAACTCCGACCTGATGAGGTCTATTACACCCTCCCTATGATGGAGCTCCTCCTCCAGTCCCAGTTCTTTTACTAACTTTCAGAGGCTGTTGGGGGGGGCCTGAAGTAATTCTCTGACTCAAGTTTTTCTTTGCCCCAGCGCAGGAACAGAGATCTTGCCAGTCGCTTGCATGGCATAGGACGTGTTCCGCCGTCTCTTCTTCTTTAAGACAGATACGGCATTCACTGTCCTCAGCCCTTTCTAACCTACATAGGTGTTTGTGGAGTCGACAATAATGTCCTGTCAGCAAGCCTTCTGTTACTCTTGGGTCTAGGACGGGTGAAGTTGAGCAGGTCGCATGCGAGGGTTCTTTTATGAACCTGTGGATCTATTTCATTTAGCCAGAGCTTCCGAGTCCATCCACTTTTTTATGGTCCTTTTTTTAGGCTTTTTAAAACTCTGAAGTGGAGTTCATTCCAATGGAGAGTGTCTGAGCCCATTTTGGCTTGTGGATCTGCTTCCTCGTTCCCTTCCAACCCCGAAAGTCCTTATAGTTTAATTAATATTTCAGAAATTTTAATGAAGAATCATCAGGATAGTGGCCTTGATTGCTTACTTAGACCAATTAGATATTTATGGCAACTAAACAAGGATGGTATTAATTATGTAAACGGCGGATTGAATGATAATTGGAGGTTAAAAAAGATGAAAACACTCCATTCTTTGAGGAAATTAACACATTACAAACTTAAATATGTTCCCGCCGAAATAGTTACTCATAAAGTGAAAAAGATAATAGAAATTGACAATAAAAGTAGCATAAACGTTCAAGAAGCTCAAGAAAATTTTCTCAAATATCATAAAGCCAAATTCCAAGCAAACTTTCAAAAACTGATGGAACTTAAACTAATCAAAACTGTCAATCTAGAATCAGATCATAATGAAACTTATTTAAAGTACAGCACACATTGTTTTCCCTACGAAAGGTAATTCATATTTTTTCTGATGTAATGAGTAAGAAATTATCGAGTTTACTTTTAGGTATTGGTTGTATCTCACTATGACAATTGATCATCTTTCACAACACGAATTTGAACATTTTTTCAAGAATTTTAGTAACAGTTTTAAACTCGTTGTGGAAGAGTGTGCCAGAGTAGTAGAACAAACTAACCTAGATCTGTATAAAGAATTCCAACGTACTGAATTGTATTTGATTTATTGTGCGAATAAATACAATGGAAGTAAAAAAAGGAAAAAATTAAGTAATTTAGGTCTATATCTACGATTACCAAATGAGTTTTGGTAAAAAAGGTGAGTAAATAAAAATATTTTGTTGCATTGTTATTTTTAAAACCTTTTTTTACATTTACCACTTTTCATTTAATATTAATTTTTAATAAATTGCATGTCTTAAAATCATTGAAATCGCGATTACAAATTAATGCAATCGTAATTATAAATATGTATTGTATAATGTCCTATTAAGTATTAATAATATTTAAAAAGTATCTAAGCTTTTTTATTTACCCTTTTGATCTTCCTTAATTTATCATATCTGTCAAATTTTAAGATAATACAACATACTACAAAACTCGATCGATCAATTCACAATGACGTCAAACACAAAGCAGTTCGCGTGAAAACTACTTGACGTTTAATGATGTCATTTAAAATTTAGTTACTGTAAAAGTAAATTTAATGTTAGTGTCTTTTTTGCGTAGTGTATTAAGAGAGTCCAAGCGGTGCAAGCGTAATTTAAATACTTGTAATAGTATTAAGCACGTTTGTATAATGGCAGATAATATAGATATGATTTATGATACTGTTATGAGGTTAACAAAGGAAGCAGGAAAGGTAAGTAAATTAAAAAAATTTAAATTTATAAATATTATATCAAAGGAATTTCAGTAAAGTTTAGTAATAATAAAACTCCATATAAGTTTATATATTTTTCTTTATAGATTTTTTTATGTAAGCATGTTTTTTCCCACAAGTCAACAGCATTTGTTTTCTTTAAATTAAAATTTTTCTTTTGCAACCACAATATTAAATGATATGTAACCTCTAACATCACTTATCTGTCTCGGTGATTATGTAATTTGTTTATGATACAAAGTTTACGTTATCTTATGTTTTTTGGATTCAATTTATATCAGAGTGGTAAGGACTAAATTATGGTCGACATTGTCTAGAAATGGGGTAAGCCGTAGTTTGATACGAGCACTGAAATCATTTTACGAGAATTCCACTGCTTTTGTCGGGATAAACGGAGCTTACGCGGAATGATTTAACATCGAAAAAGGCGTTAGACAGGAATGTGTGGCTTCGCCATGGTTGTTTAAATTATACATGGATGATTGTTTAAAGGATTTTAAAGAGAGTGGGTATGGATTGAGAATGAATGATTTGACCATTAAATGCCTCCTTTACGCCTATGGTCAGGTCATATTAGCATCATCTAAAGAGAAGTTGCAGGCAATGGTTAATATTATGCATGATTACCTAAAAATCAAAGGGATGAAAATAAATGTAAGCAAGACGAAAGTAATGGTTTTTAAAAGAAAAGAAAGCATGAAAAACTGCGAGGTGTTGATTGGAGAAGAAAGAGTGGAACAAGTGAATTATTTTGTATAGTTGGGTTCAAAGTTTACGAGAGATGGAAAGTATGACTGTGACATTGAGCGAAGGGTATCTAGTTATATTTATGTTCATTAAGTTAAATGTAGCTTTATGAATAGCCAGAAAGTGTCAAAAAAGGCAAGTCTGACCGTGCATAGAGAAGTGCCTGTCCCTACATTTATGTATGGTAGTAAATGTTGGGTTGGCAGAAGAAGCATGAAAATAGGATTAATGCTGCAGAGATGAGTTGTCTGAGAAGTATAGCCGGAGTGACTTGGTTAGATAAAGTGAAGGATAGTGAGATAAGGGAAAGCTGTGGTATGAAAGATGTGGTTACAAAGATAGATAAAGGAATGCTTAGATGGTTTGGACATTTGGACACGTAGAGAGGATGGATGAAGGAATATTGACGAAACATATTTATAAGGCAAGTAGAGCTCGACCTAGGAGAACATATCTTGGCTCTACTAGCGAAAATATTGCCCATTGTTTCAAATTCAAATACAAGTGCACAAGTGGATAGAAGTGGTCTCTGCCCACGCCTACGGAAAAAGGCGTGACTATACAGGGTGATTCATAACTATTGGGACATAGGCTAAGGGCGGGTGATTTGGACCAAAATATGACGATAGGATCAAATATGCCTTAATAAAATATTGCTGTGGAAAAACATACAAGGCGTTAAATTTTGTTTTAATTTTTTTGTTAATAATTTTACTGTAAATTTATCAATTGTTATCAAAATATGTATTATTTTACATTTTGTTATGGGGGGCGCCATGTGAATAATTCCTGATGATGAAATCGACTGGCAACTTTTAAGTGATTTTGATTATAAAATATGACGCAGACATCATTTTAACGTAATATTGGTACTCCTGTTTAAATACGATAATTTCATCCGTTTTAAAGAAAAACGCAATTGCACAATTCAGAGTCTCAGAAGGGGATGATTTGTTACTTCTGTTGGTCCATTTACAATGAGGTGACCTGCATTCAGAACATTCTCCCCTTCTACACATTTGGAGTCCTCAATTCCACCCAGATATTACATATATTCCAATATACTCAACATCATTTTGGAGAGTAACTGAAAATATACAAATTTTATAATCCACAGGACTGTGGCACTGGTTCCGCCCCCCTCAATTCTTGTATAAAACTCACTTCATCCTTATATACTTGAAAATTTTCAACTTAAAGTTATTTACTTTTAACAATTATATTGTCCAGAATTATATCGACAAAATACTCAAACACAACTAACTTATACGAAAAGACAGAAAAAACAATGCAGAGCAAAGTAACCACTTTGAAAACTCAAGATAAAATGGAAATAATGCTTTCAAAAGATGTAAACAAACTGGTATGGCCTATACAGTAGTTCCAATTTCTACCGTACTGGCGCAACGATCTTAATCTGAGTCGCCAATTGATGGACCATTATAATTCGTCAAAACTACTTTTTATCATTTAATAATTTTGGAAAAAGTGGAGGCCGAGTCTAAATGTTAACTTAATACATACATACATAAAGTCACGCCTTTTTCCCATAGGGGTAGGCAGAGACCACTTCCTTCCACTTGCTACGGTTCGTACACACATCTTTTGCTTCCTCTACTTTGATCAGTGCTCTCATACATGCTCTTCGGTTGTTGGTACTCTTGACCTGGCCTTTCTTTAAAACAATGTTGATCTGATCGAGATATGTTCTCCGAGGTCGACCTCTACCGATTTGTCCATTCACACTCGCCTTATGAATTTGTTTCGTCAACTTCCTTCATTCCTCTATATATCTTTGTGACCACATCTTCTTTTACACCACAGCGTTTTCTTATCTCACTATTCTTAACTTTATCCAACCGAGTCATTCCGGCTATACTTTTCAGACTACTCATCTCTGCAGCATTAATCCTATTTTCATGCTTCTTCTGCCAAACCCAACATTCACTACCATACATAAGTGTAGGAACCAACACACCTCTATGCACCGCCAGACGTGCCTTTTTTGACACTTTCTGGCTATTCATAAAGCTACATTTAACTTTATGAACATAAATATAACTAGATAATTTTAAATATCAGGTGTATATATGTGTCAATCATTGTAAAAGTGGCGTAACTCCATAATTTTCAAATTCATTTTTATTGCATAATAGGTTTTCAATTAATCATATCTTTATAAGTTTTTTTGTAGTATTAAAATAGCATTATGTCGAATGTAGAAGATTTTAGTGATTCTGGATCTGGTGTACGATCTGTATAAAGAAAAATGTGAGACTGAAATGACTGAACCTACAAAATATAAATACTCTAATGAAGTAAACACCAAGTTCAATCCTCATTTTAAATCACCGCGACAGGATACATGCAAGACTTGTGACAGCTTGAATTTTAAAATAAAAGAAACTGACGACAAAAACGCAAAGAAAGAGTTTGAAATTCAAAGAAACTATACCAAAATTAACTACATCGGTGGCACACTATAAAAGAAATCTATTTATATAATTTGGAAATACATTGTTTTAATAATAATACAGGATACATGAACGTCTGGAATGCGGTAGAAGATGGGCGAGGCTCTCAAGACATTGCAGTCTGTCTCGTCAAGCACTTAAAAACTCACGCGTCTCTACAAAATCACATCATCATGTATTTAGATTCTCGCACTGTATAAAATCGAAACATAAAGACAACACTTTCACTTTTAAAGCTCGTACAAGACCCGGACAATAGTATCGCTACAATAGACCACAAGTTTTTAGTGTCAGGGCATTTTTATTTACCTACTGATGGGGAATTTGGGATCATTGAGATTGTAAGTCGCCGTCATGGACAAATTTACAGCTCGGAACAATGGATGGATATTATAAAAAATGCTAAGCGCAAAGAACCTTACTTACCAAAATAAATTCCGACTTTATAAGCACTGCGTCCTTAGAAAAATCTATAACCCATAGAAAAAAACAACTTGCAGTTACGACTTCAATTGGCTGAGGTTTGAAAGAAATCATCCCTTACAACTTCTATTCAAAGAGACGCTTAACCCAGATACGCCATTCTATAGAGTAGATCTATCTAAAAATCAGCAAGGACGACCGGCCTACTTGTTCAATATTCAACAGGACCCACTACTAACCTATTACTAACGCTAAGAAAAAGGATATGCTCGATCTTCTACTGTATATTCCGCCAATATACCATCAATTTTACAAAAATCTGCCAGTAGATACTCCAATTTGGTCAAGCACACGTAATGCTGATGAGCGTTTATCAAATGAAATAATATAGGATTAAAATACTAAACAAAATGACATTATGTTTGACTATGTCACTTTTACAGTGAAGTAACTCCAGGATAAAAAAATATTTTTTCTTTTATTAAAGAATGTTTAAATTTTTCTTAAATTTCCTTCTGCTAATATAATCTTTGATTTGTCCTAAACAATTAAATATAAAACATTGAATAAATATTTGTGCTTATTTTAATATACGTCAATAAGCAAAACCTTTCCTTTCTCGAAACTAAATTGCAAGGAGATAATCCACTATAACAATGACACAATGACACTTGTAGCGTCAAAAAGAATTTCTGTACACTTAAGCTTAAAATATGAGAATTTCTTATTTCTACAACATCTTTATTTTTTGTAAGTATCAAGTACAAGAAAAACAAATGCATAAATCACAAGTGTAGTAACAATAAACAAAGTTGAGTTTTGTGTCAAAACAAAAAATGTTGAAAATAAATTGTTTTGTGATTTAACCAAAAAATAAATATTTATTTTTAGCTAATAAACGAAAAAATAAACAACAAAAATAAAAAAACCGAAATAAAAGCTAGCGAAATAGACTTAGTTACCGAAACGGACCAAGCCGTCGAAAAGTTACTAATGGACGGTTTAGCCAAGGAATTCAAGGACCACAAATTCATCGGAGAAGAAACTGTAAGCGCTGGTGGTAACATAAAATTAACGGATGCTCCAACATGGATAATTGACCCGATCGACGGTACATTAAATTTTGTACATTCTTTTCCTCACTCTTGCGTCTCGATAGCTTTGTTTATTAATCAAACGCCCATAATTGCAATAATTTACAATCCCATGTTGAATCAATTATTCACCGCTCGAAAAGGTAGAGGAGCCTTTTTAAATGGAAATTCCATTCACGTGTCGGATAAGAAGCACTTAAACGAAGCGCTCCTGATGTTTGAATGCGGCACTAGCAGGGAAACGGAAAAGATGAAAATCGTTTATGAGAATCAGAAAAAAATTATGCCACAAGTGCATGGGTAATTTCTACTTTTTTATTTTATAAATACGTTTAAAAAAAAATGTATGATCACACTTAAAATAATTGATGAACACATTTTTTAACTGAAACGTGATTTTTGATGTACTAACAGTAAACCCTTCTTTTGTTCTCCATTATACTTTTAATGTACTTTTGCAGATTGAGATCGTTAGGTTCAGCAGCTTTGAACATGGCAATGGTGGCATCGGGATACGCTGACGCTTATTTCGAATTCGGCATTCACATTTGGGACATCGCTGCGGGGGAATTGATTGTAAAAGAAGCCGGTGGAGTGGTTATAGATCCATCCGGAGGAGATTTGAAAAGATTTTCTAGAAGAGTGCTAGTTGCTAGTACGCAGCAATTAGCTGAAAAACTGTCTCGAGAGCTAATACAGTTTCATCCAACACCAGACGATAGTTAATCATTTTTTTTTAATTATCCTAATATAACTAGTCATAGAATACTTATTTAAAGCTCTTATAATACAAAGTTCGTTGCAAGTCACATAATTTGATAGCGTCACAGCCAAACATCGTTGCCAATTTGTCAGAATTATAAGAAAATTTAGCAGTTGTAAGGAATTTAAGGTTATGTTTACAATTAGAAATCTTGCCATATTAAATTTTAAATATGAATAATTTATTTGCTACATTTCATAAGAAGACTATAAAAAAACCGCAGTTTGCTTTTGATAATTTGTTTTCTCAATGTGTGCTTTTTGCTCTATCCAAACTGTAGAGACTTCATAAATTTATAAAAATTCTAGCTTTTACCCGAGACTAGGTCTGCTTAGACTGTCGTGAAACATGGGTACTTTGTATGCAGTCTCCTAACTAGTTAATGCAAGGAATTCTGTAGGGATTCAGTGTACCCAAAAATCGGTGATTTGGAGACGCCTAAACATCATATCTTAACCTTTTAATCGACATGGCCGCCAACTTCTTATGTTTTGAGTTGCATGGAAATGTGTCAAATTTCACTTTATAGCTGATAAATATCGCTTTTTAAGGGTTATGTAGGTACTAATACAAACACATTTTATTATGTTATTTTATCTTATCAGTAAATAAATAGTTCAGCAGCATAAACTGTTATGAAACGATGTGTACTTTAAATAGTTTATTCTACAAAAATTTGTGCACGCCGATGGACTTAGCCAAACGAAATATTTCAAAGGGAGGTATCACCACTTTGACACATCTACGTCATGGATGACATTCAACGAATTTTGTGTTAAACAATGTTTAAAAATTGTTTTAATGTTAATAAACACCTTCGCTGCCATTTACACATTATGTTGGCTTTGTATTACTAAAAAAAAATACTAAAAGTATTGCAGGGAAGTACCATTAATTTACGGTAAAAGCTCTGTGGTGTCAATTGGCAACGAAAGTGTTGAAAGAGTTTGTTAGGATCTCTAATACGTGTCGCGGTTCGGAAAGTTTGTAATCGAAAGTAAAAATGAGAAATTTTAAAATTACTTATCTGTAAATCGATCACGTATTTTTCGAACAATTCTTGTATGCATTTAACTTAAATTTTTTATTTAATTTATGGTTTACAAATAATTATACTAATAATAAAGGAATTCTTGTGATCGTCTTGAGTATAGATGTTTCAGCAATTTGCATTTTGTGTCTAGCTGTTGTTTTTGAGTTAGCAAAAAGCGAAATAAACGTAATTTTAATTATAGTTAACAAAACATTGATTATATATAGATGGAGATTTTTAAAAAGATCCACTCACCTTGTCTTCGTCGTTGATTATTGGTCGTTTTAGTGGCTTTAATGTTGTCTCAGTGGTACTTATTACAGTAATGTTTTTAGCTTTACTCTCAGTGCAAGGAAATTCTTTATCCTCATCTCTATTAGACGAGATTTTAGAAAGCGCCCTTCCGTTCGTCTTTTTTTATCTTTTCGGAAGCTGGTTAAGCACAAATGCTCACTGCGACGTCACACTCGCGTAATATCGAGTGGTCCAAAAAAATCTGTTATTCTTCATTACGCGTCAAATATTACACGATATTCTAAGTGAGTGATAATAAATTTAAAGACGGTTAAATTTTACGAAAACTGAACAGTTTTACAGTTGAGAAAGACAGTGTCCACACTCAGTCATAGGTTTGCAGCTGTGCTTGTAAAAAATATTAGATGTTTTTTACTGATACCTTTGTTTTGGAAAGCATAGTTCTGGATATCATGTTCTTTTTCTTTTCTGAAGTGTTGCAATTGAGTTTGTTATATATTGTGATTCTTAAGTCTTTTGTTCGTTGGTGTGAGTTGTTGTTGCTGCATGGTAGTCGTGGGAGAGTTTAGAGTGAGATGATGATTGAATATCACACATGATACTAAAACGAGGAGATAAGCTCACACGCATATGTGTCTCGCTCATACCGTATACGTCATCCTGTGACAAATTTCGGCTAGTACATATGAGATTAGTGGATATTTCCTGTGTCTTTCAAGTGTTGGACGATACTTCATTGGCATTTTATCAAGATTTATTGATTTTCTTGATTATAAACTATGGTTTATTGTGCTGTAGCGGGTTGTTCCAGCCACAATATTAAAAAAAGTAAGAATTCATTCACCTCAAGTTATCGCTGTTTCAGTTTTCCTTCATCAAAGGAAAGTTGCAACTTGTGAATAAATGCTTCCAGAAAAATAAGTTCAAATGTCAAAACAGCGAGAATATGTTCCAATCATTTCTCAGTGGACGATTACCATCAGATATTTAATATCATGATACTCCTTAATGTAATAATATTCACTTCATCGAAAAATATTCGAAAATATTCACAAGAAGTGACACAAAATATTATGACAATAGATTTAATAAAACGGTTTTATGAGTTTTTTTTTAATTCAAGAGGTTCCAAATATTTCTAATTTATTACTCAGAATTTCTGATATTTCAAACATTAGAATTTTAACTTTTTGATTGTATTACTCGATGATCAACATGAAAAAAGATGTAAAAAAGCTATGTATCCCTGAATGCCGCCAAACGATTTTGTGAAAGAGTGACGGTCATGCGCAAAGCGGTTCGAAACTCGGATCGCAAGTGATCATCTTCTCTCGGTTTTAGTATCATGAATATCGCATATTACAATTTTTGTTTAACCAGTAGCAAGTCACTGAGTCTTTGTAGTATGGTAATAGCTTTTTTGTGGATTTAGCACATGGAAATTAACACTATGCAGTCCGCAAACTGGAGGATATATACCAAGTTATTTGAATCGAGATGACGGTTGTATATTTCGTGAGTAGGTTGTAAAGAGAGAAGAATCAATCCTTGGGGTAAGCCCTGCTGTAGGGAGAATATGTATGAACAGGCGTTAAGTCTTCTAGCAAAAAACTTAAAAATTTTATCCCGTTGATTTTTTGATGTTTCAATGTTAACAAGAATTGTGAGAGGAAGTAAGGTTAATCACTTTTAACTGGTTCTCACGGTAGAAAAGGAAGGCACCGCCGTCCATCACGGTATCACAACGGGCCAGAAGGCCTAAGTGGGTTCCCTCCGAACCGCCGTTTTAACCTAACCTAACCTAAGGTTAAGCACTCATTTTTTGAATCCAAACTGGTAGTCGGGGTTTCATATTCCCTAGAAAAAACTGTTTGTAACTATTTTTTATAATCTGTTCTAGGTTTCTTTCAGGGTTAGTGATTAGTATATTATTTCTGCTTTTTGTGTGGTCTAATCCTAGCTTGGGTATTGTTATGATTGTACCTGTTTTTCTTTTGGTGGTAAATAAGTGTCAGTTCAAAAAAAGTCGTAAATTTTGATGATTACTGGTAAATTTGTTCATCGTGTTTTTCTTAGACTAGTAGTCATGTTCACGGGCTGGTGTTTTTGCCTTTCATCAATGTCTCTCTTCAACTGTCCGGTTGTCTAACGGTTATCTCAGTTACAAGATTATAGTTATCAATATCATCAAAATTATCGTCAGTAGGCTCCTCCAAAAATCTCTTTATAATGTCTTTTTCTTTGGTGCTTGGTATGTGGTAATTTTCTTTTATTGTTTATAATTTTTTGTTATTATTTTTATAGTTTTTTAATATTATGCCATTATGGTTTACCCTTTTTCTTATTGATTTCTTCACATGTTTGGAACCGTTGATTTCACTTCAATGCGAATAAATCTGTTCTATTTTATTAATTATAATATATCTAAAAATTGTTTTTAATAAATTTAATAAAATGTAGGTTTTTTTTATTTTATTACCTTAGAGTAATTCATAAAATTAGAAAGACTCGAGTGTATTATTTACGTTTAATGTGCGTCCCTGCGTTTTAAGTTTTTAGTGTTTCTGCTCTCTTGAACAAGAAAATGTAAAAACTCCTATTGAAAAGCTTGATTGCCATATTTTTAAGTTTCTTCTCGTTTTTCTACTTTCCTGTTACAAAAGATGACTGTTTATTTTTTATCATTTTCAAAACAAAAAAATGAGCCGTCGCGGGTCGCCTGGCAGGTGTGAAAATATGCATGGTTTACATTGCCGAGGCCATTCAAGGAAGGAATCGTGGATGTTGCTATTGAAGTGTGTGGTGTTAGTAAAAGAAGGAAAGGATGTAAGTTAAAGAATACGTGCGTAGGGGTTTAAAAAGCAGTTTCGGAAAAGAAGAAATCCTAGCTGGATTGGCAATGCAAGTCCATAAGAATAGCCAGAAGTAAAAATACTACCTTGAAACTGAAAAAAATCAGAAACCAAGATGGTAGTATGGCGAAAGAAGAGAAATGCGTTTTAAAGAGATGGAAGGAATACTTTAAAAGTGTATTTGAGAAATAGGTTACACAAGCATAGGCCCCATTCGGAGGCATGAGTGAAAGTTGAAATGAAAGTGAAATTAGTATGACAAAGATTGTGGAAATGTTGAACAGTATACAATTGGGTAAGGCTGCAGGGTACGACAGGATTATTGTTTAAATGCTGAAGACTGGACAGGGCGTGGTAGCTAGTCTGCTGTACCGCTTTTTTAATCTTTGCTGTTGAAGCGGTAGCATACCAGAAGACTGGTGCAAGGCCGTTATAGTTGCGTCTTACAAGGGAAAAGGTTCGCAGCAGGACTGTAAGAGCTACCGAGGCATTAGTTTACTCGGCATAGTCAGCAAACTGTATGCAAAGATATTGATTAAAAGAATGACAAATGACATTGATGAGAAGATATGGGATGTGCAAGCAGGATTTAGAAGAGGAAGGAGATGTATGGATCAGATCTTTTCATTACAAGGCATAATCGAAATATTCTTGGCTGGAAGTCAAAAGGTTACTACGCTTTCGTAGACTTGGAAAATGCCTATGACAGAGTGGAGAGGAATGAATTGTGGTCGACATTGTCTATGTATGGCGTAAGCGGTAGTTTGATACAAGTACTAAAATCACTTTACGAGGATTCCACTGCTTGTGTCTGGATAAACGGAGATTACACGGACTGGTTTAACATCGAAAGTCATATTAGCGTCATCTGAAGAGGAGTTGCAGGCGATGGTTAATCATATGCATAATGCCCTAAAAATTAAAGGGATAAAAGTAAATGTAAGTAAGAAGAAAGTAATGGTTTTTTAAAGAGAAGAAAGTATGATCAACTGCTAATCGAAGGAGAAAGAGTGGAACAAGTAAATGAATTAGTATATTTGGGTTCAAAGTCTACGAGAGACGGAAAGTATGACTATGATATTGAGTAAAGGTTGTTGGCAGGGAAACAAATGAATGGAGCAGCCAGAATGTGTCAAAAAAAGGACGACTGGCTGTGCATAGAGGAGTGCTGGTTCCTACATTTATGTATGGTAGTGAATGTTGGGTTTGGCAAAAAATGCATTAATTAAGATTAATGCTGCGGAAATGAGTAATCTGAGAGACAGCCGGAGTGACTCTGGTGGATAAAGTGAAGAAAAGTGAGATAAGTAAACGCTGTGGTTACAAAAATAGATAAAGGAATGATTAGATGGTTTGGTTTCGTAGAAAGGATGGATGATACAAGATTGACGAAACAAATTTATATGGCAAGTGTTAATGGACTAGTCGGTAGAGGTTCACCTCGGCGAGCATATTTCTATTAAAACAACATTGTTTTGAAGAAAGGCCAGGTCATGAGTACAAACAACCGACGAGCATATATGAGAGCACTGATGAAAATAGAAGCGGAAGATTCCAGTAAGAACCGTAGCAAGTGAAAGGAATAGTCTCTGCCTACCCCTAATGGAAAAAAGCGTGACTGTGTGCATGTATGTATTTATGTGCTAAAAAATTAAATATTACTGCTGAATATCACTTAATATAAATATGCTATAAGTAGGTATTGTATGTGAATAACAATTTCAAACGAAAATAATGATAAAGAAAATTTCTTATTTTTATCTTTAGGATCTCATTTACAGCCAAGGTATTTTGGGTCGGACGTTAGACTGACGGTCGCCACGCCAGCAGGAGTTTAACCCCGCCACATTAGATGCTTTACATCCAAAATGTTTAAATCCCATACTTAAAAATATCTCCTTGCGTTTTGTTTCCGGATACAAAATTAGAATTTTTTAAATTTTTTGAGGAATAATTTGTAACTTATTTCTCTTAACAAATGGAACGCCCAACTCCGAATATTACAAAAGCATTCGTTTATAGTAAATTTTACAGATATCGTTTAGAGTGGAAATTATTGAAAAAGATCGAACCCCACAAAAATTAAAGTGTCGGTTTTTTTTAAAATAAAAGACGTTTTAAATGTCAATAAATTTGTAAATAATATTTTCATATTTATATATTTACAATCTCAAACATATATAGTGAAATTATTGATTAGTTTTTTTAAAGCAATTAATGTTAAAAATAATTAATATCAACAATTATTTAAAATAATAGAGACAATTTATTTCGACCTTTAACTAAAAACAATATATATTGGGTATATATTGAGCAAAGGTGATTAAAATTTTTGTATATGTATAATTTTGATATAGAGTGTCACAAATAATCAACTTTCCTTGTAATACGATTATTAAGCAGCAATAATTGAAACAGGATAATCTACGTAAATAAACTGATATGTTGATATGGAACGATTTTTTGGAACACTCGTTATGATATTCTAGCTCTACTATAAGAGAGATATGAAAAAATAGTGATTAAATTGATAAAACAGATCGAGCTATTCCTTCTCTCCATTGTCATAAATATACAAAGGACGATTAAAAATATAAAACATTTTTATTCATCCTTATTCCAAAAGATTGCGTGTAGATTCTCTTAGTCGTCATTCCTCGATACTCTTGGATAAAGCTAAAAAAAAAAGATGTGTCAGTACGTATTTAGTTTAATTTATTTCTATAAGAATAAGATTAAGTCAGTACAAAATCTTTTGAAAAAAAAAACTGTTCAAATCATTTTAAAAATTTTAAGCAGCAAACGTGCGTTTTGATAAATGATAAATGTAGCTTTGAAAAATAAATACCTATGTATGGAAATTTTACCTACTGGTAATAAATGTTTAGTGTTAATTAATTTTTCATGGTCTGCCTTGCAAAAGTTATTTAACATGAGAAGAGTTGACATACAGAGTATCTCTAATCATACGTGATGTTTCAGCTCGACAACGATAGAAAGAGTGACGTGCATGTGATGTCATAGCTTGAGATTCTATCTGTCAAAAAGTGGCCTATATAAACTTAAAAAAACTCATAAAACCATAATCGTTAACCAAACACACGTGCACGTTACCCATCTCGAACAGTCACGTCACGTGTACATCACCCTTTCTACCGATGTCAAAAAGTGGCCACCTGCTACACGTCACTATGCTATTATTTCAATTATTGTGCATATTTATTAAAAATTCGAAAACACCTCAATTTAGGTTATGAAATGACAACCTTTACGAACAAATTTCATTTCTATATTAAACCTTCTTTGAGTGACCTCCAAATTTTCAAACATAGTGTTCACATAGGGCGCAGTTTTATATACGGACGGCTCTAATCTAGAGGGGAGAGTAGGTTGCGGTGGTTTTTCAGAAGACCCCTCACTTAGCCTGTCGTTTCGTTTGCCTGACTGCTGTAGTGTGTATCAAGCCGAAATGACAGCCATTACCGAGGCAGCTGTCTGGACACTCCGCAATCAACAAAAGTTCAGCGAGATATCCATTCTTTGCGACAGCCAGGCTGCTATCAAATCACTGAACTCAGTCTACTTGACCTCTAGGGCAGCGGTGCAATGCCGAGCCGCCCTGAATGAGCTAGCAGCTAAGTTTAGAGTTCACATTGTCTGGGTACCCGGACACAGGGACATACACAATGCACATCATCGAAACAGATGTGGCCTAAACTAGATCTACGTCGAAATAATGAAGTTTTAACTCTATCCAGAGAGTCCATTGGAAATGCGATCGCGGCCATATCAAGACGCTGGACAGGTGGATCCCATGCAAGGCACATGGGAATCGCAGAGCTACGACACGACTTCTGTAGAAGCTGTCACGATGAGGAAGAGGAGAAAACAATGGTACATCTTCTCTTCCACTGCCCTACCCTAAGCAGAAAACGGCTTTTTATACTAGGGCAACCGAACTTTGATGACTTATCTGATCTCAGCTCAGTCAGCATTAAAGACCTCACACTTTTTATTAAAAGTTTCAACTGGTTCTCACGGTACAGGGGGGAAGGCACCGCCGTCCATCACGGTATCACAACGGGCCAAAAGGCCTAAGTGGGTTCCCTCCGAATCGCCGTTTTAACCTAACCTAACCTAACCTAGTGTTCACATTCCATTTACTTGTAGACATCATTTTCCTCTATCTCGAATATCTTATTGAAATTAATTTTGTACTTACCCCTAGTAGGTTTCTTGGAATATATCCTTCTTTATCTCCCAACATGGACCACCACCATTCTCGTTCGTTTTCGTCACCTTTCCTTAAGACAGTTAGTCGGTCGCCTTCTTTAAAGCTCAATTCGTCCGATTGTTGAGCCGTGTAATCAAATACAGCGTACACGACACCGCCAGATAGAATACCAAGTTTTTCTTGAACGCCTAAGAAAAACATGTTACTCACAAGTTGTACAATATTGAAAAGTAATATTGCTTACTGTACAAATATTCCGAACATCCATCGAAACCTTCTTCGTCTTCTTCGCATTTCTCTGCAGCCGTTTCGTGATCGCTGAGCGTCGTCGCGAAAATGCAGGCACCATGCTCTACTAAAAATTTCACCATCGTCAAGTTGTTGCAACTGGCAGCACAATGCAGCGGAGTCCATCCATCACTATCTTGTGCATTTACGTCACAACCGAACTCCACCAAAAATTTCACTGCAAAATAAAAAAACAAGAACCACCTTTAATACTTGTCACAAACGATACCGAACCGTAATTTTTTTAATTTATTCACATGCTTACTTACCTATTTCCAAGTGGCCGGCGCAGATAGCATTATGCAAAGCGGTGATTCCCTCATCATTGGCGGCGCTTGGGTTGGTGACTTGAGCTGCCGTTTTCTTAACCAATTCCAATTCTCCTTCCAAACTGGCATCCAACAGCAACGCCAACGGATCAAAACTCACTCTTCTAGAAAGATTAGTTTTACCCGTTTGCTTTAAATTACCCTTTTTACACCTCCTGATCACATTATCGTAATTTTTTTCTTCGTGATCGGCTTCGTCGGATATCGACGATTTGTCGGTTTCGTCTTTTTCTTCGACATTAGGTTTATCGAGATTTTGTAGCTCTGCAAAATTATTTATCAGGGAAATAGGTTCAGCTCGACGATTATTGGATAAGCCATTTTGTGCGGTACCAATGTTTCTCAATTTCGGTTGCTCGCCAAACGGTTGTTTCTTTATCGTTAGCGGTTTTGCTTTTATTATCATCTCGCTTTTCGATATCGTGTGCGTGTAGGGTGCACTTGAAGTAGATGCTAAAATTAAATATAAGAGTAGATAAGTCTGAGCGTGTGTATGCGCTAGATGGTGTGTCACTGTGATATATAATGTTAAAATTATTTTAAATAGTGAGTTAACGTAGTGACAATTTAATCAAACAATATCGGATCCGAAAATATTATAAGAGCAAAAGATCTAATTTAATCTACTGCCCACCCATGGTAGAAATAAATTACTAATGAAAGGCACTCAAGTGGCCAAATTCGAGAATGGGATTAGAGCTATTACAAAACACGACAGTTGCCGAACAGCCAGCTCAAAAATATAACACTGAGGCTGAAAAAGAACATATACTAGATGAGGAAGAAGACCTATATGTATGGGTAACGCTTGCACGTGACGTTTCAGCTTGACAATGGTAGAAATAGTGACGTCACAGCTTGAAATTCTATCTATCTGTCGTGGCCTCGGATACAGGTAACATAAATCCTACTTTTTAACACTTGAATATTAAAGTTCAGCTTTTAAGAATTACTAAAAACACCACAATATTGTTCTTTAAACCTTAATAATTGTCAAATAGCTCACTCTAAACTCAAAATAAAATCGTTTTTTGTTGACCAGACACACATAACATTATGAAAGATATGTCATTTGTTGTACCACGTGCAAGTTACCCATCTCAAGGAGTGACGTCACGTGTACGTCACCCTTTCTACCGATGTCTAAAAGTGGCCACGTGGTGCACGTCACCCATTGTCCTACGAAAAAGGCGTATTATCCGATGACAACAAAAGTGAAGAGCAATCGTGCTTCTTTAACTTGGCCAACTTACTGAGAAACCCCTACATGATTCTCTTGATTATGAGTATTTTTAAGTACAATTTATCTTTCAAAATAGTTTTTTTTTCACCGGTTTCGTTTTTCGGATTTTATTTTATTTATTTCAGTATTTGGAACGAAGTTCCTTATCGCACGGTACGGGCTTGGCGGATGGGGGCTAGGAGAAAAAAAGTGTAAGATTTTTCCGTCACGAAACAGCTGACAGCTGCGTAACCTCTTTGCGAATTGTTTGTAAATACCTACTTTTGTTGGTTAATAATAACTCTTGTTATTGCTTAATATACATCAATAATGCATTGTGATAGTGGCTTATAAGATAATAACAATGACACTAGGTAAGTGTCAAAGTGCAACAATATGTGAATAATTTATTTTTAACCTAAATCTTCTATGTTACGACTCTCTAATTTTTTAAAGCCAACTAGTTGACAAATTGACTAAAAATATATAAAAAAAAGCAACAATGCAGAAAAATGCAAAAACAAGAGTGAGAGAAAATATAATACGTTTATCAATCATAACATACTACGAAACTACTACTACGTTCCATGACACTCACGCATTTTTTATTCAGAATTATTTTTTGGTCGAGTTTTTTAAGTTCCACATTTTAAAATATTTTTTGTTTATTTGTCAGCGATAAAATTTCTATTCATATCCCATTGCAAAAGGTAAGTGTTCCCATGGTTTTAGCTGGGCAGTCAGGATTAAAATAGCAAGTAATAATTATTTTATATATTGAATATATCATTTTTACTCAACTCGCATAATAACCTCGAGAAAGAATTCCCAGAAATGAAACTATCATAAGCTGGTCTTCCTGTTACTGATGTCCTAGTTTAAAAGAACTTTACTTACCTGATTTTTGAATGATGTCCAATTTTTTTCCAGGTGGTTTATCGTCCAAAATATCATTAAAAGGAGCTGGTGGCACTGTGACGCTCGTTTCCTCGGCCGACGCTTGCGTTTGTCTCGGCGGCGGTTTTATCGCCGGTTTGGGTGGTAGAGCCGGTTTTGGGGTTTTATTTATCACTTCTGAAGTATTACTTAGAGGCGTACTGCTCGATTGGGGTGGAGATAATACCAGCGAAGGGGAAGATTGCACGATATGATTGCTGGTGTTATAACTAGGGGTTGTTGATGCGGAAGCATTGTTGCTCGTTATGGTTTGCGGTTCCACCGGTTGTACCTTAATAGAATTACTTTGGTACACATTCGATAGAAGACTAGTATGGTGGACCGATGTGGGGGCGACGCTGCTGATAGGTTTCTAAAAAAACGAACTTTTTATTAGAATTAATCGAATCTCAAACAAAGAATCCCGCACAAATTAAATGGGAAATGGATCCCAGTCGAATTGGCTTAAATTTGGATATGTTGTAGTTTATACCTTTCAGATCAATAGGCTCCATGGGCCCGAGACCTAAAAATGGACAGTTTTTTCGGTATCGTAGGTCGAAAGTACAGATCTCGATCAGATTTCTACCTTCATACGAGTTTTTTTTTAAACTAAAAATAGTCGCAAAAAGGGTAGACCCATCGTGTGGGCCGCGGACGGCCCGCACTGCGACTATTAGAAGGGGGAGGAATTATAGAAAGAAGATTATTGTGAACCCGCTTTTTAAAAAGTTGAAGGTCATAGTTCTCTGACAAAATTGATTTTGGAAGCTTGTTCCATTCGGTAGCAGCCCTGTACAAGAAGGAGAGTAAATGGGTGAGACTGATCAGCGTGCCGAGTTCTTCGGCTGAATGTGGCCAGTGGTGGTACAAAGAGTTTTTATTTCTCTGGAGCATCTGCCATGGAAATATCTGTAGAGTAATGTCTGGTCTGCAACTCTTCTTCTATGTTCTAGTGGGTGAAGGGTATCTGTGAGAGTTGAGCTGTTTATCAACCGAATGGCCCTTTTCTAAATGGAATCCAGAAGACGAAGAGAATGCCTTGGTGCTGAACCCCAAATGTGCGAGCAATACTCTAGTAGCCTTATACGTCGTCAATAGTTGATCAGGAGAAAAAAACTTTCTAGCTTTCCACAGAAAACCTAGCCTCTGGCTTGCTGACTTTGCGATGTTTGATGACGTTCTTATTTGTTACGTGTATGATGGGCGATTTACCCATAGACTCATGATTAGAATAGATGGAGAAGAATATGCCGATAAATGTGAAATCGTCATACGTAGACGGAAGGGATTGGATAGACCACCTTTTGATGTTATGCCTAATACAAAAATATATACTTACTGTAATTAAACAATTAGGAATAAATTGACAGCAATTGAACAGGATGCAGCTTGTTTGAGGCTGAATGTGTTAATGCAAACCAGAAATAGTACTTGTCTGATTTGTGAGGCTGTTAATGATTTACATAGTCAGTGAAATGTAAAGCAAAAGTTTTCATCATTGCAAATATTTATATTCCTGAAAATGTGAAGTCATGTCAACATCATTTAGATGACCAAGGTTGTATTTTAAAACCCTTCATCAACGAGTTATGTTGTATAACAGATCATACCTTATCAGGGGACCTCAACTCTACAATTTTTTGCAAGGACTTCGTACTGCGTCCAAGAGTCTTGCAAGATTCGATAATGAGAATAGTTTTTCTTGTGAGGAGTCGAAAAGTTTTTTCCCTGTTACCAAACGACAGTTTTAGGATCTGTTTAATTATTGTGACAAGAGTACCTTGTCAAAACGGTTCGAGAGATATCAATAAAAAAGATCTGTTACTGTTTCTATGTAAACTACGTCAGGGCCTTTCAGACGACTTTCTCACTGGCATGTTTAAATAGTTAACAAGTTTAACAATCGCTATGGTTAGACAATCACTTACGCAACGTTTTGTTCCTAATAATATAGAATTTTATGCTAAATAAGAAATCTTTATATTGAAAGATACGTAACAGAATTCGCCAACAATCTATATAATCCAGAGCCAAATATTCCCAGAGTAATTGCGGCCATCGACGGTACCTATGGCTCTATTCCAAAAAGTAGCAATTTTAGATCTCTCCGACAATCCTACTGTACTCATAAAAGTCGACAGTTGGTAAAGCCAGCTCTAGTAGTCGCTCCGGATGAATATATACTTGCAATTTAAGGACCGTACTTTTTAGATGCAACAGATCTGCAACTTTCGATATCAAAAAACATGTCAATTTTTAGATCTCGGACCCATGGAGACTTTTGATCCGAAATGTATAAACTACAACATATCCAAATTTCAGCCAATTCGACTGGGATCCATTTCCCATTTGATTTGTACGGGTTTCTTTGATGAAAATGAAAAGTTGGCACTCATACCTTTAGGTAATAGTAAAAACAATATGTGTTCGAAATTTTGTGTTAAAAATGTTGGTACAAAATGTTTAACCCACTTACTTGATACGTGGATGCGACTGTAGTCGAACAAGTCGTTGCGCTCAGCGTTGTTTCTTGCTCTCTATCTTTTTGAATTGAATCGTCGCCGTTAGCGACTATGCTTTCTTTATTAATATTATTATTAACATTGTTTATAATATTCTCACTATTCGTTTTCGTTAATAAGTCGTGTTGATTTAGTGCCGTTGCTATGTTTCTATTGACCATATATAATGGTGCGCTGTGCACCGTCATGTGACCTAAATATGATAAAATTAAATTAAAAAAAAAATGTGTATACTTTTAAAAATTTCCCAACCGCTTTTGTTTGTCAATTTCACAAAATAAATTGGCAAAAAAAAATCTTCAAACATGGTTTTTATTTACACGAGAAAATTTTCTCGGTGGATAAAATGTACAACTAAACTAACACTAGCATATCATTTGGATTATATTAAAAAAGCGTGCCATAATAAAGTCGTACGCTATCGGGTAAATATAAATCGACTCTCTTTTTTTACCTGCGTGCAAAATAACGTTCTCGTTATTGGGCTCCTTGTGCTCTTCGTGAGTATTAACGTTTTCTTCTTTGTTAATTTTATTCATGTTGTTCATGATGAGATTCACAGTGAATTTCGTATTGTACGGTAGCGTTTGATATTTGGGATCCGTTTTGGATGCTTGGAAATCTTTGAGTATGTCGTTATCGTCGTTTTTCGATATTTTGTTAGCTACTTCTTGAATTTCGCTATTCGATTTCGGGGAATCACGATCCTTTTTCGCATAAAATACTGGTTGATACAGATCGTAAGTATTGTGTAGCTACAATATAAAAAATCATTATATATTAACATGTTACCAAACAAACAAAAAATGTGCAAATAAAAATCTTTCAACGATTATTACAATATTATTGCTCTATATTATATTTATGTTTTTTAATTTTTAGATTGTTTTACGAGGATTCCACTGCTTGTGTCAGGATAAACGGAGCTTGCACGGACTGGTTTAACATCGAAAAAGGTGTAAGACAGGGATGTGTGTCTTCGCCATGCCTGTTTAACTATTACATGGATAATTGTTTAAAAGATTTGAAAGAGAGTGCGTATGGATGAATAATGAATGATTTGATCGTCAAATGCCTTCTTTACGCCGATGATCAAAACACATTAGCGTCATCTGAAGAGGAAACGCAGGAGATGCTTAATGTTATGAATGAAGCCCTAAAAATCAAAGGGATGAAAATAAATGTAAGCAAAACGAAAGTAATGGTTTTTAAACGAGAAGAAATTATGACGAACGATGAGGTTCTGATTAAGGGAGAAAGAGTGGAACAAGTTAATGAGTTTGTATACTTGGGAGATGGAAAGTATGACAGTGACATTGAGCGAAGGGTGTTGGCAGGAAAACAAATGAATGGGGCACTGCATTGCTTTATGAACAAGAAAGTGAATTCCTCAAATCATTCCATTACAATATTCGGAAATACACTTGAATCAAGTCCCTCCATCTCGATTTTGGGAGTCACGGTGTCTAATAATATGTCTTGGCAAAGTCAGCAAGCCAGAGGCTGGGTTTTCTGTGGAAAGCTAAAAAGTTTTTTACTCCTGATTAACTGTTGACGACGTACAAGGCTTAAATCAGACCTTTACTGGAGTATTGCTCGCACATATGGGGTTCAGTACCAAGGCGTCTTCTATATTCCATACAGAAAAGGGCTATTCGGTTGATAAACAGCTCAAGTCTCACAGATACCGTTCACCCACTAGAACATAGAAGAAGAGCTGCAGACCAGACATTGCTCTACAGATATTTCCATGGCAGATGCTTTAGAGAAATAAAAACTCTTATACCACCACTGGCCACATTCGGCCGAAGAACTCGGCGCGCTGATTAGTCTCACCCATTTACTCTTAAGATTAATACTACAAGGACCAATCTCCATCAAGAATCCTTCTTTTACAGTGCTGCTACGGAATGAAAAAAGCTTCCAAAATCAGTTTTTCCAGAGAACTATGACCTGCAACTTTTCAAAAAGCGGGTCCACAATCATCTCCTTTCTATAATCCCTCCCCCTTCTAATAGTCGCAGTGCAGGCCGTCTGCGGCCCACACGATAGGTCTATCCTTTTTGCGACTATTTTCAGTAAAAAAAAAACAGCCAGAAAGTGTCAAAAAAAGCACGTCTGACTGTGCATAGAGGTGTGTTGGTTCCTACACTTATGTATGGTAGTGAATGTTGGGTTTGGCAGAAGAAGCATGAAAATAGGATTAATGCTGTGGAGATGAGTAGTCTAAGAAGTATAGCCGGAGTGACTCGGTTGGATAAAGTGAAGAGTAGTGAGATAAGGGAACGCTGTGGGGTGTAAAAGAAAATGTTGTTACAAAGATAGATAAACGAATGCTAAAATGGTTTTGACACGTAGAAGATTGGCGAAACAGAAATGTTAATCGACGGAAGTCGGTAGAGGTCGACCTCGGCGAACATATCTGGATCAGATCAACATTGTTTTGAAGAAAGGCCAGGTCAAGAGTACCAACAACCGACGAGCATGTATGAGAGCACTGATGAAAGTAGAGGAAGCAAAAGATGTGTGTAAGAATCGTAGCGGAAGTGGAAGGATGTGGTCTCTGCCTACCCCTACGGGAAAAAGGCATGACTATGTGTATGTATGTATGTTTAAAAGACACTTCATACTGTGAGGTGTGTTAAATATTTTTTAACGAGAAAGAACTAACCTTAATATCAGCATGAGTATTTATGTTTTTAGTATGATTTGACTGGGGTTGGACGGGGATGTGGTTGTAAGGTTCCACAGCAGCGATGTTTCCTCTTGACAGGCCTTTTCGATCATTTCCATGTTGATGTTTTCTCGCAAAAGCTGTCTGATTCGACTGATCTTGACTACCAGTAAGTCTAAAAAAAAATTAGGAACTATTTATATCTTTTAAATGCCTAGCTATCAGTTTTCCGTTCACCACAAAGTGTCGCGGTTTGTTTTTTATCATATGTTTCACTACTTTCATTAACTTATCATATAGTATGAGTGACAGGTGTAGAAACCATCCCCATTATTATATTTACTAATAATTTTTTTATTGGGCTTTAATTTTCGAATTAAATAAATATAAATATATATATATATATATATATATATATATATATATATATATATATATATATATATATATATATATATGTCTACGTTAGTTGGCTACATATGGAAAACTTTTTTATTATTAATTTTAGGAAAAAAATTTTCCTTATAGAAAGTTCTGCATGTTCTAAAACTCAAAATTTAACCGTCAGATATTAAATTGTATGAGTCGTATACGAGGTTTGTCAAAACTATGATTTTTGATCAAAAGTAAAGTACCACATCGAAAATTTTTATTAAGAAAAGATGTTGAGGATTAAAAATAATTGTCAAATATTTAATATTGTTTATTAACAATAAATTTTTTTTAACATTTTCTCTGCGACAACATTGAAAGTCTAAGTTTAAACATTAATGCATTACTTTTAATAATTTATAAATTTGATAAACTAAATCTTAATAAAACTTTATTTAGAAATCTACCACTATCAAAACAAACACATTTTTACACATTTTTATTCAACGAATAATACATTGTATAATTTATTATGTTATAATGAACACTAATGAAAAATATTTACTCTCAATTTACCAATGCTTCCACATATCCTCCATTTTTATTCATACATTTAGTAGTTTTATTAACAAATTCTTTAATGTCCCCAATCATACGGGGCATTATAAAACGAACCACGCCTGTAATTACTGTTTCTAAATGGTCAATATCTTAAAGGAGCTTTTTTAGATATACCTTTTGCTTTAAGTAGCCCCACAAGAAAAAATCGAGTGGGGTTAGTTCTGGAGACTGTAACGGGAATTTTTCCTCCTATTTTTATTAAGAATTTTTCAAAGCTGGTCCTGGTATTAAGCCGTCCCATCGAGCGTTTTATGGAATAATGTAGATAAAATTTAAATGTTTAAAGCATTGTTGTGGACCATTAGTTGCTCTAAGCGCGCGATACACATTCCTCGGAGAACGCCCATTTTCATAATAAAGTTAAACAATTTGTAAACGCTGTGCTGGGCTGCATCTTTCCATTATGAAATGTCAAACACTACTAAACAAGAATGCCACAAAAACTACCTCTAAATGAATCACCCTTTACTTTACTCTGGATCAAAAATCATGTTTTTTACAAACCTCGTATAAGACTCATACAATTTCATACCTGATGTTTGAATTTTGGATATAAGAACATGCAGAACTTTTTATAAAGAATAATTTATTTTCCTAAAATTATTAATAAAAAGTTTTCCATATGTAGCCAACTTACGTAGACATGCTGTTATATATCGACGAAACAGTGCGGTCATTTAAGTACAATGTAGTGATCGTAAAACAAATAATAATAATGGTAAAATATTGTTTTCTTTTGGTTTGTTCACACACTTTCATGTCACCTTTATTCGCTCGATATGAAAAAGGTGCGGGATATCGAACTTCAGTAATATTTCATCATTTTGTGAACGGGGATAAAGGGTCATGTTTCGCACCATCCTTTTGTCAAAATACCGGAACTAATAAGGGACCGGCGATAAAATTCCCCATATTGTCCACATCCTTGTTTTTTCGAATATACGCAGAAAAGACGGACTGGTAGAAAAACGGAATTTAAAAACTTGCTGCTACTGATTTTTTTTGGTAATAAAGCTGATTTTTCGACACGTTCGCTCCATGCAAAATATTAATTTTACGTTATAGTACCCATTGAATACATTACATTACAATCTTGCGGTTGAGTCTTTGGTATAGGCACCTATGTCACCTAGATCTCTATGAGCAATATGTTCTTGTTCAAGGATTAATTTCAATATATGTTTTGCTTCGGCAATTGGCAATCCGACCAACTGGCTTCTTGGTTCTACCAGGGTCCCATTTCTTGCCAGTTCATCGGCTACTTCGTTGCCATTTGTCCCTGTGTGCCCAGGAACCCATGTAAGAGTGACTTTGTTTACCGTCGCTAACTCAGTGAGGGATTGCATGCAGTCCCATACCACCTATGATGTTGTGGTTACGAGGGCCCCAATGACCGCGCGACTGTCAGTGAGAATATCAATCTCACTGTTGGTCGCTCTGTTTTCTGTCAAGTGCGTAGCGCAACTGAGTAAGGCATATACCTCAGCCTGGAAGACCGAGGCGTATTTCCTCAGTGGTATGCTTTCCCTGTGGTTGCAAGATGCTCCAAACTAAGTGTACCATCGTTTCACTCCTGGGCTGGTCAATGGTGTTTTCTTCAACTAGTCTTCTCTGGTTGGTATTTTTGTTTTATAGTTTTTCCCTATCAAGGTCTTTTTCAAAATTTTATCCGATTTTGTCGGGAAGGGGTGTTTATGGAGGGCCTCGATCTTGCTGTGGCCAATCCCGTTGCTCCTCCATCTCCCCTGGCACTTTAGTCTGTATGCAGAGTTCCTGGCCCGATCTTTGATCAGGAGATCCAAAGGTGGTATGTTGAGGGCTTGTAGTCCCTCTGTAGGAGCGGTGCTCATTGCCAGTGTTGCAGCCCTCAGGTATTTTCCTTGCAGGCGTCTTAACAGGTTCACAGCCCCGGCCCCTTCCACCCTTGGCCACCAGACTACTGCTGCATACGTTAGTGACGGTGGTAATACCGCCTGATATAACCACAGGCTTACCCTCGGTTTTAGATCCCAGGTTTTTCCCATGGCTCTCTTGCATGCCCACATTGAGGCATACATTTTTTCCTTTTTGCCTCGAGGTGTACGTTCCACTTTGGTTTTGCATTCAGGTTTACTCCTAGGTACTTCACTGACGCGGAGTATTTCAATTCCTGATTCCATAGCCTCAGAGGGCAAATGGGTTCGGGTTTGCATTTTCTGGTAAAGATCACGGCTGCGGTCTTTGACGGTTTTATCGTTAGCCCAACTTCCGTGCACCAGTTTTCCGTGATTCTCAGTGCCCATCATTTTGATGCTCCTGAAAAAATCGATTTTTTTTTTCAAATGTCTGTAACTTTGCAAAAAATGGGCCAATCAGAACGTTTTTTTTTAAATTTTCGTTTTTAAAGAACACTTTTAGGATATACAATGAAAAAAAAGTGTTAAAACTGTACTTCTATAAGATTTTCAAATTTTGACTTTAAAATGTTGATTTCCATAAAAAAACGAAACGATAGATTTTCTTGAAATTTTTTCCTAAAAAACTGTCACTTTTTGGAAAAGAAAACGGTTTGAAATTTTCTAAATTTTCTAAATCAACTTTCCATAAGATTTTCAAGCATGCAACGCTAGAAATTATGTTTCATGAATATAATCCTCGAAAGTAGTTTTAACGTAAAATATTATGATTTTAAACATTTTTTGACATAAATAAGTGAAACAAAAAATTTTAAAATTTAAAAAACATAAATTCTAGCGTTGCATGCTTGAAAATCTTATGGAAAAATGATTTGGGAAATTTCAAACCGTTTTCTTTTCCTAAAAGTGCGCCTAAAAAAAATTAAAAAAAAAACATCTTTTTCACTGAACATAAAATTTTTAAAATTAAAAAAAAATAGATCCCATCGATTGCCCATTAAGGGACTAGGCTTAAAAGTTGGGAGATAAGTGACAGTTTCTTAAGAAAAATTTTCAAGAAAACGTGTTTTTTGGAAATCAAGATTTTAAAGTCAATATTTGAAAATCTTTTAGAAGTAAAGTTTTAACATTTTTTTTGATTGTATATCCTAAAAGTGTGTTTAAAATGAAAATTTAAGAAAAAAGCGTCCCGATTGGCCCATTTTTTGCAAAGTTACAGACATTTGAAAAAAAAGATTTTTTTTAAAAATTGATCTCGAAACCGGCTCGGCAAAAAAAATTGAAATCATGGAAGTCGTTTTCAATTGGTACTATAACATAAATTTTTTTAAAAAATCGGAGATGCAAAGGCAGAATGTTGTCCGATTTGGCGTGAAATGTCCCAAATATATTTTTTCTATGTATCGAGGAAACACCGATAAAATATCTAACGGGCGATGAATATCACCTCACCCTCGTATACACAAAAAAAATACAGCAAGAATTTACTAAACGAACAAGAGGGAGAGAGAGAGATCAAAGTTGTGCATTATTAAATAAATGTTCAAAATACTGTTTAGTTTGCGCTGTTTAGCAGCATGAGTTCGAAAATGGAATTCAGTTGGAAAATAAAAAAAAACCAAACAAATCTAATTGAATTCACAACGGCGCGGAAAACTACCGCGAACTTATACAATGTGTGCGTTGTTGATTTCCTTCTTTTTGTTGTATCACTCGATTTACTTCGTTGGTGGTGAAAAGCTTCGTAAAAACTTTTAATTGTATTTCATGGCAAGTAAAGTTTCCTAAAAAAAATATGCAACTACAAAACAGTTATTGTAGTATTTACCTGACTAATTGGTGGTAAGCTGCTTTATGGGAAGTGGCGCTTATTTGGTTCGCCAATTGTTGATTTAGCATACGTTTTCTGTGAAGTCTCTCTTGCAGTTCGGATATTCGTTTATCGATGGCGCTCATTTCTTCTTGTCTGGCTGTCAGAGCTTCCCGTTGTTGGTGCAGCCTTTGATTTTGTTGCTCGTTTAATTTGTTTCGATACTAAGAAAAAAATATATTTACAGTTATGTATTAAAATTTGTTACTATCACATTTTTTTAATTGAGATTACAAATCTAAAATATAAGTGGTCTGAGTGCGACCCGCGAGGTCCACACGACTAACTTCCTAGTGGAAAGAATGGAAAAATTCCATATGTTTTGTTGGTATAATTATTATTATTAAAAATATTTTCATCATAGTTTTCATACAAATATTACTAACATGTAATAATCATATTATCAGTTCTCGCAGTCAAAAAAATCATATTATTCAAAAGATATTAAAATTCTGTATTAAAAATAGTATAATTTATAAATTGCAAAATTCAGGTAGTTTACCATTTTTTTTTAGTTTTTTGATTCTCCATAAAAAACATTCTGATCGATTTTGCTGAAAATCTAATCAGTTCTAAATTGCGTAATTATGCGTCGAATGCAATTGGTCCCACGTCCATATTATTTTTTGTTCTCGTTATAATCAAGACGAAAAATAATTCCGAAAGTGTACCATTTTTAATTCTTTATAAAAAACAGCTCGACCCATTTTGCTAAAAATCTAATCAGTTCTAAATTGCGTAATTATGCGTCGAATGCAATTGGTCCCGCGTCCATATCATTTTTTGTTCTCGAGATAATTGAGACGAAAAATAATTTCGAAAGTGTATCATTTTTTATTGCCCATATAAAACAGTTTGACCGATTTTGCTGAAAATCTAATCAGTTCTAAGTAGCGTAATTATGCGTCAAATGCAATTGGTCTCACGTCGATATCATTTTTTGTTCTCGAGATAATCGAGACGGAAAATAATTCCGAAAGTGTACCATTTTTTATCCTCCATAAAAAACAGTTTGACCGATTTTGCTAAAAATCTAATCAGTTCTAAGTTGCGTAATTATGCGTCGAATGCAATTGGCCCCACGTCCATATCATTTTTTGTTCTCGAGATAACCCAGACGAAAAATAATTCCAAAAGTGTACCATTTTTTATTCTCCATAAAAAACAGCTTGACCGATTTTGCTGAAAATCTAATTAGTTCTAAGTTGCGTAATTATGCGTCGAATGCAATTGGTCCCACGTCCATATCATTTTTTGTTCTCGAGATAATCGAGACCAAAAATAATTCGAACGCACATACGAACATACGTACATACACACACAGACGTCCACTTAGAAACTATTGTATTCGACTCTGGGGAGTTTAAAATGTGGAGATATGTCAAAATTTGGGATTTGCAAAATCGGACTTATCACTATAACTTCCCACTGGGAAGTTAAAAACTAACAGTGACTTCGGTATCAGCAATTTCCTCACTTCTTTGTTTTTTGTTATTTAGAAGAGATGAAAGATTCAAACAAATTTTTATTGACCATGCCCGAGGTGTTCGAGTTTCTTTTTATAATGTTACAAATCCGGTCCTGTCGACAACCGAGGATCGACCACAACTAGGGTCTGTACCGACGACCAGCTTAGTCGGCCGCCGACGTGGTCTAGCAAGGTCGAGCAACCTCTCGAAGTCGCGTCGAAGGGTGGAGAAACAGATGGAATGATCTGGAATTGTGATATCGAGGTATAAAAGGGAAAGCGATAACAATAAGAGACAGTAATGGTTTTAAAAGTGTTTATGAATTAAGAAATGTAAATAGTTATAAAAAGTTGTAAAAGTTGTATATCTAAGTGAATATCTAAGTGGTTAATAAAAGTAGAATTTATTGTATTGGAATAAACATTGTTTTGTTACTGGATCGAGAGTTTCAATCGCCAAACCCACGGAAGAACTAAAAATCTTAACAATAATAAAAATTTATACGATGTACACGTACACACACACACATACACAAACGACGCCTTTGAAATTTTATTAAATTTCGATTTCAATTGAAACGCTCCATTATTATCGCTTTTGGGCTATTTTTTCCTGACAAACTAACCTCGAATTCCGACAAATATAGCAATTTTCAAAAAGTGTGAACACAACAGGGACGTAACCAGACAAAATTACAATACAGAATTTTACAAGAAAAACAGCAGATATCGTACATTATATTATAAGGGGTTTGAACCCCTTTAATCCACTGAAAAATAAATAAATTATTAAAAGCGGCGTATATAAACAAATATTGTGGAACGATTCTATGAGAAAAATGAATAGTATTCAAGTAAATGACACCTCCCAAAATTACAGATGCGTGTCCAGAATGTTTGTATATGAAAATAAATAAGATGCCACATGAAAAAACTAGCCGAAGTAAGAAAGTTTGTTACAATTTTACTTTTATGATAAATTTGCGTATTTTCATTTTAGTGATAAAATAACTATGCGAAACAAAGCAGGTATTTGAAATGACACAACCATAGGTAATACAAAACGAAATCCGATACACGTCACATAATTTAATAGCGTCACAGCTACCCACCCTTGCCAAATTGTTCCCTTATTTGAGGTTTTCACTATTCGCGGGTTAAAAAATTTTTGACTAAGTTTCTGTATCCGCTACTAAAAATTTCTTTATTCGCGATTCCAGTCGGTATCTTGAAAGGATTCGGATTAGGACAACCTGCCAGAGTATTTTAGCGTGCAAATAAGAAAGAAAGAAAGCGTGGGTTACAACTGCTATTTTTCTGACTGGTTCCGGAATTGTTTTGTTCCTGGTGTTGAGACTTATTGAAAAAAAAATAATTTAGACTTTAAGGTCGTTCTAGTTTTGGACAATGCTTCAGGTCATCCTCGTGAGCTTGAAACTATGCATCCAAATATAAAAATGATATTTTTACCTCTTACACAACTGCTTCACTCCAACCTATGGACCAAGGAATAATCCAGGCGTTTAAGCTCTATTAAATCAGACAAACCTTCATACTTGATTGACATCATGAAAAGTGATCCTGATATGAATGTGATGTAATGCTGGAAAAATTTTAACAGCGCAAGATGCATTGTTATTATAAATGAAACATTGGATGAACTTAAACCATACACAGAGACCACTTCTTTTCACTTCCGCTGCGGTTCTTACATACGTCTTTTGCTTCTTCCACTTTCATACATGCTCGTCGGTTGTTGGTACACTTAACCTGGCTTTTTTTCTGATCGAGATCGATGTTCGCCGAGGTCGACCTCTACAGACTTGCCCATTCACACTCGCTTTATAAATCTGTTTCGTCAAAATTCCTTCATCCATCCTCTCTACCTGCCTAAACCATCTAAGCATTCCATTATCTATCTTTGTAACCACATTTTCTTTTACCCATCTCGAAACTCTTAAAAAAATAATTAAAACGTTTTGATCGACAGGGTTGCCAATTACGTATGTTACGTATAATCTTGAACTCTCTGAAACTAAACTATCAAATACCAAATGGAGTGGAGTGATACCATGAGGATTCTCACTCTAGAGGCATACTTTTTTTGCCTCACACAGGGTAGTTAGAGAATGCAGATACTTTGTTCAATAAATGAAAGTCAAGTCAAAACTACACCAACGAAAGTTTGACGTTTCAAAACTGGATCATTTATTTTTCCAAAGCACGCTATTAGAAAATACTAATTTGAAATGTTGTACAGGTTGTAACATTTCAGTTAATCGAATGGATTTATTTGTAACAGTTGAAAAACTAAATCGAAAAGGAATATTACGTAGCATACGAGGATAGTTCACGAATTGTATGTAGTATTTATCAATTCTTTTTATAAATATATAAATTATTAATAGAGCAATTTAAAAAATATATTTGTGGAATTTCTGAATTGTGGAACTTCCTTAATGAATTTACCGAGATTGTTTGGCTAGAATGATTTGGACTTCTTGCCTCCAAGGATAGTTCACGAATTGTTGTCCCTAACAAAGTTGGCGTTGAATAAGAAATGCAAATAAAGTGTCACGCAAAAGCTTATTGTATGACATTAGTGTGTGCCAATTAGCATCAGCGCATCAGTTCGTGTATGTTAAATATTAATTTTTTCCTTTGAGGAGTGCGTGATTTTATAAAAATGGACGATATTGAGATAAGAGGTGCGATAAAGTAACTTCCTCTGTAAAAAGGGGTTATCACCTCAAAAAATTTATAAGGACATGGTAGAAGTATTGAGTGACTCTGCCCCTTCGTACCAAGTAATCAAGAACTGGTCAAGAGATTTCAAACTGGGAAGAGAGTCCTGTCGACACGCACCAGGTGCAGGAGCCAGAAGGCAAGTGTGTTATTTTATTTACTGTGATAAGAAAATTCAAGGCAAAAAAAGGCAGTACGTAAAAAACAGATCGAGCCAGCGTTTACTGAGTTATCGAAGAATCCACCAACTACGCTGCGAAAGACGGCGTCGAATAGCAAAAGTGAGTCGAGGCACCAGAGGTTCCGGTGGTGAAGCTGCCCACACCTCAGAGCATTTCTACAGCTTGTCGATCCCCCTACTACTACCTTTTCGTTGTCGGCGCCGGCGCACAAAATGTATTAACAAACATTTGGGCACGACGATGGACGTTGGTCAAACTGGATACAAATTTAGATAGGAACTATCAATACTTCGAGTAATACGTCATTGATGACGTGCATTTGATAAATATATATAATATTAACCATATTTCACATAATTTTACTTAAAATTTCTTCGAATATTCCCTACGAAGAACAATTTATTTGTCAACAATTTAACAAATAAATTTGTCAAGTAATATTAATGCCGCCATAAATGTACGTTTGTATCCCGGATTTGTCATTCGTCCAAGGAATATCCGCTGTCTAGAAATCCTTGATCGAATAACAACTAAAATTTCTCAAATATATTTTTTGATCGGGAAAATGGACGACTGATTATTTGTGATTGAATCTGTCCAGCGACGGATAGTGGAGCTGCGTAATCCTATTGACCGGATTCAAAGGGGGTTAAAGCTCCACTTTTTAACTTAACAAAGGATTATTCGTCATTTATTCTCGATTGTCATGTATGCATGTCGCGATTATTGTTTTTACACAAAAACACAGAATTAACGCTGATGCCTGCACTGAATGCAGATAGTAATAATAATGAAAATAATAATGCTCACAGTACATATTCTCATACGTTCGTATCGTGGACTGATTCTCTTCGCTTTATTCAGTGATTTAAGCAAAGAATTATTAATAATTTTGTGTCCCTCTTCTTCTCTACGTATGCATACAGTTCCACCGCGCGCTTTTTGATAAGATTTTAAGAAGAAAATTCCACCCGAGTTCCTTCCTTTTCTCTCTACGTGCATACCGAAATTTAATTCGAGGTGATTTCAAAAGAACATAGGGGCGATTTGAGATTACTTTTAAGATTACTTTTTAATGACACGAGTAAAGGCCATTGCACAAAAATTTTGAATCCAACACATGTCATAAATTAATGTACTTCGATTGTTTCCTTAACATCAAAACTGCTTTTGTACTTGACCTTCCCAGATTATTATCCCCAGTATTTATTAACATAGAAAAACAATTAATTTTTTCTAAAAATCATTTACTTACACAAAAAAATTACGAACAAGAAGCAAATAATTACTCAATTAATTACATAATTTTGTTACGTCGTAGACAGTAAAAAACATATTGTGTGTAATTATCATTGTTCTGCCACATATAATGATCGAATGTATGGCGTTGTTGCACACTGTACATTATGATATCCGTTTGATTTGTGTCCAGTTAACAGTCTCTCAGTAACAAGAGAATTCTAGCTGCCACCGCGAGCCGGAATTAATCGAGACTCTCCTAAAAAAGCCACACACAGAATTAAACTTCCACAAATTCCTACTTCGACGATTCAGATTTATGTTCTTGGGTGCATCCTTCGTGGTCTGTCGCAATAAAGAAAGAAAAGGGACATAAAATAATAACAGAAAAACTTGGTATGAAACAGACGAGATAGTTAAAGGTTTGTTTATAATCTATAGACATTTAGCGTGTCAGATATGTGCCGTAGCAAACATTATTTAATACACTGTATAAGGACTACCGTTACGCGTCCTGCACGTATAAACGGCGTCTGTCGGAGGCTGTAACTGCGCATGTCTGACACGCTTAATGCCTGTAGTTAAGAACGAAATTGAACACGTTCAATTTTGCCGGCAGGTGACAACGAACGCGTCGAAAAAAGAAGAACGGATTTTACATGATGTTTAGAAATTAATCGTACAGACATTTTTAAAATGTTAAATCACGCAAAACGGATAAACATTTTTCATTTCAGCGAATAAAGTGTCTTCGAAGGGTTCCCACTCACTCCTATTTTATATTTGACTACACCTACATTAACATTCCTTATGTATTGAATAGACGAGAGCGAATAGGGACCTAACCCAACATACCTACCTACCCAAATCCATTATATCAGTTAAAAGAGGCCTTCACAAACATTATTTTTAATGTGGAATTTACAACAGGAAGTCAGCGCTTTTTTTTTCTTTACCTACTTAACATGAAAGAGATAAAAAGATGAATTTACCACTGGCGCGACGTTCTCGATAAAACAGCTCCCTTTATTACAAAAACATTCTTTTTGTAGGTATTTGCATTAATTTAAAGCAACCTTTTTTTAATAATATCTAGTGCCGCGATTTTTAAAGTGGTCTATATTGACTACTATAGAGGTCGACTACGAACTGCATGGGTTCCATGGCAGCGAAAACAGAAATTGGGGGGTGCATGAGATGTAAATAAGGGTCCACGAGAGTGTCCTTTACACTGACTTTGAAACTAGGTTTAAGGATATTTTAACAATGGAAATACCACGGTGATTATCAATCAATACAAAAATACAAAAAAAATTGGTGGAAAGTTTAGGAGTGTTTGTTTTCACTGTCTTTTCTTAAATATGAAAGTGAAATTAGTACGACAGAAATTGTGGAAGCGTTGAACAGTATGAAATTGGATAAAGCTGCTGGGTACAGCAGGATAACAGTTGAAATGCTGAAGGCTGGACAAAACGTGGTAGCTAGTCTGCTGTACCGCCTTTTTAACCTTTGTTGGAAGAGTGGTAGCGTACCAGACGACTGGTGCAAGGCTGTTATCGTGCCGCTTTACAAGGAAAATGGTTCGCAGCAGGACTATTAGAACTACCAAGGTATTAGTTTACTAAGCATACTCGGCAAACTGTATGCAAAGATATTGATTAAAAGAGTAACGAATGAAACGAAGATGATATGGGATGTACTAGCAGAATTTAGAGGAGAAAGGAGATGTATGGATTAGGTCTTTTCATTACGAGGTATAGTTGAAAAATTCTTGGCATCGAAAAGGGTGTGAGACAGAGATGTGTGGCTTCGCCATGGCTGTTTAATTTATACATAGACGATTGTTTAAAAAATTTGAAAGAGAGTGCGTATGTATTGGAAATAAATGATTTCATCGTCAAATGCCTTCTTTACGCCGATAATCAAGTCATATTAGCGTCATCTGAAGAGGAGTTGCATGCGATGGTTAATGTTATGCATGATACCCTGAAATTCAAAGGGATGAAAGAGAAGAAAACATGACAAACTGTAAATTTCTGATTAAGGGAGAAAGAGTGTAGTAAATTTATTTGTGTACTTGAGTTTAAAGTTTACGAGAGATGGAAAGTATGACAGTGACATTGAGCGAAGGGTGTTGACAGGAAAACAAATGAATGGGGCACTGCATAGCTTTATGAGCGGCCAAAAATTGTCAAAAAAGGCACGTATGGCTGTGCATAGAGGTGAGTTGGTTCCTACACTTATGTATGGTGGTAAATGTTGGGTTTGGCAGAAAAAGCATAAAAATAGGATTAATGCTGCGGAGAGGCCAGGTAAAGGGTATCAACAACCGACGAGCATGTATGAGAGCACTGATGAAAGTAGAGGAAGCAAAAGATGTGTGTAAGAACCGTAGCAAGTGAAAGGAAGTGGCTTTTGCCTACCCCTACGGGAAAAAGGCGCGACTATATGTATGTATGTATTCATGATGCTATTATGCCATTCATCTGGTGTTTCAGTTTTGTTTAAGATTTTGTTAAATAGTTGCAATAGTTTTGCTTCGAGTTCGAGGCCTTCATATTTTAAAAGCTCGTTGGGGATGCCGTCCGCCCCGGGTGATTTTATTTTTTTGAGTTTTGTTTCTATCTCTTCGTCAGTGACTATACCACTTATATTTTTCGCGTATTAGTTTATAGGGTTTCTTCAGCATCGTAAAGCTATTTAAAATGCTGTTGTCATGTCTCTATTGGCACTCCTTTGGTCTGCACGAGCTTGTTAACTTGTTTTTTTTCTGTTCCGAAGCATTTTTCATATTTTCCTTTGCCTTTCCTCATATTAAGTTCGCGGCTTGCTTGGAAGAACTGGAAGAGTTGTCACTGTAGGTCGTTTTCTAATTCGGCAATAATTGCTGCATCATCGGCGTAACACACCATACCAATTCTTTTGTTGCCCAGTCTGTATCCGAGGTTAACATCTGTTACTTTATTTATAATTTTATCCGTGAGAAGATTAAACAAAATGGGACTTAGGCTGTCACCCTGTCTAATTCCTCCCGGTGTTGGGATGTTTTCAGTGAATTGATCTCCTTTGTTACGTTAATGTTATTTAAGTCATGGATTATCTTTGTTATGTTTGCCGGTGCCTTATTTTCTATTAATATATGTAGAATATCTCCCAACCGAACCCAGTCAAACGCCATTGTTAGGTCAATGAAGCAAATATACGCTGGCATACTGTACTCTATAGCATTTTCTTAATTTGTTTTATTATGAATACTTCGTTTGTTATTGACCGTCCCTTTGTGAAGCCCTGTTGTTCTTCAGAATTCTTAATTTGCGTTTACAGTTTGTCCTTGAGAATACTCGTGAATAGTTTCATTGCTGTATTCAAGAGGGTTATTTACTGTATCAATATTAACCATAATATTTGTTGTTGACAGACGGAGCAACTAAGTAAGTGATTTACCAGACAGGAAACACCCATATTTTAACTTTATAAATTTATTGTTGGAAAAGCTTCTTTCGCAAAGATACGTCCATTATATAAGGCAACTTGAGGTAACGTTCTCCTGAGAGTAACTTAAAAAAGTCCAATCCTATTTCGGTTCTTCCCTGGTAAAAAGAATCCTGCTGCAAATCACACAATTCCAGTTGAAGGTCTGCCTGCTTACGTTATCAACAGATATAAGTGACTGAGTAAAAACTGAAATTTCTCGTTCGATTTTCTTAAATTCGCTATTCCACACTATTATTTATACCCGTCCCGCTTGACTCAACGTTCTTATACAGTATGAAACAGCCAAATGGAACACATTTAATATTTCTGTTATTGTGCATATTTATAGAAAATACGTCAATTTTAGATAATGAAATGACATTCTAAAAAGAAAAAATTTACCTCTACATTGATCTCCCTTGTGACAGTTATAACCCGCAAATTTTTAAATGGGATGTAGGGGCTTGAGATACATCATATAAAAAGGATTTTTGGGATAATGTGTGTGATGTGTATTAGATAGATAGATGTATTAGACTGTGTCGGAGGTCGTTGAGTGACTGACTGTCGGTGTACCTCTGCCCGTCCTTTTTATCTTCGTCCCGCAGGTCGTTAGTTTTATGACGGTTCGTAGATAATGCTTAACTTGGTGGAAAGGAATTAAGAGTCCCAAAGATTTACCTCGGTGCGCGGCAAGTGTACGAGAGTGGTTGAAAAGGAAAGAAGCTTCTGGTCATAAAGGTTAGGCTCGTATACGTGCGTTATTAAAAAGAAACAGGACTTAGGGTCGTAAAGATTAGGGTAGTATGCGTGCTTTCTTGAGAAGGACAAGACTTGGGATTAAAAAGGTCTTCAGTAAAATAAGTTAGAATTTAAACACATTATAACCTTAATAAGTAGGTGATAACGTTTTGTTACTTGATAATGTAAAAAACAAAAAAAACATGTATCTTAATGTAGATGTTCAAAATGCTCGCCTTAAATGTCTTGCAACATCTTAATCTTAAATAAAATTGTCTTCCAACGTCATTTAATATCTGTGGCGTAACCGACCTAATCGCAAGCGTTATTCTTATTTATTATTATTATTATTATTATTTCCAAATAGGGAGATAAAAAGGTAAGAATCGATAGAATGGTCCGCACGATCACCTAAACTTACATTATTTTTATTGAAGATTAGGATGTTGTCAAGACGTTCGAATTGAAAAATTTGGAGTTACAACTATCACTAGAGTAGTTTCAATGCAGGAATAAAATTTTTTCGTTTCAGGATGACATTGAAATGACATCTTAAATTGACATGTTTCGGAATTTTTTATAAAAATATACAATAATTGAAATAATAAATTTATTCTATTTGGGTGTTCCACACTGTATGTCATTTACGTTCGAGAGCGCTCCAGCGAGATCTCCAATGTTCCAGTAACCTCGTTGGGGTCTTTCTTATGTTCGTGTTATTTTATTTCATGTTGATGTAGCCGACCTTCCTACAGCAGACGATACAGCGATCCTTTTCTTTTTTTAGGTGCCGTGCCCTCCACAAACGTTGGCTATTATCATCGCTATCTTTACTTTATCTACTGCTTTTTGAAAGAGTGACGTTGAGCTGGTTCCATACCATTGTCGGAGGTTTCTGGGCCAGGATATTTTACGGAGGCCCGGACCTCTCTTGCCATCAATTTTGCCCTCTATTATCAATTGCAATAGATGGTATATTTCATTACGGAGAATATGTCCAAAGTACTCCAGCTTGCGCTTCTTAATGGTAAACATGACCTCAGTTTGTTTATTAAGGCGTCCAAGTACTTCGTACCCTATTAATATAAGATATTTTTTTTTATATGTTCTTGTTACCACGAAAAGGGATATCCTGTAATGTTCAGAGAACATCGTGGGAACCAAGGGAAAGAAGGTAGGAGTTGGTGTTCTTCTTAAATTTCTGGAGGTTGTATGCCTCGGGGAACATCTCCCTAGGCAATGAGTTCCAAAGCCTCGCTATTCGTTGGATGAATGAGTCTTTGGAAAGTGATGTTCTGCAGGTCTCCAAAGTGACCACGAAGGGGTGTGAAGACTGAACTTGACGGGTTAATCTCGAAGAGACTGCCAAAGGAGGAACGATTGTTGATATTTCAGAAGAGCATCACCCATGAAAATATCTATAAAATAGAGACAAATCGCCAACTTTTCTACGGTGTTCCAGACAAGTGAGCGAGTTGGTAAGCGAGGCATCACCGACGAGACGAATTGCCCTTTTTTGGACAGAATCCAATAGCTTCAGGATATGTTTAGGTGCCGCACTCCAAATATGGGAACAGTATTCCAGTACAGGTCGGATATGTGCCTTATAGATCATAAGCAGCTGACTGGAGGTGAAATAGCTCTTGGCACGAAACAAAAAACCAAGTGTTTGGGATGCACGTTTGGCAATGGACCTCACGTGATTTTCTCAGGAAAGGTTATTGCTGATAGTAATACCAAGCATCGATATGGATGACTTCAGTGGTATGGTTACTCCTGACAAAGTTATGTTAGGCACAGTGAGATCGGCTTTTCTAAAGAAAAGACATGCTTGTGTTTTGTTTGCATTTAATTCTACCAAGTTATTGGATCCCCATTCGAGAATTGTTGCTGCTGAGGGGGCAAGCCATAAGATGGAAGCTTGGCGAGGAGTCCCTGGTGCCAAACTCGATCGAACGCCTTGGAGATACCTAATGCCACAGCTAAAGTTTCTCCATACTTTTCAATAGATAGCTGCCATATATGTAAGACGTATGCGAGCAGGTCACCAGTTGATCTCTGATGGCGGAAAAAAGTCGTGACTATATGTATGTATGTATACTGTATTTAATTAATTTGTTTTGTTTTGGAAATGATTTAATTGTCTGTTTTTAAAAATCAAAATTTGAGTTACTTTTTATTTAGATTGTTATATTAAAAATTGTGCGGTTTAAATTTAGAAAACGAACGCTTTTCTAATGGGCAATTATGTGTCGCATGCTCCGGAGTCAGTAAACCATTTGATCTTTATGTTTATAAAGAAAACCGACAAACTTTAATTCTACATCATAGTTACAGCAACGTAAAGTAGGGTATTAAATTAAATGTTGTGTTTTCTCGGTAAATATATATTTAATAGAATACTTGTGTTTACTTCCCTGACAATTAATATCAGATTAAACCACATTAAAGCATGGCCGGGTTTAGCTAGTTTAATAATGAAAAACGACCTAATAAAAGTTTAAAAAATCGATGTTTATAATTTATTTTTACTATTTTTTATATTCACATTTATTATATAGGAGTAGGTATAAAAAGTATAGGTACTGAATGCATTCTTAACATACATACATACATACATATAGTCACGCCTTATTCCCGTAGGGGTAGACAGAGACTACTTCCTTTCACTTCCGCTACGATTCTAACACACATCTTTTGCTTCCTCTACTTTCATCAGTGCACTCATACATGCTCGTCAGTTGTTGGTACTCTTGACCTGGCCTTCCTTCAAAACAATGTTGATCTGATCGGGATATGTTCACCGAGGTCGACCTCTACCGACTTCCGTCCATTCACACATTCACATTCACACTCGCCTTAAAAATTTGTGTCGTCAATCTTTCTTCATCCATCCTTTCTACGTGTCCTAACCATCTAAGCATTCCTTTATCTATTTTTGTAACCCCATCTTCTTTTACACCACAGCGTTCTCTTATCTCACTATTTTTTACTTTATCTAACCGAGTCACTACGGCTATACTTCTCAGACTACTCATCTCCACAGCATTAATCCTATTTTCATGCTTCTTCTGCGAAACCCAACATTCACTACCATACATAAGTGTAGGAACCAACACACCTGTATGCACAGCCATACGTACCTTTTTTGACACTTACTGGCTGTTCATAAAGCTATGCAATGCCCGATTCATTTGTTTTTTATTCTTTAAACAAGTTTATAATGCTTAAAACGCAATAAAAAATAAAAAACTTAGAAACAATACCTATAGTCAGAACTGACATTCAATACTGTGACAACTCAACTTTTATTTTTAAATTTTGTAAATACCATTTTTGTTAAAAAACTTTGGGTACATAGATACATGTCAACTTAAATATATCTTTCAGTTAAAAAGTCAGTTGAATTTTTGAAGAAAAAACCGTTCAGAAGATCAAATATTGCACTAAGAAGAACGGAAAATCTTAAAAGTCGATTTTCTCGAAACGACCACTCTTGATTTGTCACAAGAATATATGAAATACCTCGGTATCCATTTAGACAGGCGCCGAACCTGGGTTAAACATATATGGCAAAAGAGATTATAATTTGGCCTGATTTACAGAAAAATGTTCTGGCTGATGTGCCGCTTATCCCATGTATCCCCTACGAACAAAGTACTGGTATATAAAACTATACGGTCATATGGAATACAACTCTGGGGATCACCGAGCGACTCGAATGTCACGATAATACAGCATTTTTAAATAATAACTACTCAGATCAGCTGCTAATGCTCACTGGTTTAATGTATACATTGTACTTCACAGAGACCTTCAAGTTCCAACAGTCATTGCAAAGACAGATAGTATTTACCTTCATTGTCATTAAAAAAAAAGTTAGCTTGAGTATATTTTTTTGTTTTTCTGTAAGGCGGTCAAGGTAGCAAGAGTGGGCACCACCCTCCCTGCTGTATCTGTCTCATCTTTCTTTTTTTTTTTTTTTTTTTTAAGAAAATAGTCGCAAAAAGGGTAGACCTATCGTGTGGGCCGCGGACGGCCCGCACTGCGACTATTAGAAGGTGAAGAGATTATAGAAAGGAAATGATTGTGGACACGCTTTTTGAAAAGTTGCAGGTCATAGTTCTCTGGAAAAATTGATTTTGGAAGCTTATTCCATTCCGTAGCAGCCCTGTAAAAGAAGGATTCTTGATGAAGATTGGTCCTAGTAGTGTCAATCTTGAGAGTAAATGGGTGAGACTGATCAGCGTGCCGAGTTTTTCGGCCGAATGTGGCCAATGATGGTACAAAAGTTTTTATTTTTCTGGAGCATCTGCCATGGAAATATCTGTAGAGCAATCACTGGTCTGCAACTCTTTTTCTATGTTCTAGAGGGTGAAGGGTATCTGTGAGAGTTGAGCTGTTTATCAAGCGAATGGCTCTTTTCTGAATGGAATCTAGAAGGCGAAGAGAATGCCTTGGTGCTGAACCCCAAATGTGCGAGCAATACTCCAGTAGAGGTCGGATTTGAGCCTTGTACGTCGTCAACAGTTGATCAGGAGTAAAAAACTTTCTGGCTTTCCACAGAAAACCTAGCCTCTGGCTTGCCGACTTTGCGATGTTAGCAACATGGTTATGCCAAGACATATTATTGAACACCGTGACTTCCAAAATCGAGATGGAGGGACTTGGTTCAAGGGTATTTCCGGACATTGTGATGGGATGATTTGAGGAATTCACTTTATTAGAAAACGTAGCACTTTGTGTTTTTTGGGCGTTGAACTGAACAAGATTGTTGGTTCCCCACTCGACGATTGCTTTAAGATTTCTATTGATGGAATCAACCTGTTCCTGCCTGAGTCTATTTGTATCATTCACCGAAAGTGATCGATAGGATGTGAAAGTTGAGACAAGTGTGCTATCGTCTGCGAAACTGTAAATGGGGTTCGTGGTGGTTTTCAAGAGGTCGTTGATGTGTAAAAGAAATAAGGTGGGGGACAGGATGGAACCCTGGGGGAACCCGGCATTGGTTTTAAACACATCAGAAGAAATACCGTCAAACATGTAAGGAGCGATCTTGCATGAAGCTCAAGAGCCATTGGCGCAGTTTGGTTGGGAGACCGTAGGCAGATAATTTACTTAACAATGCCTGGTGCCAAACGCGGTCAAAGGCTTTAGATATATCCAAGGCTATTGCACGGGATTCACCAAACTTTTCAATAGTGTTTGTCCAGAGCTGAGTGACATAAGCCAGCAAATCTCCAGTAGACCGAAGTTGTCGAAATCCATATTGTCTGTCATGGATTATCTCAAATTTCTCCAGATATTTGATGAGTTCTGTGTTAATCGCTTTTTCCATAACTTTGGATATGACTGAGAGCAATGCAATAGGGCGATAATTTGCAGGAATAGTCTTCTTTTTTTTTTTCGGAATCGGTTGGACTTTAGCGTTTTTCCACATGGACGAAAATCTTAGCAAGGAGTACCAATTGCAAATTGCCGGCTCCTACTGCACAGCAAAGTAGTTCAAAAAGCCAACTTGAGGTGGCAAAATGAACCCACATGCACATCATCGAAACAGATTAGGCCTAAACTACGTCGAAATAATAAAGTTTTAACTCTATCCAGGGAGTCCATTGGAAATGCGATCGCGGCCATATCAGGACGCTGGACAGGTGGATCCCATGCAAGGCGCATGGGAATCGCAGAGCTAAGACACTACTTCTGTAGAAGCTGTCACGATGAGGAAGAGGAAGAAACAATGGTACATCTTCTCTGCCACTGCCCTGTACTAGGCAAAAAACGGCTTTCTATACTAGGGCAACCGAACTTAGATGACTTATCTGATCTCAGCTCAGTTAGCATTAAAGACCTCACACTTTTTATTAAAAGTTCCAACTGGTTCTCACGGTAGGGGGGGAAGGCACCGCCGTCCATCACGGTATCACAACGGGCCAGAAGGCCTAAGTGGGTTCCCTCTGAACCGCTGTTTTAACCTAACCTAACCAGACATATTTCTATGCCGATTGCAAAAAATGTAACGAACAGCCCTGTCTTAAACGATACATTGACTGCACGGAATAATAACTGCCGTCAGAACAGTCGTTTTTAGTCGAACAAAACAGACAACCCTCGTATTGAAAAGGTACCTACCTATTCTTTTGGATATTTACGCGAACGCATTACACATACCCCTGCGGTGTTCGGTTTAACGATTTAATGGATTTGTGTAAAAGTTGTAGTAAATTTATCGGTGCAGGTTCATTAGAGTGATTCCCGCGAGAATAGTCAAAAAAATCCCGTCGGTTGTGCTGACCCTCCTATATCTATCATAAATTCTCCAGAGTACGGTGCCGTCGAGGGTGTATCCCAAAGAATAAGAAGCCTTTTCTCTTTTTTAGCGCACATTATCTCGAAGACCGTCCGATTTAATGCAAATTTATGGAGTCGGTCATCTCCGTTTCACATAAAAAAGAACCATTTTCGATTCATTATTATAATGGAATAGAAACAAATAAAAATAAACAAAAAACAACAACGAGGAAACAGAGTCGTTTTCAAAACTTCGGAAGCAATTTACGATGTCAGCAAGAGTGAAAAACGGTCTCTTTTTACCATTCTAAACGTGTCCTTTTTCTTATTCTCCCTCTGAAACGTCGAATTTTAAACTTTACATCAAACCGAAAGTGGTATATTTTAAACGCCCAGTATAACATTTTTGATGATGAAAATAGTGTGTATTTTGTTGAAAATTTCGTTATTTTCAAATGTAGAATGTTTCTTAAATTCATTCTTTTATTTAAAAACCTCATTATTACAGCCGATAGACGAGTGCTATAGGCAACTAATTATTCACTTGGTTCCCCAGATAGGCGCGTGCTATAGGCAACCAATGATACACATGAATATGCGCATACTAATTGAAAAGCTGACATCAGCGCAGCTATTACTAAAACTAACTATTGACCGCTTCCGTTTTGGGACTTCGTTTTTGGTTTTCGTAGAGAGGTTTTCGTTTTCGCTTAGAAACGCCACGCGGTATCATGTATCATTAATTTTTGGGTTTTAACAAATATCTTTATTTTTACTGCAGTAATAGAATAAAATGTGAATTCTATTAAAAAAATTATACAGTTTAGGTCGACAGCCAGTGACAAAATTCTACAGGATAAAAGAGACCTGAATTTGTAAATTGATCATGTTTTAAATAGACGACAAAATGGCGTCTCTATGTATAGCATCGTATAATACTAAACAGGGTAATTATAATGTTTTGATTTTTTTGAAAAACAAACCAACGTGTAATGGACAGGATGACCATGCTATGACCCACAATTCCGCAACTTACAGCAAAGCAGGACAAATAGAACAGCGACCAACCCAAGCTATCGAAGAATCAACATCTCATCGAGGCTTGGCGAGATTTTACAGAGGCAGGTACCTACTTCTTCTTCACTACATCTTACTTCACCTTCTCTTCTTTTTCATCTTACATTTTTACTGTTCCCTGTTGCTTGCCGTCGTGTCGACATATTGCTTTTTTTTAACGTTATAATTCCACGTTGTTGGGATAAATATTTTCTTTTTTTGTCGACCAAGTTTCTCGTTCGGAAAACTGTTCCTCGTATTGGAATCGCAGGAGAAAAGACCGCATTTCAATTTTATTTCCTCGGCGTGTGCGGAGTCATTTTTCATTTATCCCGGATCCCCGTGTCAGAATTCGCGTATATTTGTTTCTGTCGCGTTTAGCCATTCTCTTACCTTTCAGCAACTGTAATGCTGACATATTAAATAATTACATCATTTTTTTGCCTCGTATATTCCAAACGTGCGAGTCGGTGTCACTCACACCATAAAATACCTTCGGATAAAGAGGGCTCTTGCGATACCGCCTCCCTCTCCCAAAACAATTTATATTAAGTAACGTGAAATTTTTTTTAAACTCCGTTTCATCTCGATGGTTCTGGCTAATTGCCTTCCTGTTCGACTGACGCGAATGTTTCGTTACCTCTTTTCTAAGTTAAGAGCTGTCGTCGTTACCGAATTTCGTATGGTCTACAAATCGAAGTATTAACAATAACAGGCCGATATTAATATTAATAAATCCACTTTGTACAAGTGAAAGTCTTCGTGGTCACACTAATACGAAAATTTAGAAAAGGAAGGACATGTATGGATCAGGTCTTTTCATTACCGGGTATAGTCGAAAAATTCTTGGCTAGAAGTCAGGAGGTCTATTGCACTTTTATAGACTTGAAAAAGGCCAACGACAGAGTGGTGAAGAGTGAATTGTGGTCGACATTGTCTATGTATGGGGTGAGCGGTTGTTTAATACGAGCACTGAAATCACTTTACGAGGATTCCACTGCTTGTGTCAGGATAAACGGACCTTGCACGGACTGGTTTATTATCGAAAAGGGTGTGAGACAGGGATGTGTGGCTTCGCCACGGCTGTTTAACTTATACATAGACGATTGTTTAAAATATCTGAAAGAGAGCACGTATGGTTTAAAAATGAATGATTTAATAGTCAAATGCCTTCTTTACGCCGATCATCAAGTCATATTAGCGTCATCTGAAGAGGAAACACACGCAATGGTTAGCATGATGCCCTGAAAATCAAAGGGATGCAAATAAATGTAAGCAAAACGAAAGTAATGGTTTTGAAAGAGAAGAAAGCATGACAAACTGTAAATTTTTGATTGAGGGAGAAAGAGTGGAACAAGTAAATGAATTTGTGTACGTGGGTTCAAAGTTTACGAGAGATGAAAAGTATGACAGTGACAATGAGCGAAGGGTTTTGACAGGAAAACAAATGAATGGGGCACTGCATACCTTTATGAACAGTCAGAAAGTGTCAAAAAAGGCACATCTCGCTGTGAATAAAGGTGTGTTGGTTCCTACTCTTATGTATGGTAGTGAATGTTGTGTTTGGCAGAAGAAGCATGAAAATAGGATTAATGCTGTGGAGATGAGTAGTCTAAGAAGTATAGCCGTAGTGACTCGGTTAGATAAAGTAAAAAATAGTGAGATAAGAGAACGCTGTGGTGTTAAGAAGATGTTAAAGAAGAAGATGCTTAGATGTTTGGACACGTAGAAAGGATGGATGAAGGAAGATTAACGAAACAAATTTATAAGGCGAGTGTGAATGGATGGAAGTCAGTAGAGGTCGACCTCGGCGAACATCGATCTCGATCAGATCAATATTGTTTTGAAGAAAGGCCAGCTGTCAAGAGAGTACCAACAACCGACGAGCATGTATGAGAGCACTGATGAAAGTAGAGAAAGCAAAAGATGTGTGTAAGAATCTTAGCAAGTGAAAGGAAGTGGGCTCTGCCTACCCCTACGGGAAAAAGGCGTGACTATATGTATGTATGTATGTCATACGAAATAATTGTACCATTTTTATGTCGTTTCGGATATATTTTATAGTGACGTTTGAGTTTTTTTGGAATCATATCATTAAAGCGAAAAAATGAGAGATCAAAAAACTTTCACGTAAAAATTGAGAGGTTCAGAGTAAGATTAAATTAAAGAACCGCTACTGAAGGGCACACCACCTGACGGAATTAAATAACAAAGCACGACGTTTACCATACAACCTGCTTAGGGTCTAAATTTTAGCAGGTAGATGTAATAATGTATAGGTTAAAATGTAGTGTGATTATGTAGGTGTTTTTTTGTTGAAAGAAACGAGTCAAAACATGGCTTGCAAATTCCAATCGAAACTTATTGGGTATTGGCTCAGATAACAATAGGTGTTTCGCAGTGTTTGCAATGAGGCTCGAAAGAGTAGGCAAAGGCGAGTAACCTTCGAAAACATCTAACGGTAGGCGTCGCTCCAGAGGTTTCATTTCAGAAGGGCAGTGACAAAGAATTAAAGATCATTAATAAATTGTCCTTAAATACGATAGCAATGGACGCGATGAAAAAGTAGGTTTAGGGGTGGGTAGACAATTTTTAGAAAAGTACTCTTTGAGTTAGGCTTTCGGTGGCAAAAAACACCCTACTAAATAATTTCTACTCCTTCTTACTGAAATCGTTCCATACACATTTATTTATTTAGTGATAATTATTTTACAAATTGAATACATTTTTACTCAACTCTACCGGTTTCACGAAATGGATTGATAATGTACACCGATAGTATTTGAATTTGTAAATAAAACTGTAATTTGTCAAATTATTAGGTAATTTAGGTAATTAGGTAAAAATTAACACATAGTAGAAATAAGAACAACTTTAATTGTTAAAATTTTGGAACTTATTCAAAATTTGAATGAAGAATAGTTTGGATTAAATCTCATTGCGGTTTAATAAATAATGAAATTGTAGCCAACATTGCAAGGAATAATCCATTTATTATAAACAACTCAGAATATAAATGCACAAGAAAAGATATAATAAATTTTGCAAAAATAATTATTAAAGATAAATGGAAAATAGAATACTTTCAATCAAACAGGGAAAAATTTAATAAAAATTTGCAATCAGGGATATCTTCTGAGCCGTGGTTTAAGGATATGACAAATGTTATCCACAATATGCAGATTGAGATTTAACCACACTTTATTTCCTGCACATCTTTATAAAATTAATTTAAAAACTGATCCACATTGTGAGTGTGGAGAAATAGGAACAACAGAACATGTCATTCTAGGATGTCAGTTAATAAATTCATGAGTTGAATCATTAAATAATTTAATTTATCAAATTTTAGATATAACTAAACCTTATAATTTAGTTGAACTTTTAGTTAAAAAAAATGCTAAATATTTGGAATTACTTTATAAACATATTGTATCATTAAAATTATAGATAAGTAGAAAATTAAAAAAATAAAATAAATAAATAATAATAAATATATACACATAAAATAATAAAAAAAAATTCAAAAAAAGGTGTATATAATAATATTGGATATTGTAAATAGTTTAGTTCTAGATAATGTAAATATAAAGAATATGTGTATCTGTCAACACAAAATGTACAGATAGAAAGTATCATCTGTCAAAATAAAGCATTATTTGTGATTTAACTAGTGGCTCAGTTCCCGCAATTAAAAAAAAATATGCATAAAAAATATTTCAAGGAATGAAGACAACAACCGATTCTACTCGAGAAAAGACTATCCTAAAAATAAACCTCGTTACCGATACGGAACAAATTACCTCCCTTGTGTGCCACCCAAACATTAAAATAAAACTAGGAAATAACAGTTTTTTTTAGATTTTCAAATAAATTTTAGTATTAAAAATTAAAATTTCATAATTTGTTAATTAAATTCATTGAATAATAGACGTCACCGTTCCTTCTGAACCCTTTGATTAGGTGAATAGTTCGATATGTGTAGGTGGAGACAATTTTTTTTTAATTTTCGGCAAAAATATGGAATGTTATTTTCACAAAACATCTTGGGGTGATATTTGAAACCTGTAATGATATTAAAAAGTATACTAATTTCCCATAAAAGTGCCATTGCGGGTATTTGCTCCACAGAAAGGGGCAAAAACCTGCACTACGAGTGCTTTGCCCCGCTTAAAAACAAAATAAAAAATAGTTGTAATTTAAACCGTATTCAAAATATAGACAGCTTTTTAAAAGGTCAGAAATTTTGAACGTAACACACAAACCAACTTAAATCATTTCATCCATTTTTTAACAATGGACAATTAAAATATTTATAAAATTAGATGATTGAAGCATAAAAATAACTTAACGCATTATCAACCAAAAAAATGCTCACTGGCACACTCACCAAACATAACTGCAAACTAGTCTAGAGATGAGCAGCGCACCTATTTTGTAACTGAAATAGTATTACCAGGTATTAATATGTCGTTGCGTGTCTACCCCCACTTACCCATTTTTATACAGAAATATGAATAACAAAAACAATTTTTTTTACTATTCTGACCACTGCTGACAGCCGCTGTCACCTTCTACATCGAAAACACCTATCTGTCGCTGACGCTAATGTCAGATAACGCACAAACATAAATTTTCCCACTACCAAAAATTGCTCAACGCACCTAAAGGAGGTGTCATGTGTTCTGCTGAGAGTTTTTTGAGACGGCCAATAACGTCATACCAGAATAAACTACGGCGACAGATGAATAGTCACTTAAAAAAATAAACTGAAATATTTAGTGCACTGTTTCTTTATCGCTCAACATTTACCGGATAACCCCCGTATAAGAGCAATTAATTAAAAAAAAATCAATCGACGATTGGAATTTTAATTTGCGTTATTTTTTTTTTACATTAGATCATCCCCAAAAACCGTTAGGTGACGCCGACGAATATCAGGCGAAGTAGATTAATTAATTTCGCTCCGTTAGTGATGATACTGATGATGGTTTATGTAACCCCCATCAAAAATCGCTGTAACGTAATTTATCACCGTTTAATAAGTACTAGCTTACCTGGCTGATAAATGGGAAACCACGAGTGGAGTAGCAAATTAATATGTACATACGGACCTGTCGCATAACTAATCGACCAGAATTTTTTCACGCCGCAGCGCGGTTAAGTTATAAGGGTTGTACAATAGTAAGAAACTCTAATCGGTGAAAAGTTGTACGTACATACATACATATAGTCACGCCTTTTTCCCGAACGGCGTTCATAAGATATGAGAAAATTCTTAGAAATCAGTACTTCTGTACGATGTGGAGTCGTGGACTATGAAGGCAAATATGATCAATATAGTAGATGCTTTCGAAATGACCGACGCCTATTAAGAGTACCTTGGACAGACAATGAAGAAATATTAAGAAGAGTCCATACAAACAGAGAATTGTTAACAACTATTAAACGACGAAAAACGGCTTACCTTGGTCACATTTCAAGATACGACAGATACCAGTTGCTCCAACTAATTTTGGAAGGAAAAATAGACGGCAGAAGAGGAATTGGAAGAAGGCAGATGGCATGGGCAAGAAATATTAGACAGTGGACCGGATTAAGAACGATAGAAGAACTTGTCAGCGCAGCCAGAAACAGGGATCAATTCCAACATGTGGTCGCCAACATCCATTGATCCATTGATTGATTGATTGATTTTCCCGTAAAGGAAGGCAGAGACCACTTCCTTTTAACCTATACATTATTACATCTACCTGCTAAAATTTAGACCCTAAGCAGGTTGTTTGGTAACCGTCGTGATTTGTAATTCCATTCCGTCAGGTGGTGTGCCCTACAGTAGCGGTTCTTTAATTTAATCCTACTCTGAACCACTCAATTTTTACGTGAAAGTTTTTTGACCTCTCATTTTTTTACTTAAATGAAAAAAAACCTAAACGTCACTATAAAATATATCCGAAACAACATAAAGATGGTGCAATTATTTCGTATTACATACATACATACATATAGTCACGCCTTTTTCCCGTAGGGGTAGGAAAAGCCCACTTCCTTTCACTTGCTAAGATTCTTACACACATCTTTTGCTTCCTCTATCTTTGTAACCACATCTTCTTTTACACCACAGCGTTCTCTTATCTCACTATTCTTTACTTTATCCAACCAAGTACGTCCGGCTATACTTTTCAGACTACTCATCTCCGCAGCAATAATCCTTTTTCATGCTTTTTTTGCCAAACCCAACATTCACTATCATACATAAGTGTAGGAACCAACACTTCTCTATGCACAGCCAGAAATGCCGTTTTTTGACACTTTCTGGCTGTTTATAAAGCTATGCAGTGCCTCATTTATTTGTTTTCCTGCCAACACCCTTTGCTCAATGTCACTGTCATACTTTCTATCTCTTGTAAACTTTGAACTCCTTAATCAGAACTTTACAGCTTGTCATGCTTTCTTTTTTTTCAAAAACCATTACTTTCGTTTTGCTCACATTTATTTTTATCCCTTTGATTTCCTGGGCAATATGCATAACATTATATATTTCAAAGTTGTATGTGTGTGTATTAATTAGTCCATTGTGCACGTGTTAATTTAAGATAATCTTGATCAGACGTCTTAGACGTCTTAAAATGTTAATAAAGTAATAAATAGCTCAATAATGAATTTTTTAAGGCTCATTAAATAGGCGTTTTTCAGCTGTTTGAAGTTATAAATTCATTAAATTTCTAAAATGTGTCTTAAGCAAACAAATCAGAACTATTTGACACACAAGAACCTTAAAATATGGACAAAAAAAATAATTACAAAACCCATTATACAAACAAATAAATAAGTATCTAAACCTTATCTTAATTAGAAAAAAGATTTGTAGCTAATAACTTGAAAATAGTCTCTTCTTCGATCATAATGACAATAAAAAATACAAACAAAAATAAAACCATTGTATTTTAAAAAACCAAAAGCAGAACTAATGAATTAAGTGTTCAAATATTTCACCCTCTCATACTAAAAAGATGCCAAATCTGTGTCATGCAGTTTTCTCCTTAAATTTCTGAGTTGGTGGAACGTAATATTTACACAAAAGTAGGTTATTTGTCCTTAATTCATGCAGAACATTAAGCTTTCATCGTTTCTCCTCGTTCATAGGGGTATAAAGGTGGATTTATCGGCTATAGTTAGTAAAATTATATCGAATTCTGTATCATGATAATACATTGTTGCAATGTGGATGAAAAACAGTTTTGTAGTCTAGCAAGAGATAAATAACTTACCATGAGCTCCCTGCGAAGTTTATCCAATTCGAGCGCAGAAGGTGGCGGAGAGTTTTTGTTCGACCTCCCTCGCCGCAACTCCTCCAACTGTCTCGTTAACTCCTCCACTTTGGCCACAGCCAAAGACAACTCCTTTTCTTTCTCATTAAAAAGTGCTCGTATAGAGTCAAGGTCACTTGCTAAAAACGATACCAAAAATTAATTAAAATTATTTTAATACGATGTAAATTTACACCGAAAACGTAATACATATCACATTTAACTCTTTGAACATTTTGCCGCATTTGATCAAAAATCATCGACGTCGCCGTCGTTTCGTAAGGTTCTCAATTAATATTCATGTTTGGATTTTTCCACCCCGATATAAAATAGCTATTAGTAGCATAGGGTTTTTTCTACACGAAAACAAATAAAAAAAAACGAGTTTTACTCAATAGAAAGAAGGGCAACGCTAATGGTCGTCATCGATGGGGGGTATCTTGGAACAAATTGAGTTTCGCATGTTAGCCTTTAAGGAGGCAAAACTTTTACAACTTCATTTTCTTTCCCTTGACGCTTTTTAAGTATTTCCAACACACGTAGTATGTATAATAGTACAGAAGCTTGTTTACACGTTTCTCAATGTTTTTACTGCATTTTTTAAATACAAAACAATGTTTAATTATCTGTAGGTAGATTGTCGTTTGGCAATGTCAAGAATTCTATGAGAAACATTTTTTTACTGAAATATTCCCACGAAAATTCTATTTCTGTGATAAAATCACGTATTCCAATGACATGAGCTGTTATCAGTGGAATGTCAGTAAAAATAAAAAAAAATTTGGTAGCAGAAAAATGTAAAAACATAATAATCGTGTCGATGATTATAAAGGAATTTGTTGATGCAAGATTGTCATACCAACTATTTTGTTCATGCAGTGTTTATTAATAATAACGTGGTAACAAATTTTGCTGCTGCGCAGCATATAAATGTAAAGAAAGCTGAGAGCCAGCAACAAAATGGCAACAACATCGGCAGGTTTTTTTGACCAGCAATAAATTTTTTTTAAGCCAGCTTGACACCCAATTAATTTGAGTTTTGATGATTATAGTTATTTACTATACAAGCTGGATAAAGGCATCATTAATAAAAAAGTGTGTAAGTTGGAAACAAGTTATGTAAGCACACGAATATATTAATGATGTATTATCACACATTTATAGTACAACGTTTTATCTACGACTGCCTTTAATGAAAAAAGTTGAAGTTGAAGTTCTGGTTCCCACGAAAAGGGATAACCTGTAATACTCAGAGAACATCGTGAGAACTAAGGAAAAAAAGGTAGAAATTGGTGTTGTTCTTAAATTTCTGGAGGTTGTATGCCTTGGGCAATACCTCCCTAAGCAATGCGTTCCAAAGCCTCGCTGTTCGTTGGATGAACGAGTCTTTGGAAAGAGATGTTCTGCAGGTCTCCAAAGTGACCACGAAGGGGTGTAAAGTCTGAACTTGATGAGTTAATTTCGAAGAAACAGCTAAAACAGAAACGATTGTTGATATTTCAGAAGAGCATCGCCCATAAAAATGTCTATAAAATAGGGACAAATCACCAACTTTTCTACGGTGTTTCAGAGAAGTGAGCGAGTTGGTAAGCAAGGCATCACCGACCAGACGAATTGCCCTTTTTTGGACGGAATCCAATAGTTTCAGGATATGTTTAGGTGCCGCACTCCAAATATGGGAATAATATTCCAGGACAGGTCGGATCTGTGCCTTATAGATCAAAAGTAGCTGACTGGAAGTGAAATAGCTCTTGGCGCGAAACAGCAATTTTGTGAAAATATCCTAGTTAAAATCAATTGCCTTGAGATCAACGAAATATATTTATTAACTTACAATCACTTGACGTCCAGCCAGTTTAGTTTTAGTGATAGTTGTCAAGAATTAGGTTTTAAAAGTAACAACAAAACCAAAAATAACTTCTTTGGGGATAAAGTGCCAAATTGTGAAAATTGTACGATTAATATTTACAACATATCACAGTATCAAATGTTTCTCTAATTCTTTTTGTAAGTTTCTTGTTCAAATAAAACGTTTATAAGTTTTTTTTAACTTCCCAGTGGAATGGGTCCGCTTTTGCAAATCCCGAATTTCGACAAATCTTCACAAAATCGACCGAGCTGTTTTTTATGGAGAATTAAAAAACTGAAAAAAATGGTAAACTTTCGAAATTATTTTTCGTCTCGATTATCTCGAGAACAAAAAATTATATCGACGTGAGACCAATTGCATTTGACGCATAATTACGCTACTTAGAACTGATTAGATTTTCAGCAAAATCGGTCGAGCTGTTTTATATGGGCAATAAAAAATGATACACTTTCGAAATTATTTTTCGTCTCAATTATCTCGAGAACAAAAAATGATATGGACGCGGGACCAATTGCATTCGACGCACAATTACGCAATTTAGAACTGATTAGATTTTTAGCAAAATCGGTCGAGCTGTTTTTTATAAAGAATTAAAAATGGTACACTTTCGGAATTATTTTTCGTCTCGATTATCTCGAGAACAAAAAATGATATCGACGTGAGACCAATTGCATTTGACGCATAATTACGCTACTTAGAACTGATTAGATTTTCAGCAAAATCGGTCGAGCTGTTTTATATGGGCAATAAAAAATGATACACTTTCGAAATTATTTTTCGTCTCAATTATCTCGAGAACAAAAAATGATATGGACGCGGGACCAATTGCATTCGACGCATAATTACGCAATTTAGAACTGATTAGATTTTTAGCAAAATCGGTCGAGCTGTTTTTTATAAAGAATTAAAAATGGTACACTTTCGGAATTATTTTTCGTCTCGATTATCTCGAGAACAAAAAATGATATCGACGTGAGACCAATTGCATTTGACGCATAATTACGCTACTTAGAACTGATTAGATTTTCAGCAAAATCGGTCGAGCTGTTTTATATGGGCAATAAAAAATGATACACTTTCGAAATTATTTTTCGTCTCAATTATCTCGAGAACAAAAAATGATATGGACGCGGGACCAATTGCATTCGACGCATAATTACGCAATTTAGAACTGATTAGATTTTTAGCAAAATCGGTCGAGCTGTTTTTTATAAAGAATTAAAAATGGTAAACTTTCGAAATTATTTTTCGTCTCGATTATCTCGAGAACAAAAAATGATATCGACGTGAGACCAATTGCATTTGACGCATAATTACGCTACTTAGAACTGATTAGATTTTCAGCAAAATCGGTCGAGCTGTTTTTTATAAAGAATTAAAAATGGTACACTTTCGGAATTATTTTTCGTCTTGATTATAACGAGAACAAAAAATAATATGGACGTGGGACCAATTGCATTCGACGCATAATTACGCAATTTAGAACTGATTAGATTTTCAGCAAAATCGATCAAGATGTTTTTTATGGAGAATCAAAAAACTAAAAAAAAATGGTAAACTACCTGAATTTTGCAATTTATAAATTATACTATTTTTAATACAGAATTTTAATATCTTTTGAATAATATGATTTTTTTTGAGTGCGGGAACTGATAATATGATTTGCGTGTTAGGAATATTTGTATGAAAACTATGATGACAATATTTTTAATAATAATAATTATTATAACAACAAAACATATGGTATTTTTTCATTCTTTCCACTGGGAAGTTAGTTAATGAGTGTCATTACGCAACGCAAATGGACCAAAATGAGTAGCGTAATAGCTTCAAAATAAATCAGTCGTAGATAAAAGGTTTTTTTCCTGCTCAGAATATTGATAGGCAACGATCAGATCAAAATTGTTTTGAAGAAAGGCCAGGTTAAGAGTACCAGCAACCATAGAACATGTATGAAAGCGCTGATGAAAGTAGAACAAGCGAAAGACGTGTGTAAGAACCGTAGCAAGTGGAAAGAAGTGGTCTCTGCATACTCCTTCGGGAAAAAGGCGTGACTATAGGTTCGTATTTTTATTTGACAGTCCTGCAGCATCAAATTTCTTTATTATTATGGACCCCTATTAAAATAATGTTTTTTAATTTTTTCTGCTACCTTTATAAGAGGCTAGTAGCTTTTATAATTTTCAGAAAAAGGTTTGAGCAATAAAATAGATTTTTTGGCAAGTAATTAGCAACAGCTCCAGGAAAAAAAAACATACCAGCAGAGCTGCTTAAATATGGAGGAGTAGCACTGCATAGGCAGATGCATAGACTTATTACCCTTATATGAAGTCAGGAAAAAATACCAGATGAGTGGAAAGAAAGCTTGATCATTCCTATCCATAAAAAGTGAGACAAAACAAAACGTAGTAACTATAGAGGGATATCCTTAATCAACTCGGCATATAAGATCCCTGCAAACATACTGTTGGAACGCCTTAAACCCATCGTAGAGTCAGGCCTGGGGGACTACCAGTGTGGAATCCGTAAAAACAGATCTACTGTCGATCAGATATTTACAATAAGGCAAATGTTAGAAAAATGCTGAAAATTTAATAGAGTGATTCATCAACTGTTTATCGACTTTAGACAAGCATACGATAGTATTTTAAGAGTTAAGCTATGGAATGCAATGGTAGAGCTAGCAATACCCAAAAAGCTATTTAAGTTAACAAGTATATGTGTCAACGGTTCCAGAAGTAGAGTAAAAGTGGGTGAAATACTGTCAGATTCGTTTGCGGTGTCTGGTGGCTTGAAGCAAGGTGATTCTTTCTCCCCAATATTGTTCAATATTGCTTGAAAAAGGCTATAATATAAAAACGGCGGAATTGACCACGGAGGTCTTTGGTATTGATGGCAAAAGGGTTCTCCTGGCTTTCGCGACGACATTGACGTGGTTGGAGACACCGTAATAATGGTAAAGGAGTTATTTAATAAAGTTGAAAGACATGCGGAAGTAATGGGTCTTAAAATTAACGAGGACAACGAAATACGTGTATGTTGGTAAAAGAACGAGAAGAGATAGGATAGGGCAAAATGTTACAATGGGATAGTACAATTTCGAGAGGGTAACAAGTTTTAGGTACCTAGGGGCCACAATCAACAACGAAAACAGTATATCCGACCAAGTCAAAATAAGAATCCAATGCGGCTGTAGATGCATGTACGCTCTAAAAGAAGTTATTACCAGTAAAAATCTATCCCGAAGATCAATAATTAAAGTATATAAAACAGTCATATGACCAGTGGTCATGTACGGGAGGGAGACTTGGACACTTACCAAGGAAAACGAGCGCAAGCTGAAGTGTTTTGAACGAAAAGTTCTGCGCAAGATCTTTGGACCATGCAAAGAACCAAGAACAGAGCAGTGTTATTAAGGTTATTAAGGCCGGACGGTTGAGATAAGCTGGACATGTACACCGACAACCAGGCTCTCGAGTAATCAAAATGGTCTGGGAACAGAATCCGGAAGGGCGAAGATCTCTGGAGAGACCGCGTATGAGATAGAGGGACAACATCGTTGCAGATCTGAACGCGATGGGAATAGAGTACGATCCTGAATTGTTACAAGAAAGAGAAGGGTGGAGAATGATCGTGCAGTCAGCCAAGACCCACCAAGTGTTGTAGAGCTGCAGAAGAAGAATTAGCGCAACAAATTCTCGTGTAACTTTTGTTTATTTTTGCTGACTTTTTACTTCCAGCTTTATAAAGCAAATGCACCATAAAGTTATTTACTATATTCATTTCTGAAAACAGCATTAAACAATACAAATAAGATAAAGCTAGTCGATAAGGTATTTTTTTACCCCCTTAAAAACGTTGAGAATGATTGAACCGACGAAATTTTTTGCCATAATCGACCCACAGGGATATTCCGCCAGAATTCCCTACCTTGATGTACAGGGTGATTTATTAATTTACAAACGGAGGCGAGCGAGTTATTCCGTACATAAAAATCAGAAAGAAATCGATTTTAGCAAACGTATATTTTTTTTTGAAAAAGGAGACGTTGACTTTTGACGCCCCCGGAGATATGCGTCCGTTGGAGGAAAAATTGTGCGTCATCAATAATGTGTAGACGCCACAACGTTTTCTGGATTTTATTATTATACTCGACTTCAAAAGGTTTTTGTCAAATCGATACATTTTTAATCACTAACGCAAACTACAGCTTGGTTTCGACGTCGACATAAATACCTGTTGTATAAATAACCGTGTTGTCAATGTTATTTTTTTTGTAATACGTTTTAGTTCATAAATACGTTTCCAACCACCAAAAAAAAAATGAGAATAGCTAAAAGGGACAAAAACACAAAATCGCACACATTTTTGCACGAGTTGGTACATTTTATTTTTCGAAGCAGATGTTTTAAGGCACGATCAAATTTAAATATTGTTTAAATGAAAACAAAAAAATTAATTTTCGATTTACTACGGAAAAAGAAACTAATTTTGTTTAAAATTGACAAACATGTTTACACAACCTGAAATAACTCAAAGTATTGGCGATCTTCACGAACAGAAGCACGTAAGCGAAACCGGCGAAAGATCAAAGGATTTTTTTTACTGGAAATAGTCGCAAAAAGGGTAGAACTATCGTGTGGGCCGCAGAAGGCCCGCACTGCGGCTATTAGAAGAGGAAGGGATTATAGAAAGGAGATGATTGTGGACCTGCTTTTTGAAAAGTTGCAAGTCATATTTCTCTGGAAAAACTGATTTTGGAAGTTTGTTCCATTCCGTAGCAGCCCTGTAAATGAAGGATTCTTGATGGAGATTGGTCCTTGTAGTGTCAATCTTGAGAGTAAATGGGTGGGACTGATTAGCGTGCCGAGTTCTTCATTCTTCCATTCCGTAGCAGCCCTGTAAATGAAGGATTCTTGATGGAGATTGGTCCTTGTAGTGTCAATCTTGAGAGTAAATGGGTGGGACTGATTAGCGTGCCGAGTTCTTCAGCCGAATGTGGGCAGTGGTGGTATAAGAGTTTTTATTTCTCTGGAGCATCTGTCATGGAAATATCTGTAAAAGAATGGTAATGGTCTGCAACTATTTTTCTATGTTCTAGTGGGTGAAGGGTATCTGTGAAAGTTGAGTTGTTTATCAACCGAATCACCCTTTTCTTAATGCAATCTAGAAGACGAAGAGAATTCCTTGGTGCTGAACCCCAAATGTGCGAGCAATACTCCAGTAGAGGTCGGATTTGAGCCTTGTACGTCGTCAACAGTTGATCAGGAGTAAAAAGCTTTCTAGCCTTCTACAGAAAACCTAGCCTCTGACTTGCTGACTTTACGATGTTAGCAACATGGTCATGCCAAGACATATCGTGACTACCAAAATCGAGATGGAGGGACATGATTCAAGGGTATTTCCGGACATTGTGATGAAATGATTTGAGGAATTCACTTTCTTGGAAAACGTGGCGCTTTGTGTTTTTTGGGCGTTAAACTGAACAAGATTGTTGGTTCCCCACTCGATGATTGCTTTAAGATTTCTATTGATGGAATCAACCTGTTCCTGCCTGAGTTTATTTGTATCATTCACCGAAAGTGATCGATAGGATAATGGTTCTGTGTGATCGAGGCTTACGTCTAAATTCTTATGCACTATTATAGACTATGTCTGCACGAACATAAGTGATATGTCCAGCACACCAACGGCAGCGATGGAACACCTCCTAGATCTTCTTTCCCTAGAGGGAGGCCAGGATACTCTCCTACAGATTTCTGTCTTTGTAAAGGCAAATTAATGGAGTGCAACTCGGGGACCACTCCGGGATACAAGTGAAACAAAAACCACCACATTCTTGGGATGGTTCCTGACATGCTAGCGACCAAAATACACGTAGAAAGGTCGTTCAAAGTCCTCTTTCCGAAGAAAGACGAATGGGTGATAGGAAAAATCTTTACAGAGACTGAATACGTAATGTACACAGATGGCTCAAAAACCCCAGATGGAGTTGGGGCCGGTGTTTTTAGCAGGAAACCAAAAAATAAAATATCTGCAGACCTCTTACAAACAAAAATATTAGTATAATATTAGACATATTAACATATTTGGATATACCAACCTAGAACCTACCGATTTTAAGAAAATCTCACCCCATGCAACCATGAACTTCGTGAGAAGGGCTGGATTGTGCGGTGAACTGTAACTTCTAGGGGTGAGCAACAACAGACCTACTTAAGGTCGCAGTGGAGGGGCGACCTACGACCCACTCACATGATACCTAACCTAACCTACTATTTGTATCTTTATTCAGCGAACATAAGTAGTTTTAGTAAGAGACATTTTTTAATTTTTGGCACAAGACTATTGACTTCTTTTAACGGCCTAAGTCTGTTATGATTATATCAAGTAATGTCACCTGAACTTTTACCGTTTTCAAGTTCGAATAAAAGGATTTAAAAACTATATATTTCCTTGTGTAGTTAGATTAGGTAAACAATGCCAAATTGCACCGTAGCGCCATCTGACAATTAAATATCCAGTATTACGATTTTATAGTGAACTATAAGCGAGGTGTAAAACAAACTATATGTATTACGTTACGTACATTCCTTGTGATTAAAAATGGATTATAGAGCAGTGAATTTAACAAGCCCCATGCACGAGTTATCCTCTTTAAATTAGATCGCTTGCAAACTTATTAGGTTACACTCGTAGCTTTTGTTAGCGAGCTTTCATGAATGTTTGAACAAAGCCCAACAGTTTCACACTTTTCAATTATTTTAAAACCCTCCAAAAGTTTAAAATATACGTTCTTATTATTCAAGGACAACGGCAAGTTCCAGATTTTCAAATACCAGCACGCTCTATTGACATAAAGATTAGTTTAATATTCACCAAAAAAAAAATTTGTTCGACGTTCGCAATGTGGAAATACAAAAAAAATTACCATGCTCGTCATCAATGACGTAGATGTTTCAAAGCAGTGATACCACTTACTAAAATATTCAGTTTGGTCAACGTTCATCGGCATTTAAATTATTTTAACATAACGATTTACGCTTACGTATTTACAAACATGATAAAATTACGTAACGAAACCTATTTATATAGGTACACAAACAACCGCAAATACATCATATTCATCAACTATATCAGCGTTTCTCAAACTGTGGGGCGCCCCCCCTACGGGGGGCGCGTTTACATGATTGGGAGGGGGGGGGGCGCAGTACAGATTTAAAATAAAATGGTAATGATAAAATGCTACAGATAGATTTTTAAAAAATCTTTATTGAAATTTTACTTACTTAATGATGACAAAGAAACATTCTAAGGACTAATGGCTAACATGAGCTTGTTTTAAGGCGCACAACTTTTCTAAATTTGGTTCTATGTTAAAGATGGCCACTCTGAGTTCATTTTCTACTTGAAGTTTATTTCTGTATTTAGATTTCACGACAGCAAGTGCAGAAAATCTAGTTTCATAAATGTAGGACGTTGGAAAAGGCAACAGAATTCTAAGCGCTTTGGCTTTTATAACGGAGTAGTCGTTCGGAAGTTCAGTCCAGAAGTTTGTTAAAGATTTGTTAACAAAGTTTGATTTTTGTAAGGGATTTGTTGAAATATCTATCAGTTGTTCTTCTTCTTGCAGTGATAGTCCGACAGGTCTATTTTCGAATGGATTTAAAACCCAGCTCCAGTCTGACAACTTGATATCTTTCTCTGCAAAGAAGTATCGCTTGAAATTCTCAGTTAAGTTTTCTAAATGGCTTCCTATGGTTTTTAGCATCACAGCTTTATGAATATCTTCCAATGGGGAATCTTGCACAAAATCGCAAAATGTGGGAAACATTTCCAAACTGTTTTCTTTCAATTTGTTATGCCATAACTGCAATTTCTTACAAAAAGCATCAATCTTTTGACTTAAATCAAATATATTTACGTCTTTTCCTTGCAGCTGAAGATTAAGTATATTAACTTTTTCAAAAATATCTACTAAATAAGAAAGCTTCAGTAAAAATAATTTGTCGAAAATATCTGTTGAATGCTTGTGACCTTCCTCGCTTAAAAATATCGCTATTTCCCTTCTTAATTCGAAGACACGCTTAACCGTCTTACCGCGTGACAACCATCTGGATGAGGAATAAAACAACAAAGATTGATGCTCAGCTCCCATATCTTCACACAGAACAGAGAACATCCTTGTTTTTAGTGGTCTGGTTTTTATAAAGTTAACAACTTCAATAACTACTGTCAAAATCATGTTTAGTCCAGGGCTTAGCGATTTTGATGCTAACGCTTCCCGATGTATCATGCAGTGCGTCCAGATAATTTCTGAGGATTCCTTTTTTGCTAGCGCTTGTAAACTGTTGTATTTACCAGACATGGCTTGAGCTCCATCGGTGCAAATCGCAACACAATTTTTCCATTGCAAATTCATTTTAGTAATAGAATCATTTGTAATCTTGAACAACTCGGTGGCTGTAGTTCTTCCTTCAATCTGTTTACAAAACAATAAATCTTCACATATTTTAGAACATTGACAGAATCTAATGTAGCAAATCAAATGGGAATCATTACTAGAGTCAGTTGCTTCGTCAAGTTGTATAGCAAACAAGTTTCCAGTAAGCTCAGATTCAAGCTGCTGCTGCATATCAACTGATATATCGTTAATTCGTCGACAGATTGTATCATTTGACAGAGGAATATTGTTAAGTTGTGAAGTAAAATTTTCACCAAACATTATTTCTACAATGTCTTTGCAAGCGGGTAAAATAAGTTGCTCTGCAATAGTGTGCGGTTTTTTGCATTTAGCTACTTTGTATGCCACTTTATATGATGTCAAGAGAGCCTTCTCATTTACTGCCAGTACTCTATGGAAGCTGGATTTTTGTTTTTTAAACGATCTGAGTTTCTCCACAAAAAAATCTCGCGGTTTATTGACATATTCTCTGTGCAGCGTTTCTAGATGCCTCTGTAATTTATTTGGTTTCATGATATCTGCAGCCAATACTTTTAAACAGATAACGCATTGTGGTTTTTCTTCGCCACCTACTTCAAGGCTAGTAAAGCCCAAATTTAGGTATGATGGGTCATATTTTCTTGTTTTAGATTTCGGACGATTTTCACCTGAACCTGTCGATGTACAAGCCCCGTCATCCTCAAGTTTTCGTTTTAAAAATTTATCCATACTACATCTACTTATACACTCACATTTCACAATAATGCTTGCTTAGTGTTAAAACACCTTCACTGAGAGACTGAGAATACCGTATGTGCGCTTCTGTATTTATAGTCGCGTTCAGACAGTTCGAGAAAGATCAGGAAGCTTGAATACGTGACACGAACGCCGCGAACTTTCCGACAGCATCTTTGGCGCTCTCGACGAGACAATGTTGTTTATTTTAGTCCAAATTCCTAGGTCTACGGATTGGGGGGCGCAACATTTTTTAAATTAAAACAGGGGGGCGTGAATAACAAAAGTTTGAGAACCGCTGAACTATATAATGCATATAGTCACGCCTTTTTCCCGTAGGTTTAGGCAGAGACCACTTGTTACGGTTCTTACACACGTTTTTCGCTTCTTCTAGTTTTATTAGCGCTTGCATACATGTTCGACGATTGCTGGTACTCTTAACCTGGCCTTTCTCCAAAACAATTTCGATCTGATCGAGATACGTTCGCCTAGGTCGACCTCTACCTACTTGCACAATCACATTCACATTAGTATTACGTGTAATATTTAAAATGGCAAGATTTTTAAGTAAAAACGTAGCTTTTCTACAATACGTGCACGACAGGATAAAAGTTGAAATGCTGAAGGCTGGACAAAGCGTGGTAACTAGTCTGCTGTTCTGCCTTTTTAACCGTTCTTGGAGGAGTGGTAGCGTAACAGACGACTGGTGCAAGGCCGTTATCGTGCCGCTTTACAAGGGAAAAAGTTCGCAGCAGGACTGTAAGAACTACCTAGGTATTAAATTACTCTGCATAGTCGGCAAACTGTATGCAAAGATATTGATTAAAAGAGTGACGAATGAAACTGAGAAGATGATATGGGATGTGCAAGCAGGGTTTAGAAAAGGAAGTAGATGTATGGATCAGGTTTTTTCATTATGAGGTATAGTTGAAAAATTCTTGGCTAGAAGTCAGACGGTCTATTGCGCTTTTATAGACTTGAAAAAGGCCTATGACAGATTGGTGAGGAGTGAATTGTGGTCGACATTGTCTATGAATGGGGTAAGCGGTAGTTTAATACGAGCACTGAAATAACTTTAGGTGGATTCCACTGCTTGTGTCATAATAAACGGAGCTTGCATGGACTAGTGTAACATCGAAAAGGGTGTTAGATAGGGATGTGTGTCAATAAAGCAAAAAAAAAGTCACAATAATTTATTTTTTAAATATACCTAATTAGTTCTTCACGAGTACCAAATGTTGGTAATTTGTATTTTTAAGTGACATTGATGCTTCTTGAATAAAAACAAACGATGCCAAGATGTTTCTGAATCGTAAATGAACCGTCACTAATTTATAAGGAAATGATTCAGTTTTCTGCATTTTTTCCATACGTGTGAAAACTGTACATTCACGTTCGAGAGACTGCGACCGTTATTTTCAGACCCATACGCACAAACAACACACTGTTTTGTTTCATGCCCATCGGACCGTGCACACACTTCCTTCCGAATGGGTATACTCGTAATCTGCTCGCTATCCGTTTCTTTCTGATCTGATATTTTTGCAACGAATATACGTGGAAAAAAAAAAGAAAACGATTCAATCTTAAATGTACAGTTTTGCCTGCTATTATTTTCGGCGCAAATCAAAAATTACAAAATACCATTCCTATATAAATTTTACGATTTAAAAGGCTCGTTCCAACAACACGAAAAACCCTATACTGAACCGTTTTTCGTTCCACCAAACTTGGAATCGTTCGTGAACGATAATTTCGTTACACTGTCGAATGTAGAAACCATTTGGACTGACACGCACACTAGATATTTCATCAGCTGTCGCTGTCACTCCTTTTTTATTTACTAATAAGTAGTTTAATCGGTTATCGAATGCTTAGAACGGTCACACAATCACTTCAACGTTAAAATAAATGATGCACAGCATAAATTCAATCCAAACGATCCCGAATGCCGTTTCAAGGCAATACAAAAGTTGTGGGTTGAAACAAACCCATGGTGTATTAAAAGTCTGGTTCGAAGGTATTACATATAGTCCAGTCAGTAGTCCAGTCAGTTCAAACAGCACCGATTTTGATGCAAATTTGTAAACAAGCTCATTTTACCCTTCTAATCAAAAGTTATATTGTGGCGAGGTGTGCTTTTTCCTTGGGGGTGAATGCCACCTCTTCTCGGGGGTGGAAATTTTAAGATTAAAAGTAACCCACTAGGTCGATTCAGGGATAAATTCTAAGCATAAAATATCATATGACGTTTTTTTGGTGTATTAATAGTTTAATAAGAGTTATTCATGATTTAAGATGTTGATTTTTAACCTAAAAAATGCATGTTTTTGAACTACTTTTCACAAATAACTCGAAAACCTTACGTTTTATAAAAAAAAAATTCTTAGCAAAAATGAAAGTTATAAATTTATAATTTATAAAGTTATAAATTTCAACGTTGAATAAAGGGAAAACGGACGATTTTCCTAGGAAAACTCAAAAAATAATTTTAAACCCATTAACGCCCAGTGATACCACTTAGGATTGCTTAGGGGTTTCTAAGACATTCCTATAAGTGGTGGGACAAAAATCTCATCCGCCGGCTTCGGTTCACGGTGCATAACAGCTACTCTTTAACCATTTTGAAGAGTAGTTGTCGGTCGTTGAGTTCAAAATCACCTGTTTTTTGAATTTGCCTCTTACGTAAATAAAAAAAGCATGGACATCAATCTCGAGTAAGTGTTTTTCTAAAATACCTTGTGCTATTTCTCAAGTACAAGTATCAATATAGTATCAAAATTGAGTAAAAAATTATATGTGGAGCTCATATTTCAATATTCACTAAATTTGGCTTTAAAAGATGGCCGTAAAATACGATGATACCGTACTGTATCACTGGGTGCTTTTGTTATTTTATTTTATAACGCAACTCACATCTCGGCATAAAAAACAAACTGCTAATCTATAAGTGTGTATTAAAGCCTGTCTGGACATACGAAGCTCAAATCTGGGGAACTTCAAGTGACTCAAACATTCAAATAATACAGCGCTTCCAGTCAAAAGTAATAAGACAAATCTGCAATGCATCTTGGTACGTCCCGAACAACATAATACACAGAGACCTACAAGTAACAACGATTAAAGATGCCATTAATTCACTGCATACCAAATATCAGAGTAGATTACAAGACCATCCCAATACACTGGCAAACAACCTTTTAATTCCACTACAAACCAGAAGACTGAAAAGACGAGACCCACTGGACCTCAACGTTCGTGCATAATTATATAAATCTATAGACTATTTCAACCAGTGCTCATAGACCAAACCAAATATGTCAATTGCATTTCTCTACAATTATATTGTTTATTGTTTTTGTATGAAACAGATTACAGTAATAAAGGATATCAAAAAGAAAAAAATTATTTTTTTAGACGTGGATTATCATTATACAAGGCTTTAGATATAGCATACGGAGATGATGATATAGCAAATCAAATACGAAGAGGGTGGCATGCTCAATAAACGCAGGAGTTTTTATAGCAAGCACAGTAAAGCGATATTCACAAACTGAAAAAAATAATATAATGGTAAGTCGTCCTAATTCCATTGCTCAATACAACAGTAACATGGGTGAAACTGATCAAATGGATGAATGCATTTCTAATTATAGAATTGGTATCTGCAGCAAAAAGTGGTACTGGCCAATCGTTACTTGGCTTTTTGATGCAGCAATGAATAACGCATGGTTTTTATACAGGCAGAACCACTTTAAAACATTGAACGGTAAACAAGCAAAATCACCAGGCCCTGCCAGAAAGTCTGTTGCCAGGTTTTCGGTATGATGGTAGGAACCATTATGTTAATCAATGCAATATACGTCGTTGTAATAGAGATGAATGCAAAAGTTTTGAAAAAAACAAAGTACTCTAAATGTGACGTAGGTCTTTGTGTAACTTGTTTTGCCAGCTATAGCACAAAATAATATTTTTGTTGATGTTTTTGACAAATAAATATGTTTTTTAAACAATTTAATTATTTTGTATTTTATTGCAGTGTAGGCGTCCAGTGATACCATTTGGTATCGGCATATATTTTGGTATTTGGAATTTGACATTTAATACAAATATTTTTGGTCGTCAGTTTAGACTAGATTAAGTCAAAAATATAAAAAAAATTATAAAATATTTTTTAAAAAATAGTTTCGGACGTAAATGGGTTAAAGTACTTGAAAAGAGCTTTAAAATGAATTTTTGTTTAAGTTAATAGCTCAAAAACTAACGGAGTTATGATGAAAATAAACTGGAAACATTGGTTTTCAGACAAAAAAATCGACAATATAACCAAAGGCCTTGCCATCAGAATCAAAATTAAACCGTCTCCATATGTAGTTTACTTCATTTAAGTACTAACAATATGTTCACAAACTTTGAGCGATGTATATATTTCGAAAAAACTTACATGGGATTTTATTTTAAAACAATTATAAAAATGGATAATTTTTTTTCAATAATTTAAAAACTAAAATATATACATAAAAAATGCAACAGTTCAAAATGTTGCTTTTTTTTACTTAATATTTTGATTTTTTTTTGTTTTTTGTCTGATAAAAATTAACTGAGATATGGCTGTTTTAAGTTTGCATTTCAGTGCGAAGACCACTTTCCCCGAGCACTTTAAACTAAAAAATGTTAAAAACAAAAAGTTCAAAGGAATTTCATTATACCGAAGCTTATAGTTCTTAAAATTACCAGCAAATTTATTTTTTGCTCGTCCCAATATCTTCAAAAATAAGGAATTTTTCGTTAAAAAACCAAACGCGTTTTTTCCTGTGAAATTTTCGGAGCGCGTAACATACTCCGAAATAGTATAAACCAGACAATTTTGGAGCATTTATAAAACATTTACAATGCCTGTAGTAAGTATATTCTAAAAATGTTGTTTTAAAGGGATGAAAAATTCCAATAACTTAAAGCTGTTTGAAACCAAATATTTTCTTAAATTATGTCGTAAGGTTTTTAATGTGGTTTTTAAGGGTTGAAACATTCGAATAATCTTCTTTAGGTGCCGTCTCCGCTTCGAAGGTTGGCAATCATCATAGCAATTCTTATTTTTGAGACAGCTCTAAATAGTTCATTATTACTGCATCCAAACCAATCCCTAAGGTTCTTCAGCCATGAATTTCGTCTTCTTCCTATAGATCTCTTGCCTTGGATTTTTCCCTGCATAATTATTTGTAGCATTTGATATTTTTCTCCCCTCATGACATGTCCCATGTACAGCAGTTTTCTTCTCTTAATTGTCGGAATCACTTCTCTCTCCTTATGCATACAAGTTGGTTATTCTCTCTACCCATAAGATCCTCAATATTCTCAGGTATATCCACATCTCAAACGCCTCCAGTCTCCTCATGTCGGTTACCTTCAGTCTCCAGGCCTCCATCCCATAGTATAGTATAGACAGCACATAGCATCTCATTAGTCGTATTTTTAAATCAGGGTTTAAATCTCTGCAGCAAAAAAGCCTCTTCATTCTTGTAAAGGTGCTTCTCGCCTGTTCTATTCTGACTCGTATTTCTTGGGAGCTGTCATTGTTCTCATTAATAATCGTGCCTAGGTATTTTTAATATCTTACTCTTTCAATAGGCTGGTTCCTCACATATATCTTATGATTGTCTCGAGTTGTTTTTGTTATCAGCATATATTTTGTTTTGCTTATGTTTAGTGATATTCCATATTCTTCACTTTCAGTGACCATTCTGTTAATTAGCGTCTGTAGGTCTTTGTGTGTTCAAGCTAAAATAACTGTATCGTCAGCGTACCTTAGATTATTTATTGTCATGCCGTTAATTTTAATGCCCATGTCCTGATCATCAATCAAGTGCCCTCCGAGTACAGATTAAAGAGGATTGGTGATAGTATACACCCCTGACGAACACCTCTTTGTATTTCCATTTCCTCTGATGTCATGTCTTCTATTCGTACTGCTGTTTTTTGGCCATAGTATAGGTTTGAGATTATTTTTATGTCTCTGAGATTTATCCTTCTCTTGACCAATATATCTATGAGTTGGTCATGTCTAACTTTATCAAATGCTTTTAGTCTATAAAGCAGGCGTATTTGTCTTGGTTTATGTCTAGGCATCTTTGTGATAGGACATTTAGTGCAAATAGTGCTTCACTTGTTCCTAGGCCTTTACGGAATCTAAATTGAGTATCGCTGATATCTACATCCAGTTTCCTAAATATTTTATTATGGAGCACCTTCAACAGGACTTTCAATGTGTGAACTATCAGGCTTATTGTGCGGTAGTGAGACCAATGCCTGGCATTTTTCTTTAATGGAAGGGTTATAAAAGTTGATAGCAACCACTCATTTGGTATTATTTTTTGAATAATACATAAATTATATTACAGAGGATAGCAGGATTTTAATTCATTATAAATGCACCATGACCACATTTTAAGCCGTTGAAAACAGATTTTTACTTAAATTACTCTATAAGGGGGTGGTTTTGGAGGGTTTAAACATTGTAAAAGATTATAAATTATACTCCAAAACATGAAAGAATGTTTATTCTACATATTTGAACATGATTTTAATTGATGTAACACTTCCATTTTAAACACAAGGGGTAGTTTTCACCCCTATAAAACAAAAAGCACACCTCGGCACAATATAACTTTTGATTAGGAGGGAAAAATGAGCTTGTTTACAAATTTTTATCAAAATCGGTGCTGTTTGAAAGAATTCGTAGGTAATAAATACAAATCATTTTTTCCGCTTCTGAATGCACTAAATATTCCAGGAAACAATTGTTGTTAGTTGATAAAATAAAGCAATGTTTAAATGAATTTTTAACCAGGATTTTTTTTACACATAGTATTTAAAACTTTCCTAACAAAAATAATTGGCAGTGTTTACTGATGTGTGCTGGGTTGTGCCCCAATGATCTACCTAAGTCACGCGTCACGCGATGTGCACAAATTTTTGTCCTGTAAGATATTTTTAAAATCTCGGTTGTGCGTTTTTCAACAATAAAATTTAATAATAACTTTCTTGGTATTACTAATAAAAGTTATCATTTAAATCTTGTGCGATTTACCATTTACAAAATTTAATTTCACATTTATTGTTGTGTACTTAAATAATAAAAATTATTAGCGCTGTGTTAAGACAATGCGAGCATTATACAGTGCGTCTATAAAGTAACGCATAAATTCATTATTACGTACAATAACAAACAGTAATATGAAAAAATCCAGAAACCATCCGATTCTTGATTTTAATTTACTATTTTTTAAAAGAATAATCTATCATACAGGGTGAATAACCTTTAAATAATGACGTCAGCATCATTTTTTTTAAATGAAACACCCCTTTTTTTCATTAGCGGATTTTTCTTGCTGAGCTAATTCTACAATGTATCACAAGATGATTTAAATCGGCACAGAGTGGACAAAAATTCAAAAGTTTTTTATGACAATTTATTATTTACAAAATAATTGATGAAAACTAAACGAAAACTCCAACAAAAATAAACCAAGGAAATTTTACGGTAAATGTTCAAATTGTTCTCTATTGACCAATAAACAATGACTAAACGGGTTTTTTTTTTTATGAAAATAGTCGCAAAAAGGGTAGACCTATCGTGTGGGCCGCGGACTGCGACTATTAGAATGGGAAGGGATTATAGAAAGGAAATGATTGTGGACACGCTTTTTAAAAAGTTGCAGGTCATAGTTCTCTGGAAAAACTGAAAACTGATTTTGGAAGCTTATTCCATTCCGTAGCAGCCCTGTAAAAGAAGGATTCTTGATGAAGATTGGTCCTTGTAGTGTCAAGCTTGAGAGTAAATGTGTGAGACTGATCAGCGTGCCGAGTTCTTCGGCCGAATGTGGCCAATGGTGGTACAAGAGTTTTTATTTCTCTGGAGCATCTGCCATGGAAATATCTGTAGAGCAATGACTGGTCTGCAACTCTTCTTCTATGTTCTAGAGGGTAAAGGGTATCTGTGAGAGTTGAGTTGTTTATCAAGCGAATGGCTCTTTTCTGAATGAAATCTAGAAGACGAAGAGAATGCCTTGGTGCTGAACCCCAAATGTGCGAGCAATACTTCAGTGGAGGTCGGATTTGAGCCTTGTGCGTCGTCAACAGTTGATCAGGAGTAAAAAAATTTCTGGCTTTCCACAGAAAACCTAGCCTCTGGCTTGCCGACTTTGCGATGTTAGCAACATGGTCATGCCAAGACATATTATTGGACACCGTGACTCCCAAAATCGAGATGAAGGGACTTGGTTTAAGGGTATTTCCGGATATTGTGATGGGATGATTTGAGGAATTCACTTTCTTGGAAAACGTGGCACTTTGTGTTTTTTGGGCGTTGAACTGAACAAGATTGTTGATTCCCCACTTGACGATTGCTTTAAGATCTCTATTGATGGAATCAACCTGTTCCTGCCTGAGTCTATTTGTATCATTCACCGAAAGTGATCGATAGGATGTGAAAGTTGAGACAAGTGTGCTATCGTCTGCGAAACTGTAAATGGGGTTCGTGGTGGTTTTCAAGAGGTCGATAAAAAATTAGTTTTGCATAGCATAGTACAATACGATGCAGGAAATTTTCTTTCTATTACAGATGTAATATTAAGTCCAATGGGGGAAACTCAGTTTTATCCAGGGGATCAAACCTTCAATTTTTCTGAGAAAACTCATCTTTGGTTACAAGAAGAAGTTTTCTCTTCAGAGCTTTAAAACACTAATTTTAACATCTGCTGGTATAAGCCCATTACCTACAAGATCAAAATTTCGTGAAAATACAAATACAAACAGGTAGAAACGCCTTGCAAACAAGAATCGGCCTAGTCATTGGAGAAAATAACAAGGAAGAAAACAAAGAATAATGAGCCTCTAGTCCCATCAACATATAGAGGACTGGTGGAAACTAAAAAATTACAACGAAATTTTACTATAAAAAGAAAAATAAATACAGAAAAGTTCATCAAGTTCTTCGGAAGCTGGGTATCTGATGAAACAGAAGATTTTACTGATGATGAAGACGCCGAATGAATTATAATGTCTTGGAATGTTCGTGGAAGATATTCGTGGGGAAGAGTGCGTTTTAAGTTGAGTAATAAAGAATGTTCAAATTGCACTGGATCACGGCAAATTTATTGCATCTGTTTTAATGATGTGAAATTCCTGGCATTTTATTATTCTAATTTAGTTTTTGTTATTATTTAATTTTAAAACAAAATTTAACATTGTAAAGTCTATAATTTAACATTGTAAAGTCTATAATTTCATAATAAATGATTATTCTGGAAAGAAATAATAATTTTTACACACCTTTTTATCGTTTTAAAATTCATAAAACACTAAGGTACATGGCGCTGTAAAAGTGGAGGGGTTATTATTAATATTGTCAAGAAAGTTCTTATTTATTGTTTATAAACGCACAACCCAGATTTTGAAAATCTCTTATAGAAAGTTTGATTATTATAGTACCAAAAATACGTGAAGACTTACTGAGAGAAATGTTGTTCTGTTTATGCTGATCGACTTGGCCTCTAAGCGCCCTAAGTTTGCGCAATTTGAGTTCTTGCGCGTCTACACGATCCCTTAATCTGCGCAACCGTTCGCTTTCGGCGTGGACGCGCTGTTGCCGCGCCTCCTGCTCCTTCAGGTACCTCAGCCGCTGTTCTTTGGCGGCCAGCAATTGGTGCTGTGATTCAATTTGAGATTGTTGCTGACACGCCATCTCGCGCAGCTCACTTAACGTCAACTGCACTCCCTCTGGTAGCTGAAAAATACAACAAATTCATTATAGATTTGTGTAAAAAAGCACAACGTTTAAATTGTATATGTATGTGTCTTTTACTGAAAAGAAAAAAGTGGTTTTAGTTTTTAGCACAAATTGAAAATGTAGATATTCGCGTTGTCATGTTATCATATAATAAACTGAGTTTCGACAAGTAATGTGGATTCTTCATAAATTTTTTTGATAAAATATGAATTATTTACTGGCTCTCAAACTAATTTTATAATTATATGTACGATAAACCGAAATATATTCCCAACATACCTTGTTCGGTAATAGAATGAGATTTGAGTAATTAAAAAAAACAAATGCAAGCTGTTACATATAAAGGAGTTTTAAGAGTCTCTCTCGTTAACTTTACACTTTTCGGAACAACACAATCTTGACTGCAGTCGAAGTACAAACGTCTAATTATATCCCACTGGAAGATACGGTCGCCATCTCTCTTGCCAATTTTTTTTCTGTCCTAAATACACGCGGTTACTTTTTATAAAAAAATGCAGCACATTTTTATTGTTTGGCAAACTTTTTCCATCCTGTTGAGAGCCGTCTGTCTAAAAATACTGCTATTCATACGCGAGGGTCGCCTTAAGGGGTTATATAAACGACCACTAGATGGCATTATTCGTGATTTGAAATTGTACGTATTTTCGTTAAATTTGATGTCTGTTCTAAAACAGAGACAGGTCGGAAATTAATTTTATGAAAAATGGAAGTTTCACGTGAAGCTTTGCATGCGATGACACAATTTTACTGAATCCCTTACTCATCAATTGTGTGATTAGCTAACTTTGGCATTTAAGAATCATCAAAAGGGACCGTTTAGAAAACTGATTTGCAAATTTTTTTTAGGTACTCACAAAAAATTTCTAGTAATGTAATGAAAAATCGTATAATAAAAGCAAAAAATTCCAACCAGATTTGTTGTTTCGCTTCAGCATAACAAAGGGGAGATAAGTATCTGCAGAAATATCGAAACCGCCTAATTCGGGCTTTGGTTGTCCTTTGGAAATCGTTCTGCTGGTTATTTGCATACCATTAGTTGCAAGTTTTCTTTCGAAATATCCAGGTGAGAAACTTGAGCAAATGTTCCACGCATTTGACATCGTTAAAATTTGAAAAATCAATCCACCAGAAGGGACAATATTTTCATTGTTGAGTCATTCAAATTTTTAATGAATTTTAAATCGTACAAATCTTATCCAATATATAATTTACTAATACTAGGGTTGTCTTTTTATTTTATTACCTAGCATAAACTAAACAGCAGAATTTCTGATAACAAATATATTCTTTTAATTTTACAGTAATAATAACAACAATAAATTATTTATTTATTTATTTATTTACACTGTTCTACAGAAAAAAAGATTTCCAATTACAGAACAGGAACAAAGTAAACATTTGCACAATAGTACTAACAATAAAAAAGCTTAAGAGTAATACACAATTTACAAAATCAGACTAACATTAGTAGAAAGCTTAAGACTAACACAACATTATTACTGCTGATAATAATAGCTCTTAATTTGCCTCACATTACAATAGAATATATCAAGCTGGTCACTTATAAGGTTATAGTTGCTACACATAGTATGAACAGGAGAGTTTTTAAGTATATTTGGTCGTGGTGTGGTAGTGTAGAATGAGTCGGTGTATCGAGATGCCTGACGGGGAATTTTAAAGTTTATCTGATGTAGTAAGCATTGACATTTAATTTCATTGTTAATTATTTTGTGTAGCATAATGACACTAGAACATTCTCGTCTTCTATCCAGAGTGAAAAATTATGATCAGTAGACAGTAATAAGACCTGATAGAATTTTAACTATAATGCTAAAACATCTAGGTCAAAGAGGGGTGGGATTTTGGACAAAACTGTTTAACTCTCTCTCTATCTACACTCACGATCCTTAACATCTGGAAGTTTGTTTATCTCTACTGAAACCAAACAAAGATCCCAATGATGCCAAATCATACCGTCCAATATCACTATTGTCACCAGTCGTAAAAATCCTAGTCAGAGCTATTACCAAGCATCACAGACAATATAAATCTCGCAAACCATCAAAATGGATACCGGAAAAAGTTCAGTACAACTACAGTCCTTCATATCAAACAGGATCAAGTTAGCAAGGGCCTAAATGTAGAAATACCATGTTCAAGGTCAGTAATCATATGTACTCTCTTTCAAATCTTTTAAACAATTGTCTATGTATAAGTTAAACAGTCATGGCGATATGATTAAAGATTTTGACAAATTGCGCTTAAAAGATGCCCTGGAAATAATGAGAACAAAATGGCTAAACCATAGACTACATTATGTAATACACGACATAAATACCCAATGCAAAACAAAAATCAGAGTAGAACACATCACAACGATGTAAGTTGGAAATCGACTCCAAAATCGTCGAACATGAAAACCATTTCAAATATTTAGGAGCAGATATAACGAGCCATGGAAATCAACCTCTCAAAGTAAGAGAGCAAACAATGAAAGCGGTTCGAATTTTGGGATGTTTGAGAGAAATTGTCTGGAAGAACCAATACCTAAATACGGAAAGCAAAGTAAAGATATATAAAACGGCAGTAAGACCTATTATAACATACGCAGCAGAAACAAAACCAGATACAAACAGAATTCTACAAATGATGAGAACAGCTGAAATAAAGACCCTAATAAGTATACAAGGCAAAACTATGATAGAGTACTAAATAAGGATATCAGAATACAATGCGGGATACAGGACATAGGAAGATGGGTGAGACAGAGAAGACGATTCTGGAACAAACATATAAAAAGAATGGAGGACAAAAGACTCGTCAAAAACGCAAAAATAAATAATCCAGTAGGAAAGAGAGCACAGGGAAGACCTGGACCTCATCCTCCGGGGAGGACGTGTTGGCAATAAACAGGCAGTAGCCTACTAATATGTAGCCATATTAGAAAGAAGACGAAGAAGAAGTCATGGCGAAGCCACACTTACCTGTCTAACATCTTTTTCGATGTTAAACCAGTCCATGTAAACTCCGTTTATCCTGACACAAGCAGTGGAATCCTCGTAAAGTGATTTCAGTGCTTGTATTAAACTAACGCTCAACCCATAGATAGACAATGTCGACCACAATTAACTCCTTACACTCTGTCATAGGCCTTTTCCAAGTCTACGAAAGCTCAATAGACTTTTGACTTCCAGCCAAGTATTTTTCGACTATGCCTCATAATGGAAAGACCTGATCCATACATCTCTTTTCTCTTCTAAATTTTGCTTGCACATCCCATATCTTTTTATCAGTTTCAGATAACGTTAGATAACCTATTAGAAAAGCGAAAAGTGAACTTACATAGATAAACGTTATAATTTGTTAGAGCTACCCAGAAACAATTTTTAACACCCTCATCACTGATATGTGAATTTTTTTTAGGTACATTAATTAATTATTTTAGTACAAAAAAAAATATCAATTACATAATATGATTTTTTAGATTATTTTGATCTTGTTTCATCATATTTTTTCTAACGCAATATTTTTGTACTTGTGATTTTTATTTAAATATTCTTTAGTTTATTGTTTTTTTTTTTCAGTATTGCAAGGTTTGTTTTTATATACCTACCTATATAAATGTAATGTTTCTTTACTTTATTTTTATCTGGTGCTCCTCTATTTATTATGTGATTTTTTTATAATAAATTATAGATTGTTTTTATGGTCATAATTTTTTACAAGCTCCTGGCCTTAATTTTAAACAGGTAAAATTAAAAAATATTTGGATAATCATACAATTTATTCCTATTTTTTAAAAAAATTGCGGACACATGCAATGATCAATTATTTATTTTATCCCACGCTCACTGAAACAAACAAAGATAATAGCGATCCTAAAACCAGGAAAGCCAAATGACAAACCAGAGAGCTATCGCCCAATCGCGCTTTTAAGTGCCAGTTATAAACTATTAGAACTATATTAGACTTATATAGAGGCCGGATACCAGAAGCAGCTCAAAACATCCGTCGCATTCATAGACCTGACTGCAGCATATGACACAGTCTGGAAACAAGGACTGCTCTATAAACTCCTACGTCAAATACCCTGTAAAACAACTGTGGGTTTAATCGATAATATGCTGAGCAATAGATTATTTCGCGTTGTCATGGGAAACTCACTGTGCGATTGGAAAAAACTCAATAACGGCCTACCTCAAGGATCAGTATTAGCTCCTCTCCTGTTCAGCTGTTACATTGCGGATATGCCCACAACAAGATCTAGAAAATTTGGCTATGCTGATGATTGGGCAATAGCAACCAGAAGCAAATCGATTGAAGAGACGGAAGAAGTGCTAACAGATGACTTGGAAACCCTAGAGAAATACTTTCACAACTGGAGACTCCAACCTAGTGCAAGCAAGACGGAGGTTGCTTGTTTTCACCTAAACAACCGCATGGCCAATAGAGAACTCAATGTGAGCTTTGGTAACAGGCTGCTGCACCACAACCGGTATCCTAAATACCTGGGAGTTACTCTCGATAGAACTTTATCCTTCAAACAATACCTAACTAAGACTGCCTCAAAACTCAAAACAAGGAATAACATCATACAAAAACTCTGTGGCACTTCATGGGGATCCTCCGCAACGGCGCTTCGATGTTCCGCGTTAGGGCTGGTCTACTCTACGGCGGAATATTGTGCTCCGGTCTGGCTAAACAGCCCTCATGTCAAAATGGTCGACGTTCAATTGAATCACACGATGCGTTTAATCTCGGGCACAATTAAATCTACACCGAGTTATTGGCTACCAGTTCTAAGCCATATCCCTCCTCCATCGATACGGAGATCCACTGCACTTGTCAGAGAGTACAACAAGGTTATTCAAAACCCACACCTACCAATAAACAGAGACATCGAGGACATTGACAGGAATAGGTTGCGCTCAAGAAAACCCCCCATCAAAACGGCTCTAAACTTGGAGGCCGTAGACTTCAACCCAATAAATGAGTGGAGGCAGAAATGGACCGAAGCAGCCCAACCGGAATTTCTCAACATGCCGTGCATAACAACTCCCCCAGCCGGCTTTGAACTACCACGCAAGACATGGGTAGCACGGAAGATTTCAACCTGAGGGCATATGGAGGTCAGCCAAATGAGTTCCTGACAGCGACACCAGAATCAATTGATTATATTAACAACTTAGACATTCAACTGTAATATTTTTGTGTTTTTATACTTTACATTTTTACACTGTTTGTACATTGTGCTATATGTTGTCCTGTTAACTTATACAATATTTTATGTGATGTATGCCATACGATAAATAAATAAATAAATATTTTATCTACTGTTTATCTGAAAACATTACAGTTTAATAAAAATGCCATTTTATATAAGATAATTAGATAAAATTACATAAAACACATTATTGTTTTACAATTTCTTATTAAACTATAAATGGCAAATTTCCCATTCTCATTTGCTTCATTTAAAACCATGTTGAAATAAATAATTTGTTGTTTTAAATAAAACATTTTTAAGATAAATTATGAAGGACAGAAAATAGAATAACTTTTTTTATATAAAATAACTTCGAACTAAACATTAAAGACTATACTGAACTAAAAATATGTGCATTTTTGTAGACAGCGCATGCGTATACTCTCTGAACTGATTCGGGATCGGACCCGTGAACAAAGCTATGTTATTAAATTTTCCTTCTGTTCGGCTTTAATGTCATATTTTTCAATCAGAATTTTTCCGTCATTTTCAATTTCTCCCTTTTTATAATTAACTTTTTTTTTTTTAATGAAAATAGTCGCAAAAAGGGTAGACCTATCGTGTGGGCCGCGGACGGCCCGCACTGTGACTATTAGAAGGGGAAGGGATTATGGAAAGGAAATGATTGTGGACACGCTTTTTGAAAAGTTGCAGGTCATAGTTCTCTGGAAAAACTAATTTTGGAAGTTGGTTCCATTTCGTAGCAGCACTGTAAAAGAAGGATTTTTGATGGAGATTGGTCCTTGTAGTGTCAATCTTGAAAGTAAATGAGTGAGACTGATCAGCGTGCCGAGTTCTTCGGCCGAATGTGGCCAATGGTGGTACAAGAGTTTTTATTTCTCTGGAGCATCTGCCATGGAAATATCTGTAGAGCAATGACTGGTCTGCAACTCTTCTTCTATGTTCTAGAGGGTGAAGGGTATCTGTGAGAGTTGAGCTGTTTATCAAGCGAATGGCTCTTTTCTGAATGGAATCTAGAAGACGAAGAGAATGCCTTGGTGCTGAACCCCAAATGTGTGAGCAATACTCCAGTAGAGGTCGGATTTGAGCCTTGTACGTCGTCAACAGTTGATCAGGAGTAAAAAACTTTCTGGCTTTCCACAGAAAACCTAGCCTCTGGCTTGCCGACTTTGCGATGTTAGCAACATGGTCATGACAAGACATATTATTGGACACCGTGACTCCCAAAATCGAGATGGAGGGACTTGGTTCAAGGGTATTTCCGGACATTGTGATGGGATGATTTGAGGAATTCACTTTCTTGGAAAACGTGGCACTTTGTGTTTTTTGGGCGTTGAACTGAACAAGATTGTTGGTTCCCCACTCGACGATTGCTTTAAGATCTCTATTGATGAAATCAACCTGTTCCTGCCTGAGTCTATTTGTATCATTCACCGAAAGTGATCGATAGGATGTGAAAGTTGAGACAAGTGTGCTATCGTCTGCGAAACTGTAAATGGGGTTTGTGGTGGTGTTCAAGAGGTCGTTGATGTGTAAAAGAAATAAGGTGGGGGACAGAATGGAACCCTGGTGGGACCCTGGCATTGGTTTTAAACGCATCAGAAGAAATACCGTCAACTGCTTCAAATTACAGTTTTCATTTTTGGTCTTCTTTTATAAATAGCTGCAAATGAATAAATAATTGTTTCAATTATTGCTTCTTCGAATTTATTGACTGCTACTTTGGAAGTTGAATGTTTTTGAGTTTTTGCTAAGTTGCTAAGTAAGTTGATTCTGCAACGACGCATTTTACCGTGCTGATACCAACTCCGCAAGCTTCAGTTATTATATTGTACACATTGTTCAGAGGCCTTGCTCTTTCTCGATTTTCATAAAGTTATACATACATACAAACATAAAGTCACATCTTTTTCCCATAGGGGTAGACAGAGACCACTTCCTTCCACTTGCTACGGTTCTTACACGCATCTTTTGCTTCCTCTACTTACATCGGTGCTCTCATACATGATCGTCGGTTGTTGGTACTCTTGACCTGGCCTTTCTTCAAAACAATGTTGATCTGATCGAGATATGTTCTCCTAGGTCGACCTCTACCGACTTGTCCATTCACACTCGCCTTATAAATTTGTTTCGTCAATCTTCCTTCATCCATCCTTTCTACGTGTCCAAACCATCTAAGCATTCCTTTATCTATCTTTGTAGCCACATCTTCTTTTACACCACAGCGTTCTCCTATCTTACTATTCTTTTCTTTATCCAAACGAGTCTATACTTCTAAGGCTACTAATCTCCGCAGCTATATACATTATAAATTATTTTTCGACCTGAACTTTCTTGGCGCTATTCGTGTTAACAAATGTTTAGAATTTTTTTCTTAACGCACCTTCCTTTTAAGGAAAAACTCAAAAAAAATATTTTTACAAATAATGATATTCAACAAATTTAATAACTAGGCTTCGGATAAATATCCATTAAAAAAGTATAAAATATGCATGCTAATATGCATCTAAAATATTGAAAATATGCATTAAAAAATCGTTATTAGATTTAATAAAACATTTTTTAAAGGTTTTATTGGTCTATTTACAATAAATTTACAGATTTTTAATATTACACTTCACTATGACATGATGTAATAAATTGTCAAATATAAATTTACGCCTTTTATCACCTAAAATATTTTTACATTCTGAAAAACATCGTTCCACGTCACGAGATACAATTGGAGCGAATGATAAATCCACTATGTCGCCAAGATTCGAATAACTGGGAGCAAGAGTAGTTTCCTCATTTTGTAAAATATTAAAAATATTTTTAAATATTTGATATCCAGTATTTTAAATTAAAACTGACATTTTTTTTTACAAAACTATTACTTTTTGATTTACTTAACCCATCAAAAACGTTTTCAACAATTTGTATATCTAAAGAAAGTCTCTTGATTTTTTAATTTCAAAATAGTCTCGGAAATACCAGTAACATTTAATTTATTGAAAATTAAATCTTTGCGCCATCCACTTAGTGTTAAAGCATCCTCTTATGCTTTTCGCTTTTTCAGGGTCGAAATCGTTAACAATACGGGCAATAAGCGCAATAGCTTACAGCTTCAATCCAGGTGCCCCATCTTGTAACAATCGTGGACGGTTGAAGTGGAATCTCACCACCAGCAATTTCTTTGAAGCAACGCGAAAAAGTGTTTTTAAAAACACTTTCTTGGTCGATGATATTAACAAATTTACAACGCATTAATTCGGCCACTCGATGTAAGCCATGCGCCACACCCGTAACGAGAGTCATTTTTGAATGAAGAATTTTCAAACCACTTATTGGTTTACACATGTGAAGCAGCATCCGTACACACAACGAGCACTGTTTCGTAGCAAATGCCTGTTGGCCACAAAAAATTTAGCGCACCATTGAAAAATGTGGCAATTGTTGAATGGCTCACTTCTTCCAACACTTTAATTGTTAACAGATACGATTTATTTCTTTCTTCTTTAACTTCCAAAATACTAAAAACAAAATTTGCTATGCTTCTTTGTTCTATGTCCGTTGTTTCATCTAAAGAGACCCAAATATTTTTAACTTTAGCTTTTTTCCGCGGCTTTTGTATTGTGGCGTTATACATAATGGCAAAACATAGTTTTTTCGCAGTATATATTTGTCTGGAATATTTTGCTTGCTATGTTTTTCCAAAAAAGTTTTAAAAGCTTTATTTTTAATTTCGCCAACGTTATGTCCGCAGAAATTAGAGCCTCACATAATTCCTCGTTAAATGATGAACGACTGTGACTAGGTTTTAATATAGCTTGGCGCCAAGCTACTTCTATTGCACTGTACTAACACCTGCTGCTTACTTCCAAAGCTTCGGTTTTTCTTTTTTTGATGATTACTGGTTTATAAATGCTGCGTCACTTGGTAATCGGTCATAAAAGGTCATAAAAGCTGTTTGAGATTTACGGTTCTATTAAATGTGTTAATGTTTAAAAACAAATTTTAACTGGGAAATATCCAGATAAAACTGAAAGTGACTTAAATATGCACTTCAACTCAAAAATGACTTAATTATGCATTAGAATATGCAGCTATATTATTCTTGCTTAGATTATTTAATTTTTCTAAGCTCTCCCACAAACTATCTTGGTACATAGGAGTTTAGAGCATTAATGGCTGCTCGACTAACTAACATGATAATCTCTTTGGGAAAATTTCTTTTTACATTGAACTAGACTAATTAAGAGTTATAACACAGGAACGATACCTTCGAAATCGGAGGGGATTGAAATTGGAGTAAACGCGGCCCTTTATCATTTTATTCAATCCCATCCAACAATGTAACATGGGAAATTATAACACCGGCACCGACGTCTCGACGCCTATATCCATTTCCATCTCATCCTACCGCTATAGAATAGGTTCAAATGGATATTGTTAAATTACATTATTACAAACCCTATTCATTATATTTAAAATATCTCGTTCGAATTTGAGGAGAGAAAATTAAAATATAACGGTTGCTAGCACTTAAAATAATGGAAAATTTTGGTTTACCAATTTCTTATCTATCTTTTTTAAAATTTAATATCTCAAGAATTCTTCTTTTTCTTCTTACGGTGCCGATCCGTTACGGAATGTTGGCGATCATGATAGCGATCCGGACTTTGTCTGCAGCAATCCGGATCAGTTGTGTAGATGTTTTATTGAACCACGTCCTGAGGTTCTTGAGCCACGATGTTCTGCGTCTGCCTGGTCCTCTTCGTCCAAAGATTTTTCCTTGTAAGATTGTCTGCAGCAGACCGTATCTTTCTTTGTTTCGCATGATATTACCTAGGTATTCTAATTTACGTGCTTTAATTATGTTCATCAGTTCCAGGTCTTTTTTTATTGTCCTTAGAACTTCGACGTTTGTCACTTTTGCCGTCCAAGGGATTTTCAGCATTCTCCTGTATAGCCACATCTCGAAAGCGTTGAGTTTTTTGGCTGTGGTTTCATTAAGCGTCGAGGACTCAGCACCATAAAGGATAACGGAGAAGACATAGCATCGCAGGAGTCTCATTTTAATGTCCAGGGTGATGTTATGACTTTTAAAGAAGGCGCTCATGCGGTTAAAGGTTGCTCTGGCTTTTCCTACGCGTGCTCTTATTTCCTGTACGTGGCTCCAGACCTCATTTATAATGGTTTTTAGATAGGTGTAATGATCAACTCTCTCGATAGTCACTTGGTTTACGAATAGTTGGCTTCCTGTGATGTTCTGTTTGCTGATTATCATAATTTTGGTCTTATTTTCATTGACTTCAAGGCCGTACTGACTACTGTGATGGGTAATTTTGTCCACCAGGGCTTGTAGGTCTTTGAGATTGTCAGCAACGACGATGGTATCATCGGCGTACCTGATGTTATTCAGTCTGAGTCCGTTTATTAGAATTCCCTTGTTCATGCCGTCTAGGGCTTCATTAAAGAATTAATACAAGTATGATTATTCGTCAAAGCTGACTTGATGTAGCGGCGCAAAAAAAACTAAACCTAAATTAAGCGACGAAAAGAATACTAGGGGAAAATTAAGTGACGAAAAGGAAACTGGAGCAAAATTAAGTGGCGAGCTGGAAACTGAACTGAAGTAAAATTAAGTGGTGAGCCTCGAACTAGAGTGAAATTACGTGGTTCGAACAGAATTGGAGTGAAATTATGTTGTTCAAAGGGAACTAGAGCGAAATTAAGTAGTGAAATGGCGAGAAGGTAACTAAATTGAAATTAAATATCAAGTAAAAAACTGAAGCGAAATTAAGTAGTGAGAAGGAAACTACAGCGAATTTACGTTGTTTGAAGGGAACTATAGCGAAAATACATGGTTCGAAGGGAACTAGAGTGAAATTAAATGTCGAGAAGAAAACTAGAACGACATTAGAGTCCTGTCAGTACAAAGATGAATGAATATTGCTGATTGTCTATTAAAGTAAAGCACTTAAGATTAAAAAAGAATATTATCTAAACATCGAATACTCGGTGTTGATGTACATTTTTGGCAAGTTTTTGCAATGAAAATGGGAACTGCTAGTCGTTTTTGACGATTTTTATTATTAAAATTAATATAGCAAACACACGGGATATTTTAAATTTATTTAATATAATTGCAAGATGGTAGACATGATAGAAATAAAGAAGCAAAGATTAGCGAGATTAGCGATCAAATAGTTACGGGTGGGTAAACCTTCGGTAATTTTTATTCAACGCATCAGTAGCGTACGTACACGGGGAAAACCAGTTGAGCACAAAATGAGCGACTGTTTCAATTCCATTTTAATGAAAGAGAATGATGCCATAAACGATTCTTTTGTTTTCCGCCGTAGATTTTCTCTTCGCCGAAACGATATGTCTATTTTATCGATCGCACAATGACTAAAAAAACATTTAAAAGGATTTTTAACATACGTATTCCAACAAAAGCTGGATTAAAGGTAATTGTATAAACCTTTTTTTTATAATGAAAGTGCTTTTCGTGGTACCGGTAATGGAAAAGAGAAATAAAGGGATAATGAAAAAAAATATAATGTATAAGGGGTATTTTAATATTTCGACATTCATTTTCGATAAAAAGATATTTCTGTAAATTATTATATTCTAATTATAAATATATATAGTCCGTAAATAAGAAAAAGGACCACCATCGCTGTACGATATGGAAAGGATTCTATGACTAAATTACAAAGGGATGATCGATATTAGAAAAACATCGATGTCAATATCGATAAGTAAAAATTGATAATTTGGTACTTAAATTAAATATTTATAAAATTTTACATTAAAATGTTTATTTAGAAATAAAATGCAATGGAATGCGAAAAAAAGCCTACAACTGGTTTAGATGGTACCTATCTTCAAGGATAATGATCACTAAGGGTGGGGTTACAACTAAACCAGACCTATTAATAATTTAACAGGAATTGCACAGGGGAGTATAATAGGACCAATTAATATACTGGAAAGATTTAATTAGCATTGCCCAGAGAGGCAGTGAAGGTATAGTACAAATTTGATAATTTAAAAGAAAATGCAAAGAAAATAAACGTAATGTTCTTCAGTATCAATAGATGTAGGAAAGAATTAGAAGAGAAGACGTCAAGTATAAATTGGCAAGGAAATGAAAATATAATCTCCGAATATACTAGATTCTTAGAGAGAATATACAGGATGTTTCAGTAAAGGTGGCCCCGTTGCTAAAACACAGTTAAATAAGTTGGGTTTGTTCAGTAAAAAAATGTCGTAGTAGCATCCGTATTCATCATCATCATTATCATCATTAGATATAGAGGGATTCCAGCGCGCTATAGATGATGGATTGGCAAACTGCGACGCAAAATCAAACGAAGATGTCAACACTCTCAATGACATATTAACTAGTGCCATGACAGAAAGCCAAAATAAATATTGCCCGAAAACACAAAAGGAAGAAATACTGAGCCAAAATACAAGGCAAATGATCCAAGAAAGAAGAGACCTCAGAAGTAAGCAAAGCAAAAAGAAGCAAAAAAAAGGTGGCGAAAGCCATAAGACGTGACATTAGAGCATTCAATACAAACCACATCCAACAAACGATCGAAGATACAGCGTGCCGAAAGAAAAATATTAACACACATTTTTTACGATTATGTTGAAACAGCTGGCAACATTGTAATGAACTTTTGTATGAATATGTTTTGGAAGCTGACACATCGTATGAGTTTGTTTTTATATCTGACTCTCATAGGAGGCGCTAGTTACACGGTTCGTACCGAGTAGTTTTAAACATAACTCTTTTGGGGTGAAACTTTTCAGTCCAAATTTTATTTGAACTTAAACATCATTTAATTTTACACCAAAAAGGTACTATTGGTAAAACTCGATAGTTTGTACGGTTTTCGGAATATTTTGATTTGGAAATGATGAAGTAATAACTGATGCTGGTATAAAGTACCTATTTATTGAAAACCAAAAACAGTTACATTATTCTAAGAATCACAAGAAGAAAATTAAAAAATTTTGAATAAAAACATGAAATATTTAAACAGTACTGCTACGATTTGCGAAGTCCGTCGCATATTGCCTTAAGGAGACAGCGCGCCGACCACAATAAAAGTTTGTTTGCCCATATATAAGGAGTATTGCCGATCGAGTTTTAGTTTGAAGTAAGTTTTTGAAATCAGTAAATTGTTTAGTTATTATACTGAGTGTTTAAAAATCGCAGTGTTCAACATGTCCTCAGTTAAAAAAATTTAGGGTTCGTCGCAAACTTCAAAATGGTTTTTTTTTATATTTATTGTTAGTTACGACGGAAATGTCAAAAACATTAAATATTGTTGATAAAAACGTACATTTAAAATCAAAATGTATTTAAATGTTGAATACACCGAGTGTTTAGGAAACGCGGAAGCTGCGGTTACGCGTTATGCAGAAGAGTTTTCCAGAAAAAACATACCTACCAAATAAAAAACGTTTAAAGCTTTGGAACTGCGCTGTCGAAAAACTCGGAATGTGAGACCAAACAAAATTAATTTTGGTAGGCCCAGAACAACAACTATCACATAGCTTGGCGAGGTGGGAAAGCTGCTGCTTGTTTGATTGAAATTTTTAGTATTGAAACAAATAACGATGGTTCTGTAACAAATCGAGTTAAATATAACCCTGTATTCAGCAAGACTTGCCAGCAAATTTTTAGTAGAAAACAACCACAGCAACTTATGTCCTATCAGATTATTTAAAAAATTGTTATCAAAACAGGGTGCAAATATTAAAAACGAATAGATTGTTCCTAAGAACAAATCGTTACTGGACAGCCGAAAATGATCATTGGCATTGGCATATGTCCATTGGAAAAAATATTATTCAAAATTTGACAAAAACGTCTGTCGAGGCGATTGGCTTAAAAATCGAGGAAAAAAAATTACTTATCACTCCAATAGATCGACTGTGGTCAGTCGCTTGGCCAAAAGTGGTGAACAAAATGTATAAAAATTACGAGACATAACAATCCCAAATCAATAAAACCCTAGGTTAATATTGACGAAGAACATCATACTAAAATTATTGACAGCATGCGTAGTGGAAATACATCTTCATCAGTTATAGAAACTAACACGTCTGGATCTTCATTTAATTTTTCGAATTGTTATTTTGTTAATTGCACATTTAAATAAATTTTTTCTGCTTTCTATCCGAATAACCATCGAACATTGATAAATGCTCAAAAATGTTATAACAACTTTCTCAAGCTTGTTGCGACAAGCTTTCGGAATCTGTTGTAAAAATTTTTCGAACAATTATCAATGTCCTTGAGTTATTACTACTAAAAACAGATTCTATAGAAACAACATTAAAAATGCGGGGACGTATTAGAAAAAACCCGATCTCTGCCAGTGTAAACAATACTAAAATTTAGCTCTATTTTTAGCGTGATAAAATGTTATACAAGATTGAAGAATCTTAATTTTTAAAAATGTTCTTCATACGAAACTAACCCTCGCATGTAGAGAGTAAACAATACATTATTACTAACAATATTTTTTTATCGAGACTAATATATTCCAAATCAAAGTTATTTGCAGGTGCGTACACAATGACCTTAAAATTTAAATTTCTAATTAATACGTAAAAAAAAATGAATGAACAGAGCAAAGAATACATGGTGTTGGATTTATTTTATAATCATCGTGTGTGTGTGTGTGTGTGTGTGAGTGTGTGAAATTTAAAAAACCAGTTTGTTGGCTGTAATTATTTTAAAAGAATACATTCAAATTAGCGACTGCTATTTAGTGCTTCGTTTTATTATTATTTTGCGTATTAAATTTGGCTACAAGGTGGTCCTCTTTTCACGGTCAACCGGAATTTCGTTCGTTTTCCAAATAAATCATCGACTACAAAAATGTATCAAGCCGAAACAAAAATTTTTAAAACCATTTTCAAACTAACGGTATCGATTATTAAAGAGATGGGAAGTTGAATTTAATAAATAAGTGTAATCTTGCCACCCATGAAGGATTACAGTCATAATTAGCTTTAATAATAATTATTGGCTTCCATACGGAAGGAAGACTTTTATTCAGGGTTTCTGCAAACCGGTATCTTTTCTGTTCCGGTTCCAGGCACAGGATATCTTTTGGATTTTTCCGACGGTCAATTTCGCTTTTGTCGTTAAAGTCGACTTCACAAATTTTAAATCGTCACAAATTTTAAATCGTTTCTAATTACTATGAGGGCTCGCCTTTTCTCAATTGGGAAGATCCTCGCCAAAATAATCAAAATGAATAATTAAGGGAACCAGAATCTTGGGTTTTAATTTCTGAACGTCAATGCTTCCTACTTCTAGCACAGTTAAACAGTTACCGCACTCGTTACATTACATTATTGCGGTTGTGCCATTGGTATAGGTACCTACGTCACCCAGATCTTTGATTCCCTGTGACTACCGCTGTGTCTTCGGGCATCAGAATTCCAAACCGCTAGTTTTGGCAAACCGCAGGATTTCTTTCTGCAGGCCAAGCATGCTGCTTAGGCTACTCCGGTTCATCGTCCAGAGTGCGTCTGCCCTCTTCTGGAGAGGTTTTTTATCAGCTGTCTTGATGTTCTGCAGCCAGTATTTGCATTCCACAGAGCAATATGTTCTTGTTCAAGGATTAATTTCAATAAATGTTTTGCTTCGGCAATTGGCAGTCCGACCAACTGGCTTCTTGGTTCTACCAGGGTCCCGTTTCTTGCCAGTTCATCGGCTACCTCGTTGCCGTTTATCCCTGTGTGCCCAGGAACCCATGTAGGAGTGACCTTATTTGCAGTCGCTAACTTAGTGAGGGCCTGCAGGCACTCGATGTTGTGGTGCAACTCACGAGGGCCCCAATGGCCGCGCGACTGTCAGTGAGAATATCAATGTCACTGTTTTCTGTATGGCATAGACCTCGGCCTGGAAGATCGAGGCGTATTTCCCCAGGGGTATGCTTTTCCTGTGGTTGCAGGATGCTCCAAACATACCTGCCCCATAGCGTCCCTGGTACCCCGTCAGTGTACCATCGTTTCACTCCTGGGCTGGTCAATGGTGTTTTTTTCAACCAATCTTCTCTGGTTGGTATTTTTGTTTTATGGTTTTTTCCTTTTAAGGTGTTTTTCGGAATCTTGTCCGATTTTATTGTGAAGGGCCTTGATTTTCGTGTAACCAATACCGTTGCTACTCTACCTACCCTGACACTTTAGTCTGTATGCAGTGCGCCAACCTTACCACGTGGCTCATTTATGTGCATGCATCGTTAAACAGCGTAGTAAACACGATAATTTTTGATTTTCTTGGTGATTAATTTTGTATTAAAATGGGCGGTAAATAAATTTGTTGTGTGGACGGTTGCGAAAATTGGATACTAGACGGACTGTTATTTTTAAGATGCCCCAAAGAGAAACGAACCTTTTATCGTTTGTCATACTTTATTCTCTTTCAAAAATTCAAAAACCATTACTTTCGTTTTGCTTACATTTATTTTCATCTCTTTAATTTTTAGCACATCATGCATACTATTAACCATCGCCGGTAACTCCTGCTCAGATGATGTAAACTTTCACAAATTGGATAATATTTTAAGCATCCTTACAGTCTCATTTTTTTATTACTTTTAATCTTACAAATAGCGTTAACACATTTTCTTTTGGAAACTCATTAGTTTACCCTTTATCTTGCATTGAATAATGAGCTGGAGCAGTTCATAGTTTGTTATTGCGCATTACACAGCCAAAATATTCAAGCATTCTCATTTGTAAACTTATGAGTACTTCTGTAGATTTTCCTATTCTTTTTAGTACTGTTAACATTCAAACATGATCTCTCCATGATATTTACAGCATCCGTCAGTAAACCTACAACTCAAACGTTTCCAGATTATAACTCACCTACAATGAATACTTTTAAATTTCGGTACAGGAATTCCTTATAATTTTGCAAAAAACGACTTTGATCGCTAACATTTTCGAACAGCCTTCGTATCCAAATAAACGTAATGGTATCAAACATTTTAACATTTTTCCAACCTCCGTTTGTTATATAAAGGGGTTAATCTGTTTACTTTTATTATTGTTGATTTCTATTAAAACTCCATTAGTAAACCTCCCAAATTGTCCATAGAGATTTCCATGAGGGAGAGAGGTTCATTTATTTTAAATCGGGAATTATATAACGTTCCAAGGATGCTGCAGTAAAATAAACAAATCTACTGTTGATTTTTGCAATGCTACTTGCTCTACTGAATAAAACATTTTGTTTGAAGAATGTAAAACTTCATCCCCCTGGCATTTTTTTTTACAAGGAACTTTTAGTACGCGTTTTGTAGGTGTATTGAAAACGGAATATCTTTAACATATAAAATTTCTCCGATTCTTTTATGTGTTCATTGTTGTACGAGAAATGTATAACAAACGTATGTTCTTAAAGGTCTTTTAGTTTGTTTGCAAGCTATATGGAGATGTAAAGTTTCTTTGAAAGCATGACACTGAGTAATACAGGACTCTTACTGGAGTATTATCCACGGGACTTTTTTTTATTCAAGTGATATACGATAGTTATTTTTCGATCCATAAAATGTGGGTAGCATATTTTCCGATTGTCTCTCGTAAGTAAAAAATATGTAAAAGTTGCACGAAGAATTTAAAATCCGTCAACTTGCAACCTCAAAGCGTTATAATAACGATAATGGTGACATTTTTATCATCACTCGTTTGGGTTTTCGTTTTTCCTATTTGTTTTTTATAAAACAGAAACTTTTTTAAAAAAAAAAGGCGAATGAATAACCGGGAATGGAATTAATCGGATAATTTCTTTACGAGGGTTATTAAATCTCGTTTTAAAGGAAATAGCTATGGGGTGGTAAGGTGTGGTTATTAAACGACGAAAACGGAAAAGGTTTTTACGATGATACGTACAAATTGTCGTTGCGAAATGCTACGGGGTAATTTCTAATCGTTTCTTGCATACAAAAAAGCTGACAGTTAATAAAAAATGAGCCGTCGCGAGACGCCTGGCAGATGTGAAACCATTTTCCTTAAAAAAATATGCATAAAAGGATATAAAAATGGCATAATTAACAAAATATTTAGATAAAATTAAAAATCAATGCCATTGATTTATTGAAATGAATTCATTCCAAATCAAGGTTTATTAAGCACAAGAACTTGACATATACATGACAATAGTGTTTGACAACTTCAAACAATAACATTAGAATAAATATAAATGTAATAAAGAATGTATCACTACATTCATCTTTTGCAAAATTAAAGTTTCCAGCTAAAATCAACGGCAGTTCATGTTTATTGTTTTCAAAAATCATTTTTAAAAATCAATAAAACACTGCGAGCATACGGAAATAATCTCTGGTGTAAAAATAAAATAATATTGTTCATTTTTTATTTGATGAAATGTACACAACACCTATAATAAATTTGTAACGTGCCTTTTTTTCCCTTCTACAGTTCCATTATAATTATATCTCTGATAATTTTATATTCCTCAAGTACTCGTAAATAGTGTCGCGTACCGTATTTTGTTGTAACTTAAATATATCATTCGTTGTAAATAGTGTTGCATACCTTATTGTGATAAGATTCAATTGTTAATGGCTATGGCATTTTTGTTGATCACTGGAGATTGAGTAAGGTATTTTCATTATTAGATTTTGCTTTAGTTTTTAGCCTCGATTATTGTGTATTATCGATTATATTATTGTTTGGTTTACATTTCTGTGTAGATCAACACGGACGAACGTGATTCTTAGTGTGGAACATAGACTTGCGAATATTCTTGGTTGACGTCAATTCCGTGTCATTTCTTGATATCCGGCTTGGGAAGTAGTCGGAGTCGTGTGGTGAGAGTCTTGGGAGTCGTGTGGTGGGAATTTTTGGGGCGGTGTGATATTAACAAGTGTGCAAAACCTCTACGGTTTTCCTTTCATATCTGGCTGTATTTGGGCCATCTTAATTGGATTTTGAAGAAAAACCATTTAATTTTTAACTTGACCATTCTATCTTACCTCCGTTGTTGATATTTTGGATTTTGGTGTCGAGTTAAAATGACCGCATGCGGGATTTATTTGAGGGAAGCCATTGTTAATTAGCAGGTGCCGTTCCATAACCAAACCGGCCACAGGAGTAGTGCATTCGTATCATCCATATCGACGATAAATTGCAGTGTTATAAAGAATTACTTGGTGTTTTTAGCAGGAACTCCGTATTGAGGTGTTCAAGATTAAAGTTATTTTTTTTTATATTTGATTTACAATATGCGTTTACCCAAAGGTTACAAGTGATTTATTTTTGAATATTTAACGACGTGACTTATTTTTGACACCACAATTAAGTTTTGTTTTAATTTATTAATATAATACATTATTAAAAACTATTTATTGCATTAGATAATATGCCAAAACTAAACTTTGATTAAAATAATCTTCTCAATAATTCTTTATGTCCAAGTAAAAAATATTTTCTTTATACTTATTTGTAAATATCCTACAATATTGATATTTTAAAAGACAACCATTGTAAATATATTTTTAAATAAACTCGATTGTTTTAACAGTGTAAATCTTTAAGTAAATGGTAAAAACATGAGTAAATTAGCAGCCTTATGTGAACGTTTGATTTAGTATTATTAAAGAGTTGACTTATATACGTTTTTTTTTGGTAACTTGGTAAAGTCTGTTACTCTTACTTTTGTTTTGGTTATTTTATAAAATTGTAAATTTTAAATTTTTGGTTTGTTTTAGCGAAAAAAAAAATTTACCATAGCTGTCAATTTGACTATATTTGTTATAATTTTATTATTGAACTGTGTACTTTGATTTATTGTAGGAGTAAAGTATCTAATATATTTTAGCTATAATTTCATTTATTTAGTTCACCATAATCTCAGTTGTTTATCGTGTAGCTCTGCTAGTGCCTATAAGACCTAGGGGTTCCCGGCTTGAACCGTCTAAGTCGGTGACGCGGCTCACTTTTATATATTTTTTTTCTTCTACCCTCTACGGCTGAGCTCGGGCATAATTTGCCAGTAGAGAGACCGCTGGCAGAGTACTCTATAGAGAACGAACAAGACGTGGCAAATTCTTTCCCAACATTTTCTTCATACTTTTCTTTGATATTTTAAATGAGAGTGCTAAAGTATTGTAAATTAGTGACTAACAATTTTAAACGAAAACAATAACCTATAACAATTTACAATAAAATAATATTTTAACACACTCTGATGACCATCTGTAAATTTGATAATTTTATTTTTCAAACAAATCTGAATCCTGAACACAATCTGTTTGCCATGTTATCAATCATATGTTAAATTTTGACAAATATATAATAATATAATTTATTAACTAATATATCAAAATTAAAAATAAGTGTCCATATAATATTATAAAAAAACAAAGTCAAAAACAAGGTCAAAAGGTGCATGATCAGCAGGGTAATGGTCTTTCTCAAGCGCCTGTAACTTTAATGAATATAGTAAGTAAAAAAAATTTAATAATATTTCATGTAATGACGTTTCTATAAATTTTAATCGAGCCGAGTAATTACGGGGTTGTCCGAAGCTTTTGCATAACGGCACCCAAAAATCTGTGCCAATCGGAATTACAATAAGTTCAAAATAAAGGTGACATTTAAAAACCAATAAACAGCTACAAAAAAACAGCTCTGGACTGGAACCAGCAAGGAAAAAGACCCGTGGAAAGACCTTTTCTGTCCTGGAAGCGTACCATCAACAATGATCTTAAACGCGTGAATATGACCTGGAATGAAGCCAAAGCTGTGGCACCAAATAAAATCCCGATGGCGAGCACTCACTGAGGCTCTATGCTCCGTGTAGGAGTTACAGGAATTTATATATTTGAAATGTAAACCAAAGGTTTAAAATAATATTAATAAACTGAAGGGCGGTTCCTTTTGAATCCCACCAACGGCACTCAGAGGACGTCATTGTGTCACCCTGTGATAGAAGTTAGCGATCTCCTATACCTGTCTTCTTTAAGAATAGGATCAGGTCGCCGATCGGTAACTGCAATTATTCCTACTCAATAAAAGCTGAGACCAGCAAAGTCAGCCTCAGTTTGGCTTACGCCGGGCATTGGCCAAGAATATAGGGGCTGGTTTCCTCATCTCCAAACAATCCACAATTAGGGCTGTTGGCTAGTCCCTGATTGTTCATGTGATATCTAAGGGTACCATGACTAGTCAGTATGGGTACTACTTAGTGACGTAATGCTTCCGACTAGGTCCAGCTTTCGCCAACTTATCAGCCCTCTCGCGTTGCCATTGATTTCCGAGTGACCAGGAACCCAGACAAGAGTGACGTTGTTGCCTTTCGCCAATGCCTTTGGGATATGTCTGCAACCCAGAGTCAATCGTTACAGCCAATAACGCATTGCCGCCTGACTCTTCGAGCATATTTTGATGCACGTCCCCCCCCTATGGAGAGCAGCGTCTATGCACATAGCATAATTTACTACAGTTTTACCTTGAAAACCTATAGCATATTTACCCAAAAAGATCGGTTCCTTGATCACATTCTGATGACTGTAGATTCCTGCCCCAGTCCCGGTGCTCGTCTTGGAGTCATATGTGAACCAGATGTCCCCACTGAGTAGCACCGACCTTTAGGTTCAAAAAAAGGTTCGTTATTGCAGTATATTACAAAAAGATCCTTTTTTAGTGTACAATTAGTAGCAAGCCGAGACCACGCCGACTTTGAAGAAGGTTACGAACTCAGAAATATGAAAGGAAGAAGAGCAATATCAATGTTAAACGGAGTACTGTGGGATAGAACAATAAGCAACAACAACAAAAAAAGAATTTACGACACGATAGTGAAGAGCATAATAATGTACGGTTGCGAAGTATGGCCTTTGAAAGAAAAGATCGAAAGAAAAATTAGAGCCACAGAAATGGATTACTGGAGACGAGCAGCGGGGAAATCAAGACTAGAAAGAGTTACAAATGAGAGGATAAAACAAATAATGGGAGTACAGCACGACATCACAGACGAAATAAGAACTAAACAGTTGATATGGTACGGGCATGTTCAAAGAATGCCAAAGAAAATATTACAGTGGAACCCCAGAGGAAGAAGAAGAAGAGGAAGACCACGAAAGAGCTGGAGAGAAGGCATACAAAAAGAGATGGAAGAGGGAGATCTGAGAGAGGACATGTGGACGAATAGAGAGGAATGGAGATTAGGAATCGCAAGACGCCGACGCACGTTTTAACGCGATATATATATATATATATATATATATACGAACTCTATTGGGTATACTCCTAACTAAAACATAGATGAATTCTTGGGAAAAGATGTATAAGCAAGAGATAACCAAGTCCTGTAGAGACTTAATAAAATTTCCTATGCAATTTAGTAGTCTAGCAAGCCCTTACTGAGTTAGCGACGGTAAACAAAGTCACTCTTATATGGGTTCCTGGACATACAGGGATAAACGGCAACGAGGTAGCCGATGAACTGGCAAGAAACGGGACCCTGGTAGAACCAAGAAGCCAGTTGGTCGGATTGCCAATTGCCGAAGCAAAACATTTATTGAAATTAATCCTTGAACAAGAACATATTGCTCATTGAAATGCAAATACTGACTGCAGAACATAAGACAGCTGATGAAAAAACCTCTTCAGAAGAGGGCTGACGCACTCTGGACGATGGACCAGAGTAGGCTAAGCAGCACGCTTGGCCTGCTCACAGGACACATCGCACTAATGGCGCACCTCTTCAAACTTAAGCTGGCGGCCGAGAAAAACTGCCGACTATGCGGAGAGAAGAAGGAGAGCAGTATACACATTCTATGTCACTGCCCGATGATAACGGTGTACAGGTATCATACTTGGAGCCGTATTATAATGGATCCAAGCGATCTAAATGAGACAGGGCCAACAGAAATCCTGAAGTTCGCCAAAACTAGCGGGCTGGAATTTTGATGCCCTGAAGACACAGCGGTAGTCACAGAGGATTTAAAAACAATTTTGATTAAACTAATGGCAATGCCGTTTGCCATTTGTTTCATGTTTTGAGTTTTTTTTTTTTATAACTTGATAATAAAAATACATCTAAAACGGTAACTTACTGTAGATAGTGTACAAGAAAGACACAAAATAATAAAATTAAAGAAAATAATTAATGCATTTTTCCATAAAATAAATGAAAACATTTAAGCGACACCTATCAATTGTAAATCAGTGTATTTATTCCTAATTATGAAATTTTCTTAAGTCTTCGAGTTTGAATATTTAAAAGTTAAATGATCAAATCATCATTTTAAAAGTTAGGATTGATTAAAAGTAAATTCTGGAAGCGTATTGTCGGGCTAAAGTGATTTGCGAAGTAGATTAAAATCTTTAAAGGGGGTTAATGCTACGAGGGTACAATTAAAATGTGTAAGAGATATCTACATTAAGTAAGTAACGTGGAGTTACTTCCTTATGAAGGAACTTTAAACGACGAAACATAAACAAGGATAAAATTGTTAAAGAACTAAAAAACTATCTGTAATCAATATTAGAAAAATATGAAATGACTTTTTTTTACAAACGATCAAAAATTTTCTTCTGATATTGGAGGAGAATTAAATGGAGCGTACATCTGAAAGTCAAACGCAGTTTAATTGTCAACAATGACTCCTTACTTTATCTGTAGACCATTTAGATGATCAACAAAGTTTTCCTAGACGATCATCCCTTTTATATTTTTCCTCGATAGTGCAATGGAAGAAGTATATAAAACATTTGTTTTTTGATGAGAGAGGAGACCCACCCACCATTCACGCTGAGTCCGGACCTGATATCATGGTAAAGAAAGTTAAAGCTGCCATTAATACTCTAAGGAAAGAAAAGGCTCTAGGGCCGGATGGAGTACATTCGGAATTCCTCAGGTTTCTTGACGATGAGTCCATCACACTCCTGACTGACATTTTTAATGGAACATGAGAACATTCCAAAAAATAAGGGCTTACCTCTAAATTTATAATGTTACCAAAGAAACAGGAGGCAAGCATGTGGTGACTACAGAACAATTAGATTTATGAGTCACATGCTAAAGCTGTATAATTTAAAAATTTTAATGTAATATTTAAGAGCTTACGATTCCAATAAATATCCTGCTACAAGATAGCTGACAAGATAGATGATTACAGTCATAGAATTAGGTTCTGTTATTTATAACCACAATATTAATGCGAATTTTGTGTTATTAATTTCTCCAATTCCATTTAGGGTTTAGAAGAGGAAAACGTAATAACACCGTGTTTCATGGCGCACTTTCTCTTACAATACGATTAACTTTTAAGGCTCGAAATCAATTTGCAAAACGGATTAAAATCCTTAAAGGACGTTAACGTTAAACGCGTAAAGTCAGAATGTTACGTTTATCTGTGTAAGTGTTACAAAAGGGTAAGAAATAATGAAGCCATCCAAAAACTTCGTTACGGAGGGACCCTGTTATAATACCAAGCAAAATAGACGAGCTCGACCCAATTGTTGGGTCCTTAAAATAAATCACCGGCTTTTTCTAAATTAAATTCCGATGTAAACACGAACCGGCCTGCTGGAAGAGCGATGCTCAAGCGTTTATCGAAAGTATTCTTCAATTACATACATACATAAAGTCACGCGTTTTACCCGTAGGGGTAGGCAGAGACCACTTCCGCAGCATTAATCCTATTTTCATGCTTCTTCTGCATAACCCAACATTCACTACCATACATAAGTGTAGGAACCAACACTCCTCTATGCATAGCCAAACGTGCCTTTTTTTGACACTTTCTGGCTGTTCATGAAGCTGCCCCATTCGTTTGTTTTGCTGCTAATACGGAGATGAGTAGTCTGAGAAGTATAGCCGGAGTGACTCGGTTGGATAAAGTAAAGAACAGTAAGATAAGAACGCTGTGGTGTAAAAAAACAGGTGGTTACAAAGATAGATAAAGAAATGCTTATATAATTTGGAGACGTAGAAAGGATGGATGAACGAAGATTGACGAAACAAATTTATAAGGCGAGTGTGAATGGACAAGTCGGTAGAGGTCGACCTCGGAGAACATATCTCGATCAGATCAACATTGTTTTGAAAAAAGGCCAGGTCAAGAGTACTAACAACCGACGAGCATGTATGAGAGCACTGATGAAAGTAGAGGAAGCAAAAGATGTGTGTAAGAACCGTAGCGGAAGTGAACGGAAATGGTCTCTGTCTACTCCTACGGGAAAAAGGCGTGACTATATGTATGTATGTATGAATTAATTAAAAAAAAAGAGAAATATAAAATGTTCATGAACATTTTAAATAATTGATAATAATAAATAACATTTGTGACATCTGATAGGAAGTAGGAAGAACTCTTTAGATAACTATATTTAGATAATACAGAGAATACAAAAGGAAAAATTTCAGTCTGGAGGACGTTAATGTTTTAGGCCCTCTTTGGGTGCCGCATAGTCTGACTAAAGACCAGATTAAGGACAATCTCGGTATGTGAACAACATCGTGACAGGTGCAGAGACTTGGCTGTACTATTATGATGTGCCGACCAAGTCTCATAACAAAGTTTGGGTCTATCATGACGAGTTAGAAGAAAATGACAGCTGTATTTTTTAAATCAAATGGATTTGTGGAGCGTGTCGTGTTGGGCACACAAAAGAAAGTCACAGCTAAGTGGTACACAGAACAGTGCCTTCATCGACTCTCTGAAGAACTTTCGACCAAATTCAAGAATGGACACCTGATTCTTTCATCATGACAACGCTTCAGCTCACCGCGAGAGGGCCTGCACCGAATATTTGACCACTACAGAATTGAGACAGCTTGAGCACCCATCTTACACTCAAGACCTTGCACCCTGCGACTTTGCACCGTTCCCTCATGTGAAAATAAAGCTGAAAGGGAGACGGTTTTCCAGTGGTAAGGATCTTTTGAGGGCTTGAGACAAATGCGCCATACTCCCTAGCGAGACGTGGCAAATGTCGTTTAAGGATTGGTTTCGGAGAATGGAGAGATGATTGTGGTGGAAATTATTTTGAAAAAATAAAATAAATAGAGCTGTATTACAAAATGTTCCTAGGTTTTTTTGGTAACAGTGCCAGAAAAGAAGTTGAGTTATTTTCAACAAAGTATCCAAATCATGCTCCATTTTCTCACGTTGAAGTGCTGAGAGCCGTGTCAAGTTAATACTTTTTTTTCTTGTTCTTATTTTCATGATACGTACAATTAAAATGTTAACAAAAATAAAGTGTGCCATGTTTATTTAGTTGACAAGAAAAAAAAAAGGTTTTGTTGTATACTTTCCGTTTTAATTCACAGATGAAATTAATTATCAAACACAATTTTTGTCTAGGACTCGAACCCGCGCACTTCTGACAATTACATCTGAAAATTTTAATTATAAATAAGACCGGTCATGTAATCGCAAAATTATCATAAGACCAGGAATAACACTGTGATGGTATAGTTCTTCCATTATCAATTACAGAATATAAAAACTCGTTCCGAATCCTTACCGACATTATTGTCTGCCATAAGCGGAGATACCTCATTTTATGAATTTATTATTTTTAAAAATACCTGTCTAAATCTTCATTGTTAAATTTATATCTGTCTTTATTCTCACTTAGCTATGCAATTTAATTATTTTTATTAGCCCATGGTCTCCAAAACGCCATATTTCTATTTATTTAATGAAATTTCTAAATTCAACACACAACACTACCCCACTGATATCACAGACTATCTTCCAAGATTATTTAATCAAATCCACGTGGACAGACGCTTTCTTTGATTTATTCGGGATTTTATATGGGTAGTAAACATTATTTTTTGTTTATAAATTTGGCACGAGCGCCGTGCGTATACAGTGTGGAACAGCCAAATGGAATAAATTCGATAACGAATAAATGAGAGCGTGTTGGGAAAAACGCTTGGACACGTCGATTTGTATTTTTAGATGCGCATTTTTTTAAAAAAATAATTATATAGGGTGTGTCATGTGACAGTGGCCAATACCAACTTTCTTATTTTAAATACAACTCCCTGTATATTATTTATTTTTTGGATTCTTCAGAAAATTCTGGTCATAATTCATGTACAATGTCCCATACCTATCTTCATCTTTATCGGAAATATTAAGTGTTTTCAGATGTATTACAAAAATTAACATTAAAAAAAGAAAATTATTTTATTTTACAAATAATGTAAAAAAAAACATTAATTTCAATGTAAGAGATGTTCAAAATGTTCGCCGCGAACGTCTTGGCAACATGCTAATAGAAATGTCTTCAACCGTTACCCAACATCTCAGGCGTGACTGATCTAATCGCAAGCGTGATTCGTCTTTTTAAGTCATGTAAGTTAAGTGATTTAGTTTTGTATACAATACTTTTGACATATCCCCACAAAAAGAAGTCTAGTGGCATCAGATCAGGAGATCATGCTGGCCATTCTATCGATCCGCGCCTCCCTATCCACCGATTTGGAAAATTTTGTTTCAGGTACTGCCGGACATTGATTTGGTAATGGGGCGGTGCTCCATCTTGTTGAAACCATAGTATATTGGCAGGAACTTGTGGGTTTGCTGGATCAGGATATAAGTTTTTCAAAGTTGGCACGACATTATTTTGTAGCAGTTCTAAATATTTATCTCCATTCAAGTTGCCAACAATGAAAAAGGGACCTACGATATGATTTCCAACAATTCCTGCCCAAACATTAACTTTTTCAGGATATTGCATATGTTCCTCTCTCATCCAGTGAGGATTCTCATTAGACCAATAGCGGCAATTTTGACGATTAACATAACCGTGAAGTGTAAATGTGATCTCATCAGAAAACAAAACATCTTCTAATTGGATCACATTGTTATCTAACATTTACATCATTTGTTCACAAAAATACGTTCTCCTGTCGAAATCGTCTTCCATGAGCTCCTGAGTTAGCATCATTTTATAGGGATGCATTTTACTTTCCTTTAATATTCGAAAAATTGATGTATGGCTAATGTTGAACAGTGAGGCTGCTTTTTGACCAGAATTATGTGGGTTTTCTTGAAACTCGAGCATAACATCCAATTTCGCATCATCACTTAGTTCATTGGCAATTACTTTTTTTGTCTGTCTTACATAACCAAGCTCGCGAAACTGTTTTTCTATTTTGCTAATTGTTCCTTGGGATATAGGCGGCAAATTTGGAAATTTTTTGTGAAATAAGTGAGAAACTTCCATTTGTGTCCGTGTGTTATCTCCATAAGCAATCATTTGTAGAATGATTATTTTGTGCATTTCTGTTAAATAAACCATTTTTCTATTATTACGTACAGTTAACGAAATTCAAACGACAATAGCACTGACACTGATCACTACTGTCATGCAGACAGACAACAAGTTGCTAAGGATATGAGTTTTATACGATATCAGTAAAAAGGAACGCATTAATGTTTTTTGCTTATTTTCTCAATATTAAGAGCTAAATGGGAAATAATTATTGAGTGTAATGTAGCGAATTTGTGAAATAAAATAATTTTCTTTTTTTAATGTTAATTTTTGTAATACATCTTAAACACTTAATATTTCCGATACAGATGAAGATAGGTATGGGACATTGTACATGAATTATGTCTAGAATTTTCTAAAAAATCCAAAAAATAAATAATATACAGGTGGTTGTATTTAAAATAAGAAAGTTGGTATCGGCCACTGTCACATGACACACCCTATATAATTATTTTTTTTGAAAAAAATGCGCATCTAAAAATACAAATCGACGTGTCCAAGCGTTTTTCTCAACACGCTCTCATTTATTCGTTATCGAATTTATTCCATTTGGCAGTTCCACACTGTATATTAAATATTGATTACTCCTCACATAACTGTATTCTGCAATTGATAATGGAAGAACTATACCCTGGTCCACTAAACCGGTTTCAAGTCATAAACTGTTAGTCCGATTTTCATAGATCCATTCGATTTTTCTTTAAAACTACAAAGAAAAACTTTTATCTGTATCTTCGTAACTTACTGTGAGGGTATGCCAGCTATAAATCCCATGTAAATTCTTATGGTACAACTAGAAAGTAGAAACCCTATACAGGGTATTTCAAAAAAGTCTTCTCTAAGATAGGTAGAAAACGGAAAAATAATTGGGGTTTGCGCAGTAAAAAAATTTCGTAACGCCATCCGTATTCAAGATAAAGGGCGTTAAAGAAAAAAAATTTATACACATTTATTACGATTTTGCCGAAACTACTGGAAACATTGTAATGAAATTTTATACGAATATGTTTTAGAAGCTGATACATCCCATGAATTTGTTTTTATATCTGACTCTCATAGAGGGCGCTAGGTACACGGTTCGTACCACTTAGTATAGAACATACATTTTTAAGGTTAGATTTATTAAGTGAACTTAGACATCATTCAATTTTACAACAAAAAGGTACTCTTGGTAAAGCTCGATACTGTGTACCGTTCTAGGAATATTTTGATTTAAAAATGTTGAAGTAATAACCGATGCTGGTATAAAATATTGATATTAATTATTATTAATATTAAATAGTATGCATTATGTAAATAAAAATTTTTTTGTGGCGTAAATCAGACCTCATCGATAAAACGAATTCAAAAATTGAGATTGAGGGCTGTCCTTTTTTGTAATGTTTGACAAGAATTCACTCTAACCGGTAGATCGTCTGGCAAGAGCTCTTGGACTTGTCTGTAATGATAAGGATGTAGCTGTTGCTCTTTACGTATCCTTCAAGTACTTGAAGAATACGTATTTGTTTGTCTTGTCATATTCCTTACGCTAACTGTTGGATCTTGATCAACTAAATTTAAAATAATAATTTCTTTATTAATGGTTCTTGTTGTTTTTGGCCTACCAGAATTTATTTTTTTTGGTTTCACATTCCCAGTTTCTCGACAACGGCAACGTCGTTCAATGGCTCAAAATGTATTTTTACTTGGTAAGTTTCTTTTAGGAAACTTTTCTGCATTACGCGTAACAGCTGCACTAGAGTTTCCTTAACACTCGCCTAAGGTTAATAACATGTCGGTGTATTCAACATTTGAGTACATTTTGATTAACAATATCGAATTTTACAAATAACAAGGTTTTAAAAATCTAATTATGTTGACTTATCGTCATGACTATCAATAAATGACTGTTTTTCATGGCAAAATCAAGATATACCGATTATAATGGATTTTTGTGAAACGTTACAAGAAAGGAAAACCCTCAATCCCAATTTTTAACATGTATTCGTTTTATCGATGAGGTCTCATTTACGCGACAAAAATTTTTAATTCACATAATGCATACCAATTATTAATAATAATAATTAATAACTTTATCATTACTTTATACCAGCATCGGTTATTACTTCATAATTTTCAAACGGTACACAGTATCGAGTTTTACCAAGAGTACCTTTTTGGTGTAAAATTGAATCATGTTTAAGTTCACTTAATATTTTTATTAACAAATCTAACCTTAAAAAAGTTATGTTCAATACTACTTGGTACGAACCGTGTAACTCTTGCCCTCTATAAGAGTAAGATAAAAAACAAATTCATGGGATGTATCAGCTTCTAAAACATATTCGTATTAAATTTTATTACAATGTTTCCAGTAGTTTCGTCAAAATCGTAATAAATGTGTACACATTTTTTTTTCTTTAACGCCCTTTATCTTGAATACGGATGGCGTTACGAAATTTTTTTACTAAGCAAACCACAATTATTTTTCAGTTTTCTACCTATCCTGGAGACGAAGTCTTCTTTTTTTGAAACACCCTGTATACTCAACATAAATTTTTAGCTGCAATCTCAATTTCGTAATGAATTAATTAATTTGCCTGGACTATTAGCACGTATCGAATGATGGCACGTTAGACCACGCAATAAAAGAAAGAAACGTACAAGATAGGAGAGCAATATCAATACTAAATGAAATTCTTTGGGAACAGACAATATCTAAAACCTATAGACACAAAATATATAATACCATAATCCGAAGCATTATAACATATGGCAGTGAAGTCTGGCCAATAACAGAACAAATGCTAAAAGCCACGGAAATGGATTTTTGGCGGAAATCTGTAGGAAAGGCCAGAAGAGAACAAATAACAAACCACCTTATCAGAGAGATAATGAAAGTAGAACATACAATTGTAGACGACATTAAGACAAAACAACTGATATGGTACGATCATGTACAGAGGATGACAGAAGATAGGTTACCAAAACAAATACTGAATTGGAAACCGCCGGGACACAGAAAACGTGGAAGACCGAGAAAAAGTTGGAGAGAAGGCGTAGATAATAAAATTAGAAATAGTGACATAGATGAAGACTCGTGGAGAGATAGAGATAGATGGCGACTGGGTATCGAAAGACGTCGTAGAACGTTGTAAATCGATATAAATAATAATATTAGCACGTATCCTACAACGTAGATGTATAGAGTGTCAAATTTTGCACCGCAGTGTGTGAGTTTAAAGTCCATGAGATTTTCTGACCTCTTCTTTACTTTGATCAAGTGTGGGAGCGCAGGGATATCAGTTTAGGTGTGTGTATCGCACTATATTTTTTCGTCGACCGTCGTAAAACACAATATCAATGCTTACTTTTCATTTTATAACCGTTGTGGCATTGTCACTTGTTGAGCTTGATAAAAAAAAAATTGTTATTTTTATACCGTTCAAACCGACTGGTAAAACAGTTATTCCAGTCAGCAGCGGGGACAGTAAAAAATTATTCTTAAAACTTCTTCGACGACGACTGGAACAGTTAAGCGAGTATTTTTTTCGATTCCATATTTTACTGTACTTAAAGGTGATTAAAGTATTTGGAGGTGTGGGTTAAAATTAAACGGTTGATAGCAGCTCTGAAGCTACCCTTTTTGCGACTATTTTCAGTAAAAAAAAAAGCTAGTATCGGTAAATATATTTGGTAAAAAGATCATTCAACTACTTATATAAACGACCGTTACGTTTAAAAAAAAAACTCCTTTTAGTTAATATTTATCTCACCAGCCTGGTCTATGATTTCTGCGAAGCGAATACGGAAGGAAAAAAAGAAACGAGGTTGATCATCACCGTTTACAGCTAGCAGCCAGCCCATTAGATGATCGTAGAGGTGGTACTGATCGATTTTTATTAGCGTTTTAGAGTCGTTGAATGTGTCATTGTTGCAGTTTCGTGGGAAAATACAGCTTATCGGTGCCGATACCGATACAGATATGCCGCTCTCTGTCCGCTTAGGGGATATTTCAGTGGCGTTCTGGTCTGGATATTACGGTAATTAATAATAATAAAACCAAAATATCTCCGTGCGTTTGCATCGAGGATTTAAATGACTACAGTCTCCCAACCAAATTGCGCCAATGGCTCATGAGCTTCATGCAAGATCGCTCCTTACATGTGGCAGTTGACGGTATTTCTTCTGATGCGTTTAAAACTAATGCTGGGGTCCCCCAGGGTTCCATCCTGTCCCCCACCTTATTTCTTTTATACATCAACGACCTCTGGAAAACCACCACGAACCCCATTATCAGTTTCGCAGACGACAGCACACTTGTCTCAACTTTCACATCCTATCGATCACTTTCGGTGAATGATACAAATAGACTCAGACAGGAACAGGTTGACTCCATCAATAGAGATCTTAAAGCAATCGTCGAGTGGGGAACTAACAATCTTATTTAGTTCAACGCCCAGAAAACACAAAGCGCCACGTTTTCCAAGAAAGTGAATTCCCCAAATCATTCCATCACAATGTCCGAAAAATATTCTTGAAACAAGTCTCTCCATCTCGATTTTGGGAGTCACGGTGTCTAATAATATGTCTTGGCATGACCATGTTGCTAACATCGCAAAGTCAGAAGCTGGGTTTTCTGTGGACAGCTAGAAAGTTTTTGACGATGTACAAGTCTCAAATCCGACCACTACTGGAGTATTGATCGAAAATTTGGGGTTCAGCACAAAGGCATTCTCTTCGTCTTCTAGATTCCATTCAAAAAAGGGCCATTCGCTTTATAAATACCTCAACTCTCACAGATACCCTTTACCCACTAGAACATAGAAGAAGAGTTGCAGACCAGACATTACTCTACAAATATTTCCATGGCAGATGCTCCAGGGAAATAAAGACTCTTATACCACCACTGGCCACATTCAGCCAAAGAACTCTGTAAGCTGATCGGTCTCACCCATTTCCTCTCAAGATTGACACTACGACCAATCTCCATCAAGAACCTTTTTACAGGGCTGCTACGGAATGAAACAAGTTTCCAAAATCAGTTTTTCCAGAGAACCATGACCTGCAATTTCTCAAAAAGCGGGTCCACAATCATCTCCTTGCTATAATCCCTTCCCCTTCTAATAGTCGCAGTGCGAGCCGTCTGCGGCTCACATGATAGGTCTACTCTTTTAGCGACCATTTTGATCGGCAGGGGGCGCCAACTGTGTATGTTTCGGATCGTATGGAAATGTGTCATGACAATTTCTCTATAACTATAACTTTGTTGCAGTTTAAATAAAAAAGTGTAATAATAATTCTAAAAAAAGCTTAGTAATGAAAGTTTATAAATATGTATACAGTAAGTATAATAAATTTTAATAAATAAAAAATACAATTGTTTTTAAAGTAATTTGAGGTTAACCGACTAAAATACGTGATGACATTACATAAAAGGAAAATTAATAAACATAAAAACATGTAGAAAATTTATCAGAGTATAAAAAAATTGTGTTGATATTTTCAAAAAAGAACAATTCTTTTATAAACTAAAAATTTTTGATCTTCAATAACGGCTTTTGATCTTTTTCAGCCTTAAGAATATCATAATTCAAACAGGATTTGAAGCAATATCACATAAAATATTATTTCAACCTGAAAAAAGGTAAAATGCTGGTCAGAGAAGTGAAAGAATTTGGAAAATTTGTTAATAAAAGTTATCGCATACAATCAAAAGTTTTTTAAAAAACGTAATATGAATGGTAATGTAGAATTATTGAGTTAACGAAGTTTTACTGGAGTAAATTACGATGAAATTAAGATAAAAAGTCCAAAGATTATAAAAAAAAAGTATTTTAATATATAGTCTATTTTATATTAGGTATTTAAAACTTCAAAGTTGATGTTAACAATAATTATTAGCAAGAGTTGTTTAATTATTATGAAACTTGGCAAATTGGTTCTTAAATTAGATAATTATCAAATGTTAATTCATTTAAATGTTAAAGCATGGAGAAATTTTACAATCATTACATGGTTACACGATAGTTGTTTGTCACTAAGTTAGGTTAACATTACTTACTTTTTTCTTGATTGATCAATTTTTTTCTTTTTTCTAATTTCCATTTAGCTGTTAGAAATGTATAAACCATTTTTTATATAAATATGTATGTACTCTTTTCACTCATAAATTCTAAACGCGAGCATGGTTTTACGAAATGTCCGCATCGAGCGCTAGGATCGATTTATTTGTCCCACCATATGGTCCGATCCCTGCCAATAGTTAATAATTATCGTGTATTATGGTTATTTATGTACTTATATAACCAACTTTCATGTTATTTTATCCTATTTGTAGGTAAATAAATAGTAAAGTAGCATAAACTGTTATGATACGATGTGTTCAAAGTACTTACCAACTGAATGTTTCGATAGGTGGTATGACATACATTGCATTTTGTTTTGTATTTACTGTAGTTTATATTAAAACTAATGATCTGTTTATTTACTATAACTAAAAAAATAATCGCTACTTATCATTATTTGAAATTATTTAGGGTTATTGAATATCAAAGGGACTACCAACTAATCCAAAATGATATTGGCCATCCGTTAAATTGGTGTAAAACAAACAAGTACCCCTTAACAAAAGATGCCATCTCTCTCCAACAAATAAATAACATATTCACACCCCAAGACACAATTAGTGAGTCCAGACACGTCAACTTGTAACTTGAGGGGGACACTTTTTAGCGCTAATGTCATAAACGTCAGATTCACCCCCTCTCTAATGGAGATACCCCTTAAATTTTTTAAAATAGCGTTAGGTATCAAGTCATACCTCAGTTAAAAGGTCTGGTAAATCTCTATTCAATCATATTGGTTTGCCTTTGATACCAGCCTTCCATTGTGATTTAATCGTATAAAATTAGCTCTCTATAAACTTTTCATATGCCCCCGTATTATGTTGACAATTTAAAAATTTATAGTAACAGTAACAAAAACCATAATGACAATTAAAAAAGTCATAGTGATAATTACAATAACAGGATTCAGTTTTGTGGGGCATATGAAAAGTTTAAAGAGATATCCATGTCTATTCGTACATGTTATTTGTCCTTCTTTTCATATGTGATTTTGTCTCTATTGTTAGTACAATTACTTTAACATAACTTATTTAATTAGAGAAAAAGTAACATGATTATACATTGTTATATAAGTGAGTCTTGTGTCTGTTTGGACAGAGTAACAGAAAATATTAAGTATGGCTAGCAGTTGTTTTGAATTTCATTTTATGGTAGCACATGTAGGTACATTCCAAAAGAAAATTTTTCAACTTATCCACGAAGTTTGAAATAACATCCATCCATCATACACCAAATATATCAATTGATATAAATTAATCGTAGGGTGGTAGTTTTTCAAACGAATAGGGACGGGGTTAACGTAGAGAATTTTTTCAGATCACACTTCTGGTTAAACTCGAAAAAGAAGCATAGAATATGAAAAAAATGATATAATTTTTTGCGCGTTTGATTTGGTGTTGTGCTCGATCTGGACGTTTCTCAAAATTAAAAATGCCTGCGTCACCGAACATTAGTGGAAGAAAAAAAGTACGGTGTTGGTATTTTATCGATTTCTCCACTAGTCGTCGTATGTTTGTAGTAGCTACTTGATAGTTACAAGGACTTCCCTGGATCGATATGCGATTTTGGTTGTTCTTTATTTAAAACCGCTTGGAAACGGCTTCTGTGGGGAATATATTATATACCTGCGTCTTTACTTGTATATTTATAAACCAATACATTTTTGTATTCATTTTACATCAAGCTTCTAATAAATTTTTTAAATAAATATTTATAAATATTCAATTTGTAAAAATGAAATAATTGGGAAATGTACATCTGGCACCCATACACCCACGCACTCATACAACAACTAAAACTAAACCACACCTATAGCCCCCTTCTATATGATTACATATTCTCGCTTAAAAATTTCTTTGTTTACCTTCAAGTAGGGTTATTCGGCAACCACCGTGTTTTTTTTTGTTTTTTGACGTTTCATCCTACTGGGACTGATTTAACGGATGTGGTCCTTAACAATAGTAATTCACGTCTAAGAACAATATAAAATATATACTACCCAATATACTACCCATTGGTTTTTAGGTCTTCCTCCACATCGTCTATCCACCTTTTCTTGGGTCGCCCTTTCGATCTTGTGTTTTGAGGTTTCCATTCGAGGATTTTTTTCACAGCTAGTTATTTATTAAATTAAATTCTTAATTATTTAATCATGAAAAATCTCCTACACTTTAAGCTTACAAATTTATGTTTGGTGTTTTTTTTAACATTTTAGTTATTAAAAAATTGTTAAATATAATAATTTAGGTACTTCATTTTGTCAGCATCAGTGATATAATTTACAAATTCAAATTTAAAAATTTAATAAATCTTATTTACTTTCTTAATTAACTTACTTTTCTCTTTAGGAAAAAATAATTTCTAATATTTAACTAATTCAATAACAATACTACGATAAACTAAATGAAAAATACAACTTGTACAAAAAGGCACAAGTACTATGATCAAACCTCGGAACAGATTTCACGATGTTTTTAGAAATGAGACTAATTTAAAAATTAACTCTAAATGTGTGATTTTTGTTTGGGACGTTGGCGGTGTTGCACGGTTCATAAGAATTTCCATTAAACCCTACTTTAAAATTAAAGTATTTGTTAATATAAATAACGTATTATTAATGTATTTCTATAATAAAGGAAAATTTACTTCTCGCATTCTAGCACAATAACGGAGCAGGTAAATTTTGTTCGGGAATAATCCAGCTGGATATTTGTTAACTTTTGTTTTGAAAAAAAAAAGGTGAATGAAATTTTCAAAAGGTTAGAGGCGAGATTAAGCTATTGTTTTTCAATGTCATGTCGGGTACCGATGCGATTTATTTTAAAAAAAGGAATTTTGCATTATTCGTTTAAATATTTAATACATTTTCAATCCTATTTTGCCAAACTTTTAATTGGCAAACTTTACTAGTTAGATAACCGTCGCTGAAGGACGTCGAGAGCTCGAACTCGATTTTAACTGAAGACAATCAGCTGTTTTTGAAGATAGACGCGGTCTAATTGTTCCTCTCCTTTCGAGTCCTTTGTTTTGATAAAATGCAAGCAAACTTTTTGCCGCTCTCTTAATAAAACAACAACAACAACAAACAAAAGATTTCCTCTAATCAGTTTAAATGATTTAATTTTCTTTTAATTTAGAGATAATGAAAGTGCACGGTTGTTGATATTATAGGATAAATTTAAATTTAAAGATCAGTTACTGGGTGATATTTGTTTAAGTGGGACAAAGATTCGATTGTTGTTCTAATATTTGGTACAATAGGAAAGTTGCAAATACAGGCTGATTATTAGGAAGTTCTAATTAGACGTTTTAGAGAAAATTGACATAATTAAAATCTGAAAATTTGAGGTAAAAGGTTTTCGGATATGCCGAATTGATTAAAAATATTTACAGCCTCCAAGTACTACCGGTTATACCGAAAGTTGACTATACATTACATTACAATCTTGCGGTTGAGCCTTTGGTATCGGCACCTATGTCATCTAGATCTTTTGATCCTCTGTGACTACCGCTGTGTCTTCAGGGCATCAGAATTATAGTCCGCTAATTTTGGCAAACCTTAAGATTTCTGTTGGCCCTGTCTCTTTTAGATCGCTTGGATCCATAATCATACGGCCCCAGGTTTGATATCTGTACCCCGCTAGCATCGGGCAGTGACACAGAATGCGTATACTGCTCTCCTCCTCCTCTCCGCATAGTCGGCAGTTTTTCTCGGCCACCAGCTTAAGTTTGAAGAGGTGCGCCCTTAGTACGATGTGTCCTGTGAGCAGGCCAAGCGTTCTGCTTATTCTACTCCGGTCCATCGTCCAGAGTGCATCAGCCCTCATCTGGAGAGGTCTTTTCATTAGCTGTTTTGATGTTCTGCAGCCAGTATTTGCATTCCACTGAGCAATATGTTCTTGTTCAAGGATAAATTTCAATAAATGTTTTGCTTCGGCAATTGGCAATCCGACCAACTGGCTTCTTGGTTCCACCAGGGTCCCATTTCTTGCCAGTTTATCGGCTACCTCGTTGCCGTTTATCCCTGTGTGCCCAGGAACCCATGTAAGAGTGACTTTGTTTACCGTCGCTAACTCAGTAAGGGCTTGCATGCAGTCCCACACCACCGATGATGTTGTGGTATTACTCACGAGGGCCCCAATGGCCGCGCGACTGTCAGTGAGAATATCACTGTTGGTCACTCTGTTTTCTGTCAGGTGCGTAGCGCACCTGAGCATAGCATAGACCTCAGCCTGAAAGACCGAGGCGTATTTTCCCAGGGGTATGCTTTTCCTGTGGTTGCAGGATGCTCCAAACACACCTGCCCCGTAGCGTCCCTGGTACCCTGATCAATCAGTGTAAGATCGTTTCACTCCTTGGCTGGTCAATGGTGTTTTTTTCAACCAGTCTTTTCTGGTTCTCTAAAATATTTAGAGCCTTCAACTACTTCTGGTTATACCGGAAGTTGACTATAACTTGCTTATTTTAAATAGAACACCCTGTATATTATTACGTATTTCGATAAAGCTACTGTTCGAGGATTCTCCCAATATAGAGTTTTGTTACCTTACATTGAGTGTTTTACGAGATATGACCATTTTTATCATGAAAAAGTGTCCAATTTGACACCCTGTATTATTATAATTAAGGTTAATTTAAACATTTTTTTTGCATAATGTCTTTCTAGTATCGTGTATTTTTACTAAACTTGGTAATTTTTTTAATAAAATTATTATTATTGTACAGGGTGAATTAAAACGCATATTTAAAGATTTCTCAATTTTCTTTAATGGATCACCCTGTATTTTATAACGTTGTTAGACAGAACTTTTACTGCTCTTAAAGTTTTGTACTTTCTATACCTAAATCAAATCGGTATTGAGATATTTAGCTTTTAAATTATGAATTGTGAATTAGTATTTTATTTGCGGTTATTTAAAAAAAAACAATGAAAAATATTTAATTAAAATTTAATAATTTAAAACTTTAATGTAAATGCTCAAAAACTTCTTTCTGTTGATACAACTGAAATTATGGCAATATTTTTGTTTTCCATAGCACAATAAACATAATACCAACTCATAATTAAAAAGTTGAAAATCTCAATAATGGTTTGATTTACAGAAAGTTGTTAACGAAATCAAAAGAGCAGCAAAATTACTGTCTAACAACATAAAATACAGGGTGATCCATTAAAGAAAATTGAAAAATCTTTAAATATGCGTTTTGAATCACCCTGTACAAAAATAATAATTTTATTAACAAAATGATCGATCAAGTTAAATAAAAATACACAATACTAGAATAACATTATGCAAAAAAAATGTTTAAATTTACAGTAATTATAATGAAACAGGGTGTACAAGTACATACAAATGTAGAGTGATCTAGTTGAATATTTGATTATCCATCGCCATTATCTGTTATATTTTGTGCTGGTCAACTTCGCTACTCGTTCAAATGCATTGTAAATCCCATATTTCGTTGATTTTTTTTCCACGTATTTATAAGTGATATACCTAGTCGAAATTATTGAAACCGAATAAATCTGTAATAACAATTCGTTAGACTATAAAATATTGCGAAGAGAGTACGAAATGGCCGACCGAAAATGTTGAGCCACGTAATGACGAAAATTGGTTGAAATCTCCCCAAAGACAAAATTGAAATGACGTGATGTTACAGAAAAGAAAAGATACACTCTGCAAGCTACGTTAAGAAAGAATTCCTGTCTGTTGTCGTGCGATAAAAGCCGGATCCATTTCATCAATAAACTCTTTGTAATGGATGATGAGAAAGAAATACTTTAGCTTCGTCTTTATTAAGAGATAAAAGGAAATAATGGGGGTGGGTCTTGATAACATAGAAAATACACCAGACAATATCAAGTTTATAAATAAATACAAATTAGAGGATGAAATTTAAGTGTGATGCGATCTATTTGAGGCTAGATTCATTTTTAAATTGTCTTTTTAACTTTTTCAGTTTTTGAAACCGCATATTATATAAATAATAAAATGTTGTCACTATTAACATGCAAAGACGACATAGGAGGATATGGTAATCATCCCATGGACTAATACGTTGCATGCTCCCATGTAGATAGCAAAGGATTTGTTTGTATTAATGACAAATGGAACTTGGATGAATAAAAAAGTGTGTGCGTCAGCTCCGGCACACGATGGGGATTTTACTCCTTACGAACGATTATAAAATACATAGATTATTAAATTCCGATCAGCCGGAGTTTTTGGTTTATGTTCGTGTGTTGATAGTAGGCTGGTTTCAGAACTTTGAATAAACAAATTCGGGCATATTTAATTTAAGGAAAAGAAATTAATAACAATTTTAATACCATATAATTAAATACACATGGCCTAAATAACGAACATAGATGTATAGACAATTTATATATTATTTGTAAATATGAGTTATAGACTTACCAAGTAACCGCATTCACGAGTTTTTCAAATTCTTGTCCACTCGAATAGGTTATTTCCGTATTTCACGATATTTTGCTAGCTTTTTTCGTTTGTTAATATTCTCAATTGACATTATTTATTATTAATATTAACATTTATTTTAATGGACATTTCGTTCTTGGTTTTATCATATTTCACTTCGTTTCCATTAATAACAAGCTTGTAGTTGTCATCGGTTTCAGAACGCGCAGTGCCTCTAGAATCAATGTAAGTGTAACGCTTAGTTTGATTTTACTCGTCATAAAATTTCATATTTCGGGCTTATATATGAAAATCGATTCTTAAGGAGTAAACTCCAAAAACGTAACTACAATTTATATAATATATACAAGGTAAGACAATAAGTCCTAGGACTGGTAGGATAAAACTACTCTCTTGCAGACCCACTTTCCCGGCAGTCTGCTTCTGAGGGACCAGGAGCAAATTCCACTCTCAATGGGATCGACATCACGACCCAAAAGGGAGGACTGGATAAAGGTTTCAAAAGTGGTCACCCCAACATCTGTACAATGAGCGGTGAATTATTTCTCCCCATTTAAGTCTCCAGGGGAGGATGGTGTTTTCCCTGCCCTCATTCAGAAGGGCAGCGAAATTTTACTACCTCTTTTGGTTAAACTATTCAGAGCGAGTTTGGCGTGGAGTTATATTCCGCTGGGCTGGTCAACGGCGAGAGTTGTATACATACGTAAAACGGGTACGGTGAATCATATCCTACCCAAATCCTTCCGGCCGATCAGCCTTACCTCATTCTTAATGAAAACTCTGGAAAGAATTATTGATAGACATATTAGAGAGGGGAATCTTAGGGAACATCCCTTAAACCCCCACCAATATGCCTACCAAACAGGCAAATCTACGGATTTAGCTCTAAACAATCTAGTAGGAAAGATCGGACATTCCCTTAAACATAAGGAAATTGCGCTGGCAGCTTTTCTAGATATAGAAGGAGCGTTTAATAACGCCTTACCACAGTCACTCTATACATCAATTAGGGATAGAGGGATAGACGGTAAAATCTGTAACTGGATCAAAAACATGATTGAAAACAGATATATAATATCATCACTGCATGGAGAGTCGGTTAGGTTCAGGGCGGCGAAGGGGTGTCCACAAGGCGGAGTACTTTCCCCCCTAATGTGGTCACTTCTAGTCGACTCTCTGCTGAGCGAGCTTTCCATGCAGGGAGTAGATTTTCAATGCTATGCGGATGATCTGGTTATAATAGTTAGAGGTAAATTTGAAGCGACGATCTCAAACGTCCTTCAAGAAGCTCTTAACACAGTATACAGATGGTGCGAGAGGGAACAGATGTCTGTAAACCCCCGAAAAACTGTAATTATTCCTTTTACGAAAAGGAAAAATCTAGATAAGCTTCGGCAGCCTGTCCTATACGGAGAGAGCATTCCATTTGCGACGGAAGTGAAATACCTGGGTGTAGTTCTGGATAAAAGACTCACCTGGAACGCCCACTTGGAAAAAACAATAAACAAAGCCAGGTTTTCTCTCTGGAATCTCAGAAGAGTATGTGGAAAATCTTGGGGAATGAACCCCAAACAGATTTACTGGATTTATCAAACAATGATAATATCTATGGTCACGTATGATTCAGTAGTCTGGTGGACCAAAGGGTTACAACAGACAGCTAGAGCAAAGCTTGCTGGCCTTCAGCGGCTGGCATGCCTGGCCATAACTGGAGCTATGTCCAGCACACCAACGGCAGCGATGGAACATCTCCTACATCTCCCTCCCCTAGATATTCTCTTAGAGAGGGAGGCCAGGATAGCTTCCTATAGATTCCTGTCTTTGGAAAAGCAAATAAATGGAGAGCAACTCGGAGATCACTCCGGGATACTGAGTGAAACAAAAAACCACCAAATTCTCGGGATGGTTCCTGACTTGCTAGCTACAAAAATACACGTAGGAAAGTCGTTCAAAGTCCTCTTTCCGGAGAGAGACGAATGGATGAGGGGACAAATCCTCTTCCCAGAGACTGAATACGTAATGTACACAGACGGCTCAAAAACCCCAGATGGAGTTGGGGCCGGTGTTTTCAGCAGGAAACCAAAGATTGAAATATCTACCAGTCTTGGCAGGTATGCCACAATCTTTCAGGCTGAAATATTCGCTATCGAATTGTGTGCAAGAGAGTTGACCAACAGACCTCTAGCAAACAAAAACATAAATATAATATCAGACATCCAGGCCGCTTTAAAAGCACTGAGCTCCAACAAGATAAATTCTAAACTTGTATGGAATTGCATCGAATCCTTAGAGTACCTTGGTGCGAACAACAGGGTGACCCTACTGTGGGTACCTGGGCACCAGGGGATGGAAGGAAACGAAAAAGCCGACACCCTTGTCGTCTGTCGTCTGAGATACCACCTCAGAAAGATAGATCTGAACCAACAAACGGACTGTCGGTTCTGCTGCGTGGAAGACGAAACTGCTGAACATATACTATGTTCATGCCCCGGCCTGGGAAGAATAAGGTACAACATATTTGGTTACACTAACCTAGAACCTACCGATTTTAAAAAAATCTCACCCTATACAACCATGAACTTCGTAAGAAGGGCTGGATTGTACGGTGAACTGTAGCCTCTAGGGGTGAGCCACAATAGACCTAACCTAACCTAACCTAACTATACTTTCTTTTAATATACTTTCCCTGTCTATCTTTACACAGTACATGCGTTTATCTTCCTATCAGTGGAAAGTCTTTAGACCCCAATAAACCTAGGAAAGCCATATGCAAATTTTAAAAATACAGTAGTGCAGTAATTTATTACATCGGCGAATTTATTACTCTTCAATAAAAAGTAAAAACAATGGCTCCTCCGCTAGCTTTTTATAAACCTAGCAACCTAGCAACTCCTTAGAAAATATTTTTTTTCATATTTAATATAGGTCATAATTTGTTACTCTTTTATTACTAATTTATTACCATATCCCTGAATTTTTTACTCTCCATTTAAAGGAAAAAATCAACGATTTCGTTCTCAACCTAGCAGAACCAAAACTCCACGTATCCGTGTATAGAAATTTTATTTAGTCCATGGATTATTGATGTGTAACATCTTTGCTCTCGCTTTCTTGCAATTTGTGGGAGTGATTTCGTGAAATGGGACTGAAGTGTGTAACAGGAAGTCGCGAAAGTGCGCGCTATTTGATTTGACGAATGAGCGCGCGGTGTTAGAGTTGACCGTCAGATAGCCGTGAACCAATTTTCCGAGAGGTCGGTACTGTCAGCAATCAGCTGTGCACTTAAGTTATAGTGTTGCGTATAAAATTTGCTGTTATATGCGTATACTATATAAATAAATATTAACTGTTCATAATAAGTCTCAATAAAGTGCAAATCATTTATAAAAAATTCCAGTAAGTAATAATCAATAATTAATCGAATAAAATATTTTAGTATTTAGCTTTTTTAAATTTTAAGATTGATTTCTGACACTAGGAGTGTCAAATAAATAAAATACAATTTTCATTAAAAAGAATTGTTATGAAAAATAATTTCAAATAATACCTGACCCATTTTTTTTAGGATATAATTTTAAAATTGTTTATTACTAAGGTGAGATGTCAAATGTTACATATGCGACTACTGGCAAATTTATTACCCTTTATTTAAACGAAAAAAAACCAACGGCTTTGCTAGGTTTATATAAAGCTAGCCAATACTTTTTTATTTGGAAGAGAACTAACACAATTATTTTGAAAATGTAATTTATTTCAACATAAACATAGTCCTTACTTTTATATAGGAAGGAAAACAATCCTACACGAGTTTGCTCATTATAAAATCTCTTGAAATTTACTCTTGTGACTTCCGAGGCCCATTTGTCAATAATACGGTCTACAATGTCTACATTAATACTTTTTGCAATGTCATACTCAACCGATAGTATAGAGAGATTGCTCAATCGTTCTTGACCAATCTGTGATCGTAAATAACATTTATTAAACAATCTTTCACAGCTTGCAGAAGTCACAGGTAACGTCAATGCTAGGCGAATCCCTATATTGGTCATTAAGCGATATTTTTGATAAAAATTAATAAGTGCAATGTAATTTGCTCTATCGGCTTACAGGCTGTGGGTATGCAAAATGCGCCCTTCTGAAGGTTGCGCCCCTGGCAGTCGCCTACCTGGCCAACGACGCTGCCTCACAGTCTTCCAAAATTTCATACTGGAGTATTCAAGATTCAACGCAAATAAATCAGTAATCCAGATGAGTTTTAACTTTTCAACTTGTCAGAGCATACTTCTTGGCGGGATTCTTTTTGGTATTAAGAAAGGTTTTTTTGAAACAATCTTCTCACATACCTTTTTCATATTTAACAAAATAACTATTTCTCTCTTAATGTTGATACCTGCAATCATTCCTTCTTCTTTTTCTTCTTCTTCTTATTTTAAGACAATATCTTGTTTTTTCAAAGCTGCAGCCTAAGTTGTGACTCCGATGTCCAGCTTTCGAACCATCTTTTGGGGGGTCTTCTTAGAGGTCTACGGTTGGTTGGTTTCTCCTCTTTTGCAATTTTGGGTAGTCGATTATCAGCCATTCTGCCGACGTGGTCTCTCCATGCTCATAATTTTTTTTTTTTTATGAAAATATTCGCAAAAAGGGTAGACCTATCGTGTGGCCCGCACTGCGACTATTAGAAGGGGAAGGGATTATAGAAAGGAGATGATTGTGGACACGCTTTTTAAAAAGTTGCAGGTCATATTTCTCTGGAAAAACTGATTTTGGAAGCTTATTCCATTCCGTAGCAGCCCTGTAAAAGAAGGATTCTTGATGAAGATCGGTCCTTGTAGTGTCAATCTTGAAAGTAAATGGGTGAGACTGATCAGCGTACCTAGTTCTTCGGCCGAATGTGGCCAATGGTGGTACAAGAGTTTTTATTTCTCTGGAGCATGTCACGTGCCTATTTTTTCCCTTCTACAGTTCCATTATATCTTATCTCTGATAGTTTTGTATTCCTTAGGTACCGTATTTTGTTGTAACTTAAATATATCATTCGTTGTAAATAGTGTTGCATACCTTGTAGTGATAGGATTCGATTGTTAATGGCTGTGTCATTTTTGTAGATCGATGGAGATTGAGTGGGGGTTTTCGTTATTAGATTTTGATTTGGTTTTTGGCCTCGATTGTTTTGTGTTGTCGGTTATATTATTGTTTGGTTTGCATTTCTGTGTGGATGGGGCTGGCTATCAACACGGACGAGCGCGATTCTGAGTGTGGAACATAGATTTGCGAATATTGTTGGTTGACGTCGGTTCCGTGTCATTTTTCTTGATATCCGGCCTGGGAAGCAGTCAGTCGTTTGGTGGCAGTCTTGGGAGTGGTGTGGTGAGACTTTTTGGGACGGTGTGATATTGGCAAGTGTGCAGAACCTCTACGGTTTTTCTTTCATATCTGGCTGTATTTGGGCCATTTTAATTGGATTTTGAAGAAAAACCATTTAATTTTTAACTTGATCATTCTATCTTACCTTCGTTGTTGATATTTTGGATTTTGGTGTTGAGTTAAAATAACCGCATGCGGGATTTGTTTGAGGGAAGCCATTGTTAATTAGCAGGTGCCGTTCCATAATCAAACCGGCCACAGGAGTAGTGAATTCGTATACCCAAAGGTTACAGGTGATTTATTTTAGAATATTTAACGACGTGACTTATTTTTGACACCACGATTAAGTTTTGTTTTAATTTATTAATATGGTACATTGTTGAAAACTATTTATTGCATTGGATAATATGCCAAGGCTGAACTTTGATTAAAGTAATCTTCTTAATAGTTCTTTGTGTCCAAGTAAAAATGTTTTCTTCATACTTATTTGTAAATATCCTACAATATTGATATTTTGAAGGACAGCCATTGTAAAAAGATATTTTTAAATAAACTCGATTGTTTTAACAGTGTAAATCTTTATGTAAATAGTAAAAAAAAACATGAGTAAATTAGCAGCCTTGTGTGAACGTTTGATTAAGTATTATTAAAAAGTTGACTTGTATACGTTTTTTTTTTGGTAACTTGGTAAAGTTTGTTACTCTTACCTTTGTTTAGGTTATTTTATGGAATCGTAAACTTTGGATTTTTGATTTATTGTTAGCTGTTGATTTTGACTATATTTGTTATAAGTTTATTATTGAACTGTGTACTTTGATTTATTGTTGGCTGTTAATTTTGACTATATTTGTTATTATTTTATTATTGAACTGTGTACTTTGATTTATTGTAGGAGTAAAGTATCTAATATATTTTAGCTATAATTTTATTTATTTAGTTCACCATAATCTCAGTTGTTTATCGTGTGGCTCTGCTAGTGCCTATAAGACCTAGGGGTTTCCGGCTTGAACCGTCTAAGTCGGTGGCGCGGCTCACTTTTATATTTTTTTCTTCTACCCTCTACGGCTTAGCTCAGGCATAATTTGCCAGTAGAGAGACCGCTGGCAGAGTACTCTATAGAGAACGAAAAAGACGTGGCAAGCATCTGCCATGGAAATATCTGTAGAGCAATGACTGGTCTGCAACTCTTCTTTTATGTTCTAGAGGGTGAAGGGTATCTGTGAGAGTTGAGCTGTTTATCAAGCGAATGGCTCTTTTCTGAATGGAATCTAGAAGACGAAGAGAATGCCTTGGTGCTGAACCCCAAATGTGCGAGCAATACTTCAGTAGAGGTCGGATTTGAGCCTTGTACGTCGTCAACAGTTGATCAGGAGTAAAAAACTTTCTGGCTTTCCACAGAAAACCTAGCCTCTGGCTTGCCGACTTTGCGATGTTAGCAACATGGTCATGCCAAGACATATTATTGGACACCGTGACTCCCAAAATTGAGATGGAGGGACTTGGTTCAAGGGTATTTCCGGACATTGTGATGGAATGATTTGAGGAATTCACTTTCTTGGAAAACGTGGCACTTTGTGTTTTTTGGGCGTTGAACTGAAAAAGATTGTTGGTTCCCCACTCGACGATTGCTTTAAGATCTCTATTGATGGAATCAACCTGTCCCTGCCTGAGTCTATTTGTATCATTCACCGAAAGTGATCGATAGGATGTGAAAGTTGAGACAAGTGTGCTTCTTATTCTGGACCAACTTACAATGTCTGGAATGTCACATTGGGCTCTGATATCACTGCTTCTCACTATGTATCTAAGCTTTTTTCCCGTAATTAATCTTAGCAAGTTCATTTCGGTTGTTCTTAGCAGTTGTTTAGTAGTTGTTTCTGTTCGTGTTTCTGTGGCGTAGGTCATAATAGATCTTATACACGTCTTGTAAATTCACGTTTTGCCTTCAATTCTCATATATTTGTTTCTCCATATTATGTCCCGGAGATATCCTAGCTGCCGCTATTGTTGGAGTTCGGACTTCTTTAAGGTTTCTATTACTTGTGATACATAACGCCTAGGTATTTGAAAGACATGATCTGTTCTACACTTTTATTGTGGGTCGCTAACTTACACCTTCCCGGTTCTATTGATATTGTCAGAGACTTCGTTATCTGGACAGAGATCACCATGTTTAATTCCTTCGCAACACTTTCAAATCTATAAAGGAGTTTCTGCAGATTGTCCCCATCTTAAATTCTTTTTTGTACAGTTTATATCCTTTCCCCGCGGATTTTACTTCTATGGTGATTTTATCCATTATGACATTAAAGAGTATTGGGCTAGGACTAGAGGTCGACAAGACAAGAATTCTTGTCTTGTCTTGAGACAAAGTCAAGACTTGACTTGACGTTTTCTTGACATATTATATCTTGTCTTGACTCAAGAAATTTCAAGATCTTGAAATTTCTTGATTAACCGGTGACACCGTACATGGTGATGTCTTGGCATACTTTTTATTGCGTTACAGTGGTAGTCTGTACGTGTACCTGTTCTGTTATATTTTTGATGCCAGTTTCTGAGTAGTGGTGGTGAAAAGTACATTATATTAATATTATATCTTATTTTTTCATAAGTGACAGTGACTGTTCAGTAAACAGCCATTTGGCTCCGATTCTGGCTTAGAATATTTACCTGTGTTAAATTTGATATTTTTTAAAATCTAGTTTGCAATTTTACTTTCAACAGGATTATCATTTATTTTTTTTAATTTACATTTTTGTAAATCGTTCCAGCAAAAAATACTCGAAAAAATGTGTTAAACAAATTAAAATTTTCACAAATAAATACGTTTTAGCGTTTTCATTGTTAGTCAAGATATTTTAAGATTTCTTGTTTCCTTGACAAGAAATCTTGGTATTGACATGAAATTTCTTGTCCTGTCTTGAAATCTGAAATTACTTCGTGTCTTTATCTTTAATTTTTAATTGTTACACTGCTCGATTTTCCATTTTTCAGACGCTTGTACACGTTCTCTTTATTTTTATGACTACACGTTAAAACTTAAAAAAAACGAGGTAAATCTGGTTAGAAAGGTAACTAACTTTTCAAACAATAGTATGATATCCTGTAAGTGACATTGTCAGCTGCGTTCAGTTAGAATTTGAACTTTGTACAGACTTGCAGTTGAGTTGCAAGTAGTCAGAGCTAATAAATACATCCGCAAGAGTTACAGCAAACCGTAGTAAAAAATTAAAGACATACCATTTAAATTGTGAGTGGGAAGAACAATATTTATTTCTAGACATATAAAGAATGGTGTTTTTTGTGTAACGCTTTTGTCTCCCTTGCTAAAAAGGAAAATAACAATAGGCAACATAAAACCGTTCATTTGACTTTTGAAAATTGATACGCTTTACATTCCGCCGCTGGAAAGGAAACGTTGAGACAATCGAAAAATCAATTATTTCAACAACAATCAACATTTTTAAAACTGAGGCTTCCTATCGTGCAGATAATTGTACAAAAGAAGAAGCCCTGTAAGGATTGGAAAAAAAATAAAACATGCAATTTTAGAAGCTGCCGATTCATTATTTGCTTTAAATATAAAAACGAGACAGTATCTGCCATAAAAACACTGCAAATTTATGCCAAACAATGACGAGACGAGTAGAAGTAATGAGAAATTATGTTTTTTTTACAGTTAAAACGTGAATTAGTCCGTGGTCATAACGACGCACCGCACTTAGTATTGTATCATGGCATCCGCGTGTGCAGAGCTATTCGTCGAGTGTCCGTTCACACGCCCGGCGGGCGATAAAATCGTTGAACAGGCGCTAAAGTGAATTTAAATCTCATATCGATAGAAATCTATATTCCGATGGATCATATAATCAAACCCAAAACTTCATTAACAATAATATAACGAAAACAATGAACATAAATTAATTTAAAAAATGAATTATAACTTAATATTGACAATAAAATTAGAACAGTTTTTTATGGAAATATTTGGATTTGTTGTTTTCTGTTGTTGCAGATAGTTACTGATTTCAACCGATTCCTCATTACTACAAGTCAGAAAAGAACGCATGTTATTATCTGGTGTTTCAGAGTAGTGAGCAATATTTTTAGATTGTCTGCAATGGCTGGTAGAAGGCTCATTATTTTCTACAATTTTCTTAGCAATCTTCAGCTTATCTGCAACTGAATTTTCAATATAACCTTCCGCAACAGTCGTCGACTTTCACTCAGCATGTCTTTTAATGTTGATTATATTTGCATCTGCTAACATAGTTGCTAAGGAACGTCTGAAGCAGTGACCAGTATATTCTTTCGCATTAGAAATACCTAGGTAAGCGGCTATTCTGAATGGTATTTGACCGAATGTATTTTTTCCGATAACCTGTCTCGTACACTTGTCATTTTTATAATACAAAAAAAACCGCTTTTAATCATTCTGATCTCGCAAGGAAGCATATTTTCTGTAAATATCCAAATAACTTGGCGATTTCTGTTCTTTATCGATTACAGTAAATACTCGATCTATCTTCGTTTTGGTTTCTCGTATAGTAATGAATAAGAATGTCTCGAAATCTTAAATGTCGTCCACTGTGATATTTGCCAATTCTTCGCGGCGACATGCTCCAAAAATACCAAAAATCAGTGCTACCTCAATAAATTCTCAGATTAACACACTGAACATTGGGAAAACATAAAATTAGAACTTACTTTCATCATAAGATACAAATCGTCTGGTGCTTCCCTCAAAAATAACTCGATATATCGGTCGTGCATAAAATTTTGTATGTATTTCGGGCGTAATTTGCTTATATGGACCTATAGTCCGTACACAATTTGTTGATAGCTCACTGCAAGTTTGACCCTCATTAGAGAACTGAAATACAGAGAGGACAGGTAGTATGATATAATAACAAAAACCAACCTAAAACTGGCAGTTTAAGATGTTTTCGACTAACCCACCTTGTATCTGAATAAATACAATACAGCTATAAAACTTTTAATCCGATTATGTAGGTATTTTGAGTGGAAATGACTGACCAGTGTCGTAGAGTATATGATTAAAACATTACGTTACTTTAAATAAATAAATATATTAATATTCTTAAACTGTAGGTACTGTAAATTGTATTTTTATTTTAATAAAATTTCTTTATTTTATTTAAAAATAAAAAGTTACTTGCAATTTGTAAAAGATACATTTATTTAATTAATACCTATTTTTAAATGATATAAACTACGATTACTTACAAAACTATTCAAATTCAAAATAAACAGGATCATCTTCGGAATCCGAGTCGTCTTGCAGGTTAATAATTAGCGGTTGTGTCTCTACAGTCGCATCAATTATATTGTCAAGATCCCACATTTTTTGTTCTTCTTCTATTACATGTCTTACTGCATCTCGCCAATTTTGTTCTGTAATATGTTGTAAAGACTCATATAACAATTCACGTACAGCTTGTATTTTATATGACGTATTTTTTCTAGCCACATAGCTTTTCATTTGTGCCCAAATGAGTTCAATTGGATTTAATTCGCAGGGGTAGGGTGGAAGTCTAAGGACTGTGATGTTTCGTCTTTCCGCCATTTTGTCAACTACGTATTTCTTGAACTTAGATTTGTGTTGCCGGGCAATTTTTAAAAGTTCTGCTTTAACCATTCCATCTTTGTAAGGCAGGGACTTATTCCGCAGCCATTCAATGATATCCTGTTTCTTCCACGCAGTCGTTGGAAGTCTTTCTACTAGTCGTGAATGATAAGGTGCATTATCTAATACTATAATTGAGTTTGGTGGTATATGTTCAATCATCTGCTCAAAATACTCTTCGAAAACATCAGCTGTCATCTCCTCGTGATAGTCTTTTGTGCTTTTGGATTGAAATTCCAACAAACCATGCTTAGCAAATCGTTTTTCACTGCCAATGTGAGAAACTATTAATCTACTGCCTTTACCAGAGGGTGGGGAAATACCAGTAGACCAACCTTCCATAAAGGCTTGCCTGGAGCTTGATATATTTTTATCTGACCAAATTTTTGTGAGAGTATGACCTGCGTTTACCCACGTTTCGTCCTGATAGTAAATTGGCTTTCCTTCAGCCCGAAATTTTCGTATAGATCTTAGATACTTTCTTCTCCAACATATTATCTCTTCCCGGTCAATCAAAAGTGATTTTCGGTCTGATTTCTCCCACCGGAAATTTAATTCTTTTAAAACTTGCCACAATTTGGTTCGTCCGACATGAGGCAAATCCGGGTCGTCTCTAACTTCTTGTAAAATTTTGTTTAAGTTGGGTATTTCTTTTTTGTAAAAAAATTCGTGAATTTTCCTTCGAATACCATTTTTGGCAAATTCATCAATTTCAATAGGTTTTCTCCCCCTCTTTAAGTATTCGTTTGTATTTGGGTTAGCTATACCTTGTTTTTTTCTTTCTGATAGGAACCTATATATTGTTGACTTCCCTACGCCCGTCATGTGGGCACAACTCTTGATTATGTTCTGAACAGTGTTTGTGGAATTCTGAGAAAGCAGAGCATCGTGAACGTTCAAAACAATAGTCTTCTCTCTTGGTGAATAGACAGACTTACTGACTGTACGCAACAGTACCGGTGTAAAACTTGATGATGTTGATGATGATGACGAAGCCATCGCAAGCAATCAAACAAAACAAGCAGGAACGAAAGGTACGTATATGTTTGTAGGAATATGAAAAAAAGTTACTCACGCACTGCACAAAATTCGCAAAATAAATATTAGAGACGTTAATTACTGCCGTAGACGCCGAAACACCAACGAGCCGTAAATTAAATGCGATCAAAAACGTACTAAACCTAATGAGGGTCAAACTTGCAGTGAGCTATCAACAAATTGTGTACGGACATGAATAAACACCTCAGGAACCTCCGCCTATGATTTTACGACTATTACGGCCGTTTTATGACTTGGACGCACATTTTGTGCTATCAACAAATTATGAACGGACTATAGGCTATTGCTTACACGCTGCGGTCCATAAAAGCCTATTTTACGCCCTTGATACATAAATAACTATTTTATGATGACGATGCCTTGGATCCCATATTAGACTTTGCGACATATATTTCTATAAACTTTGCGCTCGCTGGTTCAATCCATATTTGCGATTTTAGAGAGATATCGCCGACACACGCTAATAGCGCAATGAGTAATTTTGACACGTACGCAAGCGCAAACTCAATGCTACGATAATAGTGGATAAGGGCTTCCGCTATTTGGGTTGACATAAAGGAAGGTATTAACGTAATACGATATTTTGACATTTGGGATGGAACATATTGATTATTCATAGAACAGAAATTTTTAAAAGTAAAAACAGCATAGAAAAAGTATATATAACGGAATATTTCAGATATACACACTTCATCTATGAAAAAAAGTATATAAATCAATAGTATATTTCATTAGGAGTCGAGAAAATAGACTTTTCCGTTGCGCAAGCACAGAAAAAGCATTTATGGACGTGTAATGAACGATATTTTTCATTATATCTACCTGAAAACCACAAATTGTTAAGATATTATCACTAAAAATATCAAAAAATTGTCAAACAAACAAGCGGTATTTACCCCGTTTGCTAAGTAAATAAACAAAAAATTTGCTATTTCTAGAGAACTGTCAATAACAATTTTAATTTTAATTTCTATAATAATGCAACCAATTAATAATTGTAGTAACCTACCTATACCTACTTGAGTTTTTAGCCTAAAATTTAAGGAGAAAAAAGTTCTTGTTCATAATAATAGTTATTGTTACATTTTAAAATAAACTATGTTGTCTTTAATTGTAGATAATATTTTGTAAACTTATATCTCAGGTGTTGATTACATTTGGTAAAATTATTGCGTAGTCGTAGAAAAAATAGTGTACATTATTCGTGCGAAAGTGACTTTTCACACTCGTATGAAAAATGTCACTTTGCGCACTATATTATAGCAATAAAAAATTCCATAGATCTGGCATAAAATGCAAATGAGCCAGAATAGGCGCGTTTCCAAAACTGCTCGATGATACGGTGGAAAATATTCCCTTTGTCGTGCAAAACAGTTTCGACGATTCGTGTAAGGTCGATTATTATTTTCGTAGTTCATCCAAAAATAAAATTTGCATAGCGCTACTTTTACCAGAGCTTTCATACATGCTCCTCGATTGCTGGTACTCTTGACCCGGCCTCTCTTCAAAACAGTTTCAATCTGATCGAGATACGTGCGCCTAGATAGACTTCTACCATTTACACTCGCTTTATAAATCTATTTGTTACCACATCTTCTTTTACACCGATGCATTGCCTTATCCCACTTCCATTAGAGTCACTCCAGCATTACTTCTCAGACTACTCATTTCCGTAGCATTGTTCTGCTTCTTCTCCCAAACCCAACATTCACTACCATACATACATTTAGGGACCAGCACTCCTTCATGCACAGTCAGTCATGCCTTGACACGTTCTGGCTAATCATAAAGTTATATCCCGTTTTTTTGTTTCTCTGCTAACACGCTTTGTTCAATGCCACGGTCATACTTTCCGTCTCTCGTAAACTTTGAATCCAAATAACAAACTGTTTCACTTTTTCTACTTCAATCAGCACCTTGCAGTTTATCATTCTTTCTGACTTACCGAACGATCTTACTCTTTTTGAAGTGATAACTTCTTATGGCACGCTGTGAATTTTTCGGACGTTCCCAAAAGCGTAACAAAATTTTAATATTTTTTAAAAAAGTTGGACAATCGGGGATTTAAACCTAAATACACTGACGTGCTTAACAGATAGCTGTACCATTCAGTCACCACGCACTCTTACTTCAAACGTCCAAGTTTAGATATACAAATTATATAATTTTGACATCATGTTTATTGAAGAATGTTAATTATTAAATAAATAAGCTGTTTACTTTCTTAAAAATGTTTGATTATTTCATTAATTTAGCAAAAATTTTGTATTCATTCATAATCCTCTCACCCAAATAATTCTAAATTATTTATTACGTAAAATACGCGTTCAATATTTAATAGTTTCTACGCAAATTCGTCTAATGCACCTTATATGCAACAAAATCTGGACATCTGGAGTATGGCCAAATGATTGGATACAGTCAATATACGTACCGTTACATAAAAAGGGTAATAAAGAGGTATGCAGTAACTTCAGAACGATAGCACTCATAAATCATGCGAGTAAAGTTATGCTACAGGTGCTGCATGAACGATTGAAACCTTACCTTGACTGGGTTTATCCCGGGAAAAGTCACTCGAGATCAGCTAATAAATGTCCGAAAAGCTGTACGAATACAATGTCCCAGCCATTTTTTGTTTTCTTGATTACACCAAAGCCTTCGACACTGTGAACTGGACCATTTTATGGAAGGTTCTAGAAGAGATGGGCGTACCGAACCACCTAACACATCTCATAAGCCAACTGTATGTACACATGTTGACGGTCAATTGTCAAAGGAATTCCAAGTAGAAAAGGTGTCCGACAAGGGTGCATTCTTTCCCCCTCCTCTTTAACATTTACAGGGAGTGGATCATAAGAAAGAGAACAGATGGCTGGTAAGGAGGAATATCCATTGGCGAAAGAAAAATCTCAAATCTCAGATACGCGGACGTCACGACAATCTTAGCAAGCAGTGAAGAGTAAATAAGAAACTTATTAAAACGAGTCGAAGAAGTTAGTGCAGAATCGGGGTTAAAACTCAACAGGTGGCAGTGAAAAGGAAATAAAAAAGAGGATCGGGACGGCAAGGACAGCGTTAGCCAAACTAACAAAAGTATGGAAAGATCACAACATAAGTAAAGCTACAAAACAACGCCTTATGAAATCCCTTGTATTCTCACGGCTCCGAGTCATGGACTATCAATGTGGCATGTAGACGCCGGATCGAAGCTTTCGAAATAACATGCTATAGACGAATGCTTGGAATTCCATGGACGGCCCGCAGAACAAACGCTTCAATCCTTTCAAGAGCTAAGAATTGCGGAAAATGAATGGTTGTTACCAGACATCCAAAGAAACACCCTCAAATACTTTTACCATGTTATTCGGAGAGATGAGTTAGAAAAACAAGTCATCCAGGGGAAAGTTGACGGAAGGCGCCGAAGAGGAAGATCACCGAACAGATATATCGATCAAAGAAAATCCTGGACAAACCTCTCCATACAAGAAGTGATGCGGACTGCTGAAGACAGAAAAACCTGGAGAAGCTTGACTGTCCCGGGCATACATTCAAGGGGTCACGACGTCTGAAACCAGACATCGACTGAAGAGAGAGAGAGAGAGAGAGAGAGAGAGAGAGAGAGAGAGAGACGCAAATGTTTTTTGACATTGCACCATTTAAGTATCGATAGTTTAGTAGTGTATTAATTAGCAGTAATATGTTTTGTCATGCAGTGTATGTATTTAAGGTATACGAAGGTCACCGAAAATCCACTCCACAAACATTAAACGTTCTGACAAAGCTGTCGCTGCTCCTTTGTTTGTTATTATCGTGTTACTATTTTATGATATATATACGCGTTGATTTTTATATTGAGCCGCCCTTATTTATAATATTCGCTATTTTAAAAGACTGGGCGACACGAATAATTTATAAAAGCTATAGTTTGTAAATAGTCATAACTTCTACTTTGAAATCAAAACAAAAACGGAACAACAAAAATAAATTACGCACAGCATAGCAACTTGCTTGCGATCGATAATATGCCACTATTAAATGGAAAATAAATACACCCTGGGGCATTTTAAAATTATGGCAGAGATGTGCTTGCATTTACCTGACGCTCCAGCTTTGCAAGTACATGCAAATGGTGGTATATTCCAATTTTCTGAATCCAACTCTAATACCCCAGACATCTCATAGTAAGGAAAGCGCTGGATTGCAGGCAATGTGACATGATTTCGATGGCTGAATAGACTCCTTCCACAATGGATTTTTCTTCACAAATCCCAAATAAAATAGGGTGTCTACTGTTCAACACTTATTCGCCCGACTATTATGTGCTGCCTACAAATAGCCAAATTCAAATACACCTCTTCATCATCCATGATACACTGTTAAATTATTATAAATTTTATAATTGTAGTAATTCTATATTACATATTTAAGAAAAATAAAATTCGAAAATAAAATGACACTGACAGGAACTTGACTATCTATATTGCATTCGTAACGCATAGGCAAGTACTTGGCATACTTAATTTCCCCAAATAAAATAAATAGTCCAACAACAAACACATTTTAAAAATTAAGCATAGGGAAAAATCACGTAACGCGAGATGGCGCTGTCAATGACAAAATGTCGGATCGAGGTGTGAACAACAAATATTTGATCACTTTTGTAAAACCTGAGTTTTTATCGAAGGGAATTTTAGTTATCTCAGATATTTGAGTTGAATTTTTGTGTTAAACTATTGGATTGAAGCTGGATTTAAGGTTTGTTTTTGACGTTTCAGTTTTTTGTCCCTGGATTCTTGTTAAATGCCAGTAAAGACCAGGTGTGTCCTGGTATAAATTTTGGTTTGTTTTGTTGTTTTTCAGTTCTGTTGTCCCTGGAATTTTTGAATTCTTGTTGCAATGCCTATGAAAGTCGAAATATTGTTGAAATCACTATGAGTAATCACAAATAAAATGATAGATCATTGGACAACAATATCAAACTTACCACCGAAAAAATCATCTTTCACAAAGTGCTTGCTGCAAACAAACCTAAACTTTGAGATTGGTTTTCCTATCTTTAATGTCATTAGTTTGTTGTTCACACCTTGACAAGTTCATACGATCAATAATAGATGTCGCCCACTCCGTGATTTTTCTTTTTTGACCCACAGATTAATATCCACAACACGACACAATGACCGACTTTTCCAGTAAAATCACCAAACACCACAACTGAAACACAATGAAAATAACTAATTGCCTTAGACATTACTTACAGTTCGCCATGTTTATTTGCGACTTACGGCGCCCTCTACGGTAGTTGCAAACGCGAATTGCAAACAAATAAAAAAAAGTGTGTCAATGTTCGCCATAACGTCGTTATGTGGCGATAAAACCTAGTAAACACATATAACTACCTGTCAAGAGAAATATATTCTTCCCGGCTAAAAGGCATGCACCTTGCTACAATTTATAACATATTTTAGTGCACATTTCAATTCCTTATGGAGTGGATAAAAGGTTTATATCTTCCCTATCTCTAAGATTTGCTTCGAGGGGGTTATTCGTCACATAGACGTGCGTGACATTCATTTCCCGAGGATACAAATAAAAGAAACTATGGTTAACAGATTATTACCAAATCCAATGACAGTAAATACAAAACAAAATCCAATGCACGTCATCAATGACGTAGATGCTACAAAGCACTGGTACCACCCATTAAAACATTCAATACATTGATGCCATTTTTATTGGTAGGGTAAAGTTGCCCAATTTGAGGTACTTTTTGTTTAATCACCATAAAACTGTGACAAATGCAATGAGTGTAAAAAAAGTAGTGGGATATGGGTTCTACATCCCTTGATCCCTCCAATAAGTTTCAGTTGTTTCCTTCTTTCATATTTTTTTTTCTGAAAAGTTTTAAAAAGGTGAGTTGAAAAAAAGGAAGTCCTAATTTGGGGTACTTGCGTTTCTCAATTCGGGATAGTACCCCAAATTAGGAACAACTATACAAAAATTCTTTCAAAAATGAAAAAAAAAATTATTTGGTAAAACACAAACCACAAAAAATAAATTCATACCTTAAGATTAAATATTTTAAGCAGTTTAGGCGAGTGTTTGAATTTCGGGATGCGCTATTATTGTAGGAGAAAGTGGCCTAAGATGAAATGAAATCTCACTGGCATAAATTGCCAGGACAAATACAAGCGAAAAGACGAGTAAGCCTTTCGCCAAGAAAAGCTAATCAGCTTTTGGAGTTGGAGTTTGACAAGAAAGACTTGAAACTGGTGACGGAACTCCTTACTGGACACTGCCCTTTGAGGTATCACCTGAAAAAGATGAACACAACAGAGAGTGTTAGTTGCTGCTACTGCGAGAACTTTGCTGAAACTGCAGAACATTTGCTTTGCGAATGCCCAGCGCTTTTATGCAAGAGGCTCAAGTTTCTGAAAGGGGCCTTCTTAAAGCCCTCCGATGTCAGGAACTTAGCTCCCAGAAAACTAATTAACTTTGTACGAAGTCTCGGAATCCCGGACCTCGAACAGATTAAGGGTTATGCACAAAAGATCTGATAGGTCGAGGTGCTTGAGAGGATGCATAGTCTTCACGACCCTCCCCCTCTCCCCCAACAAACTACAATTTAGTTCTCTTAGATGCAACGATGACCCTATGATAACAATGGTTTATAAAACACCATTCGGGAAGGCAAAAAAGTTGTTTTTGCCTCGTACCCCTAAATAAGAGCATACATATTTCGTGAACGTTAAAAAATAATTGATAATTGATTTACCAACCAATGTTTCCAAATAAGATTCGTTATTTTGGCGAAAATTTGGCTTCCTGAACAATGTTTAGTGTGTTTTGGTTATGTTCACGAGCTATTTTTCACGTTCAAATTTTAATTTGTGCAATTTTCATAAAAAACTGACAATAAATACAAAAAAAAAATCCGATGCAGATCATTAACGTAGATGATTAAAACCAGTAATTTTTCTTCTCAGTCCTTTTACCCTCTGGAGGGTGTAGCGATACTATTTTAGGTATATGTTTGAATTTGTTGTTTCCATGCGTCATTTTTTTAATCTGTCGGTCCACCTCATTGGAGACCGTTCTCTAGGTTTTTTCCGCTCAACTTTTTCTTCGACCACGAGGTTTTCCATCCCACCTGTTCTTCTACATATGTGGCCAAAGTAACTGAAATATACTCGATTGATTTGGTTTAGTAGACGCTTTTTTATTATTAGTAGAACAGAGGCGTTTGTTCTGTGTTCCACCCATGACACTCTTAGGATTTCTCTGTACACTCATAATTCAAAGGCTTCAATTCTGTTTCGATATGTTTTCTTTAGTGTCCATGTTTCAGCGGAGTAAACAGCAATTGGGAAGATCAAGGAATTGGCTAGCATTATTTTCACTGTTTTCGTAATGGTTTGATCTCTCCATATTTTTATGAGCTTAGTTGTTGCTGATCTGGCCATTGCCAATCTTCTCTTTATTTCCTCTGAACAGCCTCCATCTTTGGTTATCAACGATCCCAGGTACACAAACTTGTCCACCACATCATATCTCGCTACGTTTATAATATTGGATGTGTCATTGGATCGATCGGTAATCATTACTTTGGTTTTTGTTTTGTTGATTTTTAAACCATATTCTCTACTATAATTCTCTAATTTGTTTATTATATTTATCAGTTGTTCTTCGTCTGCTGCAAAAATCAAGGTATCGTCCGCATACCTCAGGTTACTTATTTTTCTTCCTCCAATTGATATTCCACCTTCCCAATTGTCAAGGACTTTTCTCATGATGTATTCGCTATATATGTTGTACAGGAGGGGTCTCTATCCTAAAAACTCTGGACACTGTTTGTCCTGTTCTGACCTTGGCGTTATTGTGTTGGTAGAGTCTTTTAATTAATGATATCAGATGCTTGGGAACACCCATTTCACCCATCACTCTCCACGGAAGTGACCAATTCACAGAGTCCAACGCTTTCGTATAGTTCACGAAACACAAATATAATTTTAAGTTGTCTTCCCTCGCATTAAGTAGCTGATTTCGTATACCTTTACCTGGTATGAAACCTCGCTGTTCATCCGATATTTGTGGAAGTAGAAATGTTTTCAAACGTTCATTAATGATGTGAAGTAATACTTTGCTTGCGTGTGGAATGAGAGTTACTGTTCTGTAGTTATTACATTCCGTCGGTGATCTTTTTTTATGAATGGGGGTGAATATAGATTCGCACCATTCCATTGGCCATTCGCCCGTTTTCCATATTTTAGAGCATAACGCGTGCATTAAATCTGTTCCGTAGTGTCCCATGGCTTTAAGTATTTTAGCTGTAATACCGTCTGCCCCAGTTGCCTTCCTGTTTTTGAGTGTTGTTATAGCTTTTTCTACATCTTATTTTAAAATCCCAGGTTCTCTTTCTTGTGGTGTTGCTTGTTCTTCGGATGTTGTCTGCATTTATAGAAAGTTTAGTGTTTGTGATGTTTGTACGTTTATTTCTTTTATGTATGTTTGTCATTTACACTTACTTTACACTTTTAAAATCTTGCCGATCTTGCCAAACGAAAAATAAATAAATAAATAAAATCCGCCGAACACAGATCTGTCATTAAAATACATTTTTGTTGTCAGCAATTATTATGAGTAATTACCTTCTTTGTTGTTATTTGAAGAACTATATACCTTCCTCATTCATTTTATAGTAGTATTTTATAAGAAATCTATACATCACCCTAGATTTAATCCAATCGAAAAATCAAGCAGTCACGGAACCCTGAGTATAATATTTTAATCTTTTCCCTTATGTTACTCAGCTGGTAATAAATAGTTTGAACATTAAAATTAAAATTTAAAACATATTACATTTTATTTGTACAATTAATATTAATGATAAATATTTAAGTTTTTTTTTCATTTCAGACTAGGTAAAATTATTTTAAATTTTTTTTTTCAGTACTTTAATTTGATAAAATAATTTAGTTTAACGGGTATTAGTAAAACTGTTCACTACACAATTAGTAGCCCTTGAGTTGGAATAATTTAGTTTTATAAAAGTAACTTATAACATTACACACAATTGGCTTTAAAAAGGAAACTTTAACGTTTAACGTAACAACACAAAATTGTCGCCCATCATTTGGGCAATTAGTAAGTTTTTTAAAGTTACACAAAATTGGCACCCCACTTTTGTAACTTTAGAAAAACAAGTTAGAGTAAAACAATTTGGCGCCCAACTTTTGGGGTTTAAAAAATACTTTTAGTAGGCTATAACACTTCAATTTAATAAAAAACTTCGTATAATCTATTCATAAATATATTCTCATAAAAACTAAATATTACCCGATAGGTATATTCTCATTTTAAACAAACAGCACGTCACTGATTACAAGCGTGGCCATAAGTCGACAATAATGTTACAGCGTTGCCAGCACGAGGACGGGACAAAGAGAATCGATTGGTATTCTTTGTCATACTCATGGCCACTCTCGTGTAATCATTGCGACAAAACAGAGTTTTATGAATGAAAAGTTGCGTCTCCTCTGGATAATAAGTCTATGCATGTACCCATATCTGGATACGCCACTGAGTAAATTAGAGCGGTTTATTTCGAGGGCAGAGAAACTTATCAGGTTATAGTGACGTTTAAGAAGGGTTGAATAGTCAGCAAAATTCGTCATTCATCTATGGTTACGTCTGCTGCATTTATAGGATTTCAAACAGGTAAGCACTTACATATTTGTATTGTTTAAAAAAAGGGAGATACCCAAGAAGAATGCGGTGGAAATTATTTAAAAGCTGACAGACTTAGAAAACGAGTTATCTCTATCTCCTTTTACATGATATGCGAGGGTTGTCTAATTATTTTTTCCGGTTAGCCATAAAATAGAACGGCTGTGTAATCAATACGCTTCGACATCTATTCAAACCCTGAAGGGCGTATTACGCCTGCTGTAAGCCGGGGCGAGATAAGTTCAGTCGAGTAATACACAATGTAATTAGTATTCGAGTTTTCAATTACCGTCGATGGCGCTGCGAGGCACAAACAAATATGGAGGACTGAAAGTAATGTCAAAGGCAGTCTGTTTTAGTTTCATCTACAAGTTACTTGTGATGTTGTTTAGTGATTTTACAGGAAAAGTAGATTATTGAAAGTGTCGTATTGTGAATATTTATCTGTAGGTCAATGCCTCATTTTTTAAAAAATAATTTAACGAAACAGATAATCTGGATTCATAATTTGTCAGCCATATCCATGTCTGGCGTATTCATCTGATGGTATCTTATCTAAAGAAAGAAAACGCTGTTACATATTATATTACATATATATGAGAATTATAACTGCGACAGGCATTGAATTACATCTGAATTACATTTTCAACAATGTGTATGCTGTTTTCTAAAGAAAGACCTTTGCTTTTTTAATTTCAACATAGCCTCGGAAATACAAGTAAAATTTAATTTATTGAAAATCAAATCTTCGCGCAATCCACTTTGTGTTAAAGCATTTTAAGCATCCTGTTTTTTAGTTTTTCAGGGTCGAAATCGTTAACAATACGGGCAATAAGCTCAAATTGTTGAGCGTAATAGCTTACAGCTTCAATCCAGGTGCCCCATCTTGTAACAATCGGCAATTTCTTTGAGGCAACGCGAGAAAGTGCTTTTAAAAACACTTTCTTGGTCGATAATATTGACAACATTTACATTTGTCGGAACGTACCAATTCGGCCCGAATAAGAAATGAGAGGTGGTTCTACAACGAATGAGGAAAAACACAGAAATAATTAAAGTAATAAAAAGCTGAAAACTCGAATACTTCGGCCACGTGATAGGGCACCCAGAGAAATATTACCTTCTTCATTTAGTGATGCAGGGTAAGATTGCCGGAAGTAGAGGTCCAGGACGAAGAAAAACATCTTGGCTTCGAAATCTTCAAGAGTGGTATCGCAAAACATCCGCTCAACTATTCCGAGCTGCGATAAACAGTTATTATAGTCAATATGATTGCCAACGTTCGATAATCGGACAGGTTACCGGAAGAAGAAGAAGAAGAACGTTTCCAACCGTTGACAGTATCATCACTAGTTCATATTTTACATATAAATTTTGTTCTTTACTGCAATGTTTTAACTGATTTAAAAAAAAATAAACAATGCGTTGATGGAATAAGCGTCCATTCGTAGTGATAAAACGGCGGTAATTCCCATTAATGGCCACGTAAAAATCCACATAAAAAAAGTAGAAACATGTTTTCAACAGGTGTGGGTTATTGAGCGTTATTTTCGTCATCAAAGAGATAATAACTAAAATAAGAATATAATACTTTCTTGTCGGAAAAAAGCTGGAAAGAACTAGTTGTGATCGCGGCCACTTTGAAAACACTCATTTTTTTGGAGTATTAATGGAATACCGTCCATCCTGTATAATTTAATTTAAAATTTAAATTAATTTTAATTTAATCTACGAACTCTGATTTACATACATACATACATATAGTCACGCCTTTTTCCTGTAGTGGTAGGCAGAGACCACTTCCTTCCACTTCCGATACGGTTCTTACACACGTCGTACGCTTTTTCCACTTTCATTGCCGCTTTTATACATACTAGTCGGTTGCTGGTACTCTTGACCTGGTCTTTCTTCAACCGACTTGTCCATTCAAACTCGCCCTAAGAAATTTGTTTCGTCAATCTTCCTTCACCCATCCGCTCTACGTGTCCAAACCATCTAAGCATTCCTTTATCTATCTTTGTAACCACATGAGATAAGAGAACGCTGTGGTAAAAAAGAAGATGTTTATAAGGCGAGTGTGAATGGACGGAAGTCGGTAGAAGTCGACCTCGGCGAACATCGATCTCGATCAGATCAACATTGTTTTGAAGAAAGGCACCACCTATGGTTAAAAGGCGTGACTATATGTATGTATGTATGAAACCACATCTTCTTTTACACCACACCGTTTTCTTATCTTACTATTCTTCACTTTATTCAACCGAGTCACTTCGGCAATAATTCACAGACTACTCATCTCTGCAGCATTAATTCTATTTTCATGCTTCTTCTACCAAATCCAACATTCACTACCATACATAAGTGTAGAAACCAACACTCCTCTATGCACAGCCAGACGTGCCTTTTTTGACACTTTCTGGCTGTTCATAAAGTTATACAGTGCCCCATTTATTTGTTTTTCTGCCAATGTCATTGTCATACTTTTCAACTCTCGTAAACTTTGAACCCAAGTACACAAACTCATTTACTTGTTTCACTCTTTGTTCCCTAATCAGAACTTTACAGTTTGTCATGCTTTCTTTTCTTTCAAAAACCATTAAATTTCGTTTTGCTTACATTTATTTTCAACCCTTTGATTTTTAGGGCATTATGCATTACATAACATTACATTACATCGTCTGCAACTTCTCTTCAGATAACGCTAATATGACTTGGTCATCGGCGTAAAGAAGGCATTTGAAGAACAAATTATTTATTTTTAATCTATACGCATTCTCTTTCAAATCTTTTAAACAATCGTCTATGTATAAGTTAAACAGCCATGGCGAAGCCACACATCCCTGTCTCACACCTTTTTCGATGTTAAACCAGTCCGTGTAAGCTTCGTTTATCCTGACACAAGCAATGGAATCCTCGTTAAGTGATTGCAGTGCTCGTATTAACCTACCCCATACATAGACAATGTCAACGACAATTCACTCCTTACCACTATGTCATAGGCCTTTTTTAAATTTAAGTTGCCGACTCTGATTTACCCTGTAAAAATTATTTAACACCAGTAGTTGATAAATTTTTCGTCACGAATAAACAAATGTATTCGATGATATTATATAAATTGTTCAATCTGTTTTTCTACATCTACTACCGTTTCAATTACTGTTGTTTACTCTTATCTAGGACATCGCTTACAAACACAGATATTAATCTTCCTCTTATGAAATGAAAGACGTGCCTTTACAGGTGACTTTTGTCAGCCACCGAAGAGAGTATGCCAAGTGTTTTCAACATTCACACGACTATCTTATCACAACACTAGATGGTAAAAATTTTATTTGCATTTAAGTATTACATTCGCATAAGTAAATAAAAAACTAATGTGCTGGGCGTTTGGATAAGAAATGACGCCAAGCCACTCTCTTTGGAGGGGTCGTTAGAGGTATTTTTGGTGTATTATCTGGGGCTGGAAAATCTCGCGACCAAACACCACGAGATTTTCGTCGGATGAAATTGGCAGTAGATTCAGATATATTAAGGAGGCTTCTAACGTAATTGAATTTGCCAATTAGAACGCTCCTTTGTGCCCGCGCGCGTATTTGTAATAAATATAATCCCTTTTATCCAATCACGGTACGTCGGCACTAAAATGGAAAATTTAAAGACCTTCGATGATTTTCACGCCGAAGAAGTACGGAAATAATGTTGGGAACTAGTTTTCTCTTTGTGTTCGCATTTTTCGAATCCTTCCCAATCATGGCAAACATTATTTTAAATCATGTAAATCGCACGCTACGAGGGTGGTTGTTTAAATGTTTTAAATGACAAAAAGCGTGACATGACGAACTTTTATACCGTGCTTTCATTTCAAAAGCAGCCAGCCAGTCCAAATAACTTTTGATTTTGCGTAAATGTAAGAAAAACAAAAAAGACGCCGAATTTTAAATCAAGGACAAGGTTTAAAAATGTTTTTCTGCTGTTTCCAAGTGGCACCCCTTTAACATTTACTTCAATTTGTGCAGCTCCGTCGAGAACTCTGGGATTATTATTTTTAACAAGTAAATGAGTTTGTATACTTGGGTTCAAAGTTTACGAGAGATGGAAAGTATGACAGTGACATTGAGCGAAGGGTGTTGACAGGAAAACAAATGGGACACTGCATAGCTTTATGAACAGCCAGGAAGTGTCAAAAAAGGCACGTCTGGCTGTGCATAAACGTGTGTTGGTTCCTACACTTATGTATGGTAGTAAATGTTGGGTTTGGCAGAAGAAGCATAAACATGGAATTAATGCTGCGGAGATGAGTAGTCTGAGAAGTATAGCCGGAGTGACTCGGTTGGATAGAGTAAAGAATAGTGAAATAAGAGAACGCTATGGTGTAAAAGAAGATGTGGTTACAAAGATAGATAAAGGAATGCCTAGATGGTTTGGACACGTAGAAAGGATGGATGAAGGAAGTTTGACGAAACAAATTTATAAGGGAGAGGTCGACCTCGGCGAACATCGATCTCGATCAGATCAACATTGTTTTGAAGAAAGGCTAGGTCAAGATTACCAACAACCGACGAGCATGTATGAGAGCACTGATGAAAGTAGAGGAAGCAAAAGATGTGTGTAAGAACCGTAGCAGAAGTGAAAGTGTATGTATGAATTAATTAAAAAAAAATGAGAAATATGAAATGTTTATAAACCTTTTAAATAATTGTTTTGAAGGTTATACTAATGATGCTGGCAAAATCAAGTACCTCATTGTATTTAACGTTTCTACTTTATTTGTACCATAGGATTTTACATGGGATGTTCAATTTATAACTGTAATATCTTTCCACAAAGTTATGAAGATGAAGTCGAAAGTTTTTTCCATGCCAAACATGTATGGTTTTAAAATGAAAGCACATAATCCTTAAATAGTGTTTAAAGTACTTTAAATAATTTGTTTTACAAAAATTTGCGCCTGCTTATTGAAGTTGGCCAAACTGAATATTTCAATGGGTGGTATCACTGCTTTGAAACGTCTACGTTGTATATAACATGCATTGGGTTTTGTTTTGTATTAACTGTATTTGTAAATTTGTAACTGGGGTGTAGACGGAGAATCCTTTGAAAAACAATATGGTAACACTGGACCACTCAATCGGCAGTTTCGATCTGCAAATAGGACGACAAACCTTGTATTATAAAGTTTGTGTAATTTAGAAAATTTAAATAAAAGGTCATCATTGCTAATGCGTTTGGTTGGAAAATGAAAGCGATTACTTTTCTGACATACAAAGGATAGGAAGTGAGAAGTAAATTTTAGAATATGAAATCGTGTTGGCTTAGTCCTTAAACCCCTTTATTAAATTAACTATATAAATCACGTGTTGCCGTAGAAAGGACACAAAAGGAATTTATTTAGACAAAAAGACCCCGATTCATTTTCGCTTCGCAGAACAGAATAATTGGTTTTTGTGTAAAAACGAGTATTTATCATGAGGACTTAAAAATAATGGTTAATTATTTGGTTTTAAAATTTAAATGAAATTAAAAATATGTCTCTTCCACTTAAAATGAAAAGAACGCGTTAATAATCCGGTCAATCTAGACATAGATACATAAATTCCCAACAAGCTGAAAGTTGGTAAAATTGTTCAAAAAATAATTATAAATAAAATTTTAAAATTCCTTATCATTTCCGTTCATGGAAAAAAATTTACTCAAGGTCAAAGGTCAAAAAATGAGTTTTTCGTGATTTTGCAAACCGGTAAGCTATATCATAAAATTACCTTAAAAAAAATTGTAGATCATAAAAATATCTATAAAATATGTATCAACACTTTTTTTCCTAAGAGCCACCGTTTCTGAGATGTAAATTAAAAAAACATTGTGAACTTTATTCGTCTGATTCGTAACCCTTAAATACTTCTTCGTGATCGTTCTTCTTCTTCTTCTTCTTCTTGATCTTCTTCTTCTTTTTGATCTTGATCTTCTTCTTCTTCATCTTCATTCAGGGTGTAAGAAAATTGCGTCAATAGCGATGTATCGCATGTCACCTCGCTGGAATCAAACGAATCATCTACTGTTGATGATTCAACATTAGAGCATCCCTCCTGTAAAATCATTTTTACATACATTACAGCTCCAGAGATTTATATACGTGGCATACTCATGCATATTATGACGATACAACATTTACAACTTTTTGAATCGTTATATTTCAAAAACGGTGGCTCTTAGAAAAAAAAATATAAATACATATTTTATAGATAATTTTATGATCTACAATTTTTGTTTGGCGTAATTTTATGATACTGAACATTTTGCTGAAAATCGCGAAAAACTAATTTTTTTGACCTTTGACCTTGAGTAAAATTTTTTCCATACGGGAATGATGGGGAATTTTAAAATTTTATTTATAATTATGTTTTGAACAATTCTACCAACTTTCAGCTTGTTGGAAATGTATGTACCTTCACTCTTGTTTTTTGGTCTAAATTGACCGGACTATAACTGCCAGCTATGGGACAACGTACACAAAACAACAAATTTATTGGCAGCCCACGTAGAGGATATCCATTAATCTAAAATTATTTATAATAATTAGCATTATTTTCGATGTGTTTATCTAGAGAAACAAAAATAATTTAAACCTTGACGCAAGAATAAACACGTTCCTACCTATTATATATATATACAAATTTATAATTTTGTAACAACGAAACAAATGCGTTTCAGACTTAAACAAATAATAATAAATAATGTCGTTAAAAATTATTAAATGTCAGCGGCTTGCGTAATTCTTTAAAACAACAATTGTTGAGGGAAAATTCACGAAACCATCAATCCCGATATTTTACAGTGAACAGCCCACGGAGGCGATGCCCAAATACACAAAATTTTCGAGGATGTTTGAGACTATTAATTTGTTAATAATTTAGACCCCTTCGGCTAGGATGACCTAGGTATCTAGAGCTGTATGGTGTAAAAGTGTAAGCGATAAATTATTTTCATTATTTCCATTCGAGGGTAGATAATATTTTGGTAATTTTATACTATCACGGTCCCCTCGTTTTTTGGCTCTAGAAAATCAAAAAGTCAACATTTTTGAGCGTTTTTTTAAATCTTCGTTTTTACGGCGGATTTACATCCCTGTAAAGTTCCACCCCCTCTATTAAAAATTCGAAATTTATCTTAAAATTCTGAGTCCTGTTTCAATAGTTCTAGAGTTCCTGATAGGTATTAATAATAGTTCTGATATTTAAAGGGTAAAGAAATCAATTTTTCAAAATGGGGGGCAAACTCGCTCCTCCCCACTTTTGAAAAAGTGAATTTTTTTTCGGAGTTCTGGGTAGATTTAGAATAGTTCTAGAGTTCCTGATGATTTTTAAAAATATTTCCGGCGAATTTAACCCCAAAAAAAATTTCGAAAAAAAAACCCGTCCCCCACTTTTTCAAAAATAAATTTTTCTTACGGTCATTTTGTTTGCTTCAAAGAGTTCTAGAGTTCTACAAAAAGGAAATTTCGAATAATTCAAAATACAAAAAATCACAGCATTTTGAAAAATGTAATATAGGAAATTTTCAATCACAAGTTCCATATATACGAACTTCGTTTGATGCTTTGCAAAAAAGTTATAAACGATTATCTTCAAAGAAGTGTTTTCATAAATCCGCCGTAAAAACAAAGATTTTAAAAAAAAATAATCGAAATCGGATGGTTTTTCAATTATCTAGAGCCAAAAAACGAAAGGACCGCATCATCTTCATTGAGCTCTTGCACAAAATGAATCTTTGAGGGTTGAAAACCATGCAATTTTAAAAAAAATTTGAAAACTAGTACGTGAAATTTCTGAAATTTCTTTTAATGTTCTGGTACTTGAATCCACAACAACAATTCCTAAGAATGCAATTTGTGCAGCCTCGTTAGTAACACTGCATAGCCTTGCAATATTAGCAATGGATCCAATTCTCATACATTTAGATGCCTTTCACTGAAAACTCTTACAGTTACCCTGGTAATTTCATTGTTTTTAAAATAGAGAATGACATCGAGCTATTCAAGTTTCATGAAAGAATAAAACATGTCCCCTTTGAAAACAAAACGCAACATGTCTAGGGTTTTCCGAAAAAAAAATTCTATGGATAATATCCGAGATGGGTACTTTTAAATGGGCCACTATGTATTAATACCCCCTTCTAGTGTATTCAAATAATCGTGCTTGAATAAAACGATCTGTTTATATTACGATGTTGTTAAAGAAAAACGCAAACATTGGGGACATAATCTAAAAACGATTTTATTTTCAAAAAAAAAACTATCTATAATAACTAAAATGATGTTTTATGTTTTAAAAAAACTAACTGTGATATACTAGAATTAAGTTTTTTTTTTAATTTCATTAACGATATTATTTATTTTTTTTTTGAGTCAAATCTCGATCAGCAAAAATTGAAAAATATTAAATTCAATAACAAATAAGAATGACATACCAAAAATGATAGGCGACCATTTCTGCCAATTTAAAAATAAATCACTAGAGTCGTAAAAAATTGCGGATTGTAAGAGATATCGTCGTATTAGGCCGTTTTGAACAGGTCTACCTCGCATTGAGTCTCTAGTGGAGAGGCTCGCCGACAGACTACTTCAACTGACTCTATGCTGTTTTGTTGTAAGTGCCATTGTCAGTCAGAGCTGGGCGGGAATTGGTTATTTTTGCGTAGAAGAAAAAATTTTAGTAAAAAACTCTTTGCAATTCGATTTACGAGGTAAAATTAACTGGTAAATAAATAATATGCTTTATTATCTGTTACATTCCTATGTACTCTAACGTTTATCCAGATATTTAGCGCCGTACCTAGGCAAAAAGTTTGAGGGAGTTAGAGCAGTTGCTGACAAGTTTTTCTAATAGTTAAATAGATAAACTACAATTTTTTTTGACAAAGCTGTCGATACAAGTAATGTTACAATAATTTTTAAGAGCTCTGGGAAACAGGCTCATTTCATTATTGAATTATTGAGCTGAACAAATTCCTGCGACTCTACTGAGTGCTGATTTCTGATTTAGTAGTCACGCTTTATTTCGGGAAAGGGGGATGAACCCCCAAAAAAGCACTCAGTTACGACCGATATTTACCACTTGACGTAGGTACAAAAAAAACTTGACAGACCCATTTTGAATGGCCAGTAGCCCGTTAAAAAAAAGCAGTTACAATTTGAAGTAACGCGTCTCAACTCTGTTCCAAAACGCCGTTGTAGAATAGAATGAGGGTTCGCGCGCATGTGTTTTACCCTCGAGGGATGTCGCCGGCGGGGGAGAGCAGAGTAAATTTTATGATCAATTTTTTAAGTTGTTTTCTTTACCTAGTTTTTCTTAGATTTTCACATTTTCTGTGCTTTCATCCTCACTTACTAACCCACAAAGCTGGCTAATTTTTTTTACATTTTATTACTTAACATATACATCATTTTTCTTAAATTAAGAAATGCAAGACAATTTTCATTAACTGCGGTAGGTACTTCAAAACCAGAAGTATAAATCTCATTAGGCCTGTTCGTTTGTCATGCTCACGCTGCTCAATAAATTGCAAAGATGTGCAGATTGATATGATTTTCGTAATACAAATCCACGAAGAGCATTTACCAACTGCTGAGTTCAAAGGAACACAAAATCCACACCAACACAATAATTTTTCGTATGAATAAAGAAGTACAGTGCAACAGAAGTAGCTTGGCGGGCGATTAGCCTCTAAAATAACAAATATTCGGCTTAATATACTTCACATTCGTAAACTTCTTCCTCCGATTGTACTCTTTTAGACTTTTAGAGGCTAGTCGCCTGCCAAGCTACTTCTGTTGCACATGTTTGAATTCAGTCGAAAGCACTTTGCAATAATTTATTAAAATATACACTTTATATACAAAAGTACTTCTTCATTCATACTACAAAAGTGTATTCAGCTTCACACGTTCAAATAATTTTCCAACTCAGAATTTGCATCAGTCACTTCACCATTAATTATACTGAATTTTCTATTTATTTTTAATGTCAGATTTTTGAAATTCTGCTAGATCAAACTGATATGATTTTTCTGCTCTACCTAAATTGGTGTAGCAAATAAATCCTGCTTTATCTGGTGTATAGCAACTTGCTCCTGTCAAACAAACAGTCTCTGATCAATTGCTTATAACAAACGAACAGTCGAATACTGCTCAAATCAGTTTTGAGCATGACAAACGAACAGGCCTATTGTCTACGATAAAGCTCTCCTAAAAGTCCATTAACGAAACTTTTATGGCATTCCTCGTATGACGTAGGAATTTGTAATAAAAAAAATACATTTACGGTTGATAAATTCCGAAAGCCTGGACAGCCAAGTCTATGATATAATTCCTATTACCTGCGATCCCTTGAAAAGGATACACAAAAAAAGACGCGTATTGTGCAAAAATACTTAAAAAAATTGGTTTTACAAAGCGAATTTTGCAAAGTCGTTGAAATTTCGGATTGGGTTTGACCAGATATTTCCACATTTTACCTGTCGACCGGTCTAGAAAAAGAAAGGGAATAGAAAGAAATGAGAATAATTTTGTTAGGACTATTATTCTGAAGATGTGTCCGCCGTACATTACGACTAACCATGATTTACTGTTATCACCACTATCAGAGGCACTAAAAAGAATCAATGCCTTTTTTTAAGAGCGTGGTATCTGTATATACTTCGAAATAATAACGGATTGCTCTAATGTACGGGGTGATCTAAGTTACTATACATTGGAGTGGACGTCGTAGCCGAAGCAATGTAAGAAAAACTGAGTTAATAACAAACTACTTTTATTAATATAAATTAAGGTCACAATGTTTAAATTTTTAATTGCAGTATTTTTTGTTTTTTCTTGATGAGGCATAGCTATCCATGCTCGCTACAAAGCCTTAAATAATTGACGAAATTGACATAAAAATCTTTTAAATATTCCATCCAGTTCTTCGGGCAGTCCTGATGTTAACCTCTCCTCTCTATAGTCGGGACATTCCGATATTAAATGTTTCACACTCAGTTCTTCATAGCAGGAGACACATCTTTTGGGATTTTTTTTCTTCAGTAGATGCTGATGTGTGTACCTAGTGTGGCCAATCCTGAGACGGGCTAGGATTGTCTGTTGCTTACGAGAGATTGATTCGTTCACATTCAAAATAAGAATAACCGATTTCAAATTGGGAATAAGCACAATTAAATTGACACCAGGCAACGTCAAAACGAGAATTGTTTTAAAATAAATTTGTGTCTATCTAAAAAGTTATCCCAGGTATACGTGAACTGTGTGTGGGGTGGATTAAGTGGATTAAATATGCCGTATATAAAGCAAAAAGATGCTGAAAATGTGAGAAAGGAAAATTTTGCATTATATAATTACAATGGAGATTGTAGCTGATACCCTGGGGATACCCTGTCTAAAGACATCAGAAGCAAACAGCGAAGATTATAAAATAAGACGACGTGATTATGTACAACAACAGCTATTGAATTATAAAGCAGATAACATGCCAATAATGTACATAGATGAGACTAACTACAATTTATTTATCTCGAGGAAACAAGAAAGGTCACATAAAGGGACCCGGTGCAGACACATTTCTGCGGGTAGCCGTGGTGCTAACATCCAAGTGATCAGATGCATAGGAAATTTAGGATTAATTTGCTATCACATTAGAAGAGGATCTTTTAAGAAACCTCAAGCTAATAAATTATTGCGCAGCTGCTTACGTGCTGCTCGAGAAATGTATCAAACTCCGGTGGTACTCGTGGCTGATAATGCCCCTTGTCACGCTGACTTTAAAGAAATGTTCAGGGAAGAGGAATTCGTCGATAACTTGTTGAGACTAAGCCCCTATAGTCCTACATTTAACCCAATCGAACTCGCATGGTTAGTTCTAAGAGCTACTGTTAAGCGAAATTTGGCTGTCCAATTACCGCTGATCTTAGCAGAAAGCTTAGCAAATTTAACACAAACTGAGTTCTGCCTTCAGCAATTGTGAAGAATAATATAGATGCAATAAATGCTTGCGTAAACAATATCGCTCATATTTAAAGATACAGTCTAGTCCCTCACTGTGGACATGCAAAAGAGTCGTGGGAAAAACCTGGTATATAAAACCGAGGGTAAGTCTGTGGTTATATCAGGTGGTATTACTACCGTCACTAACGTATGCAGCAGTAGTCTGATGGCCAAGGGTGGAAGGGACCGGGGCTGTGAAACTGTTGAGAAGCCTGCAAGGAAAGTTCTTGCGGGCTGCAATGGGGGCAATGAGCACCGCTCCTACACAGGGACTACAAATAGCCCTCAATGTACCTCCTTTGGATCTCCTGATAAAAGATCGGGCCAGAAACACTGCATACAGACTAAAGTATGAGGGTGGGTGGAGGAGCAATGGGATCGGTCACACCAAGATCGAGGCACTCCACAAACACACCTTCACAACAAAATCGAGCAAGATTCCGAAAAAGACCTTGATAGGAAAAAACTTTAAAACAAAAATTCCAACCAGAGAAGACTAAAGAAGAAAACACCATTGACTAGCCCAGGAGTGAAACGATGGTACACTGACGGATCAGGGTATCAGGGGCGCTACGGGCAGGTGTGTTTGGAGCACCCTGCAACCGCAGGAAAAGCATACCTCTGGGGAAATACGCCTCAGTCTTCCAGGCCGAGGTCTTTGCCATACAGAAAACAGCGTGACCAACAGTGAGATTGATATTCTCACTGACAGTCGCGCGACCATTGGGGACCTCGTGAGTTGCACCACGGTGGTGTGGGACTGCATGCAGGCCCTCACTAAGTTAGCGACTGCAAATAAGGTCACTCCACTCCTACATGGGTTCCTGGGCACACAGGGATAAATGGAAATAAGGTAGCCGATGAACTGGCAAAAAATGGCTCCATCGTGGAACCAAGAAGCCAGTTGGTCGGATTCCCAATTGCCGAAGCGAAACATGAATTGAAACTAATCCTTGAGCAAGAACATGTCGCTCAGTGGAATGCAAATACTGGCAGCAGAACATCAAGACAGCTGATGAAAAACCCTCTTCAGAAGAGGGCAGACGCACTCTGGACGATGAACCGGAGTAGGCTAAGCAGCACGCTTAGCCTGCTCACTGGCTAATGGATCCAAGTGATCTAAATGAGACAGGGCCAACAGAAATCCTGCGGTTTGCCAAAACCAGCGGACTGAAATTCTAAAGCCCTGAAGACACAGTGGTAGTCACAGATGATCAAAAGATCTAGGTGACATAGGTGCCTATACCAATGGCCCAACCGCAAGAATTTAATGTAATGTAAAGATACAATCCTAACGCTTTAAATATGATCAATATTTCATTTTAAATACAACTTATTTGTTATTGCTGTTATTTTGTTTAATTTTAATTTTATAAAATAAAAGAGTTTCTTAGTTTTAAGTTGATTATTTTAAATTTGTTGGTGTTTATTCCTGTTTTGAAATTGATTATTCTTAATTTTATTGTGCTTATTCCCAAATTGAAATTGGTTACTTTTATTTTGAATGTGATAAACTAATGTCAGGTCGAAAAGTCGCATTTTAAAAGTGTTCATTCTCATTTTGAAATTGTAAAGGTATAGTGTGTTGTGGTGTTTGGTGCTTTTGTCATGGATCATCTTACGAAAGGTATTCCCAGGTCGTTGGTAACATATATATTATTATTTTTTCTATACATACAACGGTAAACAAATGTTTCGATAGAAATATGAAATCGCCTGACGGGCCGCGTGTTGGCTTGCCTGATCTAGATAAATAAAAAGAGCCTATAAAAGACAGTTCTTTAAAACAAATTAAACCAAACTTCAAAATTGAATATCAGAAAATATTGACACTACGAAACTATGATAGAAAGTGAGATAACCCCGACTATATTTAGATTTTTTTTAAGCATCTCGGAGTAAGGTAATTAGCATTTTAAATTAACGAATTGCGCTACTTCTGCGACAAGATTTAATATTTATTATTCCATTATGTTCGGTTATTCTAACACGCCTTAAAAATTCATAAAGTAAGCAGCGACTCAAAAGCTTTTTGAAAGTATTTACAAGTCCAAACATTTTGCAGTTCGGTTGGCTATATACCTCCAAGTCAAACTATTGAGATAACCCTCGTATGCAAATGTACCTGCTTATTCGTGATAAACACTTGGCGTACGAAAAAAAGACAATGTCAAAGTTAAATGTAGAGTGTGGGTTATAGGGGGTCTTGTTATTAAGTGACATCTTGAACTTTATTGAAAGTAAAGGGTGAACATAACAAAGGGCATGACGACAAAGGAGGGAGATAACAATTAGCCGAGGAGTGTGTGCACACTGTACAGCCAGCGTCTCTGTATTCTTCGCAAAGATGATTAAAAAAGCACGATGTTAAGTTTAATACGAAACGTTTTACACTGAGAAAACGTAAAACTGTATTTTGTAGATACCAATTTGTAGTTTCTACAAACGGCCCAAAATAATATAGTCTCAGCTACACGCCACCAGGTATAATATAATTTGATATAAAAATGTTTGCAAACCTAACCAAAAGTTAACTGTTGACTGCGTCGGTCGTCGCCTTGAGCAAAGTATTTAAATGCTGTTACCTTGAAAATAAAAAGTGTACACGATACCGACAAATCGTTGGCTTCTTGTTGATTTATTATTATTATAGGCATTGAATCACAGTATTATAACCAACAGCCAGCGTTGTCAAAATAATAAAACGAATATAAACGCGCCATCTTAAATTGGTAAAAACACTACTCTATTTTTTAAAACACATATTTAAATTATAATCATCCAACAATTATTATACACACACAGTTCATCCAATAAATAATAAAAATAGGGCACATAGTTTTTTTAGACAGTACCTAATTGTAAGTTCTTTAAGGTAGTAAATAAATATTGTTTAAGGATATTTGCAAAGTAGCAACATTGGTTTGGTTAATTTACTCGATCTGAATGATTTCAACAGGTTAAATGTCGCCTTCAGTTCTGCAGTACGTCCATAAAGTAACGCATAAATTCATTATTAGCTAGGTTAGGTTAGGTACCATGTGAGTGGGTCGTGAACGCCCCTCCACCGCGACCCTTAGAAGGTCTATTGTGGCTGACCCCTAGAGGTCACAGTTCACCGCACAATCCAGCCCTTCTCACATAGTTCATGGTTGTATAGGGTGAGATTTTTTTAAAATCGGTAGGTTCTAGGTTGGTGTATCCAAATATGTTGAACCTTATTCTTCCCAGGCCGGGGCATGAACATGGTACATGTTCAGCAGTTTCGTCTTCCACGCAGCAGAACCGAAAGTCCGTTTGTTGGTTCAGATCTATCTTTCTGAGGTGGTATCTTAGACGAAAGTGTCCTGTAATCAGTCCTGTTAGAATACGCAGGTCATTTCTGCTCCATTCTATGATCTGCTTAGTTGTGTTGCTCGAGGGTTGAAACGGTAGAAACGCCTTCGAGTGGGTTAACCCTGGTATGTCGGACCAGTATGTGAATATTTTCCTCTCCACCCAGTCCGAAATAATTGTTTTGGCGGCACTTGTGATGACTTCAAAAACCGGTTCTGGTCCAGTGAACGCAGATTCGGCCCCCTGTTTTGCAAGGGTGTCGGCTTTTTCGTTTTCCTTCACCCCCTGGTGCCTAGATACCCACAGTAGCGTCACCCTGTTCTTCGCACCAAGGTACTCTAAGGATTCGATGCAATTCCATACAAGTTTAGAATTTATCTTGTTGGAGCTCAGTGCTTTTAAAGCAGCCTGGCTGTCTGATATTATACTTATGTTTTTGTTTGCTAGAGGTCTGTTGGTCAACTCTTTTGCACACGATTCGATAGCGAATTCTTCAGCCTGAAAGATTGTAGCATACCTGCCAAGACTGGTAGATATTTCAATCTTTGGTTTCCTGCTGAAAACACCGGCCCCAACTCTATCTGGGGTTTTTGATCCATCTGTGTACATTACGTATTCAGTCTCTGGGAAGAGGATTTGTCCCCTCACCCATCATTATTAGCTAAATTAACAGTAATATAAAAAAATGCAGAAACAGGTGATTTTTTATTTTAATTTACTGTACAAAAAAATAATCTATCACACAGGGTGATTCAAACTGGTACAGGGTGGCCAAATTTGTTCGTTATTTTAACATTTTAACAGAGAAAGTTTAGTATTTCCTGCCATTTGTTTTTTTAATTTGACGTTAAAAACTGTCATAAACATCCAAGTACAGCAAATTTCACGAATATACGGTGGTTTTGGATTATCGTTAGAAACTCGATAACCAGTATTCAACTGTACATTTAAGAAGTACGAAAGTTAATTTCCCTAATATTTTTAAACAAATTTTGTTGTTGACGAATTTTATTTTATAAGGCACTTCTTGTTTGTTTGTTAGCACAGTTAATTTTGCAATCAAATCTGTTCTTAATGACTGTATTTATTGAACATAATAAGAGATGTAGGTAAGTAATCCAAACAAATTTTACTAATTAACTAAGCTATTAAGCTTTCATTTAGCTTGTTGATTCATTTTTGTTAGATTTTTTGTTTGTTTTCTAGAAAACTAATTAGGTTATCATTGTAGTGGGTACAGACATTAAAATCGTATAGTACCGATTTTTAAGAAATTATACTCACTGTAAATAAGAAGTTTTTTGTTTATCTGGACGAAACTTGGATTTTTGCTAAAGGTGGAAGAAGGTGCTAAAGAATTTGGCAGGATGATAACATATAGTCTATAAAACACCGACGGTGAAGAAAAAAGAAGTATTATTGTGCATGCAGGTGGAAAGCATGGTTTTGTTGATGAGCGGATGTTTTATTTTCGTCAAAATTAAAATCGGCTGATTATCATGACAATATGGATACAGAAATGTTTGTGAAATGGTTAAAAGAGAAACTATTACCATTGTTGCATGAACTATCTCTCATTGTATAATGCTCCGTACCATTTGGAAATTTTAAATAACCAACCAACAAACTCCTGGAGAAGGTACATATAAAATAAAAGAATGGTTAACGAACGAAAATATTTCATTCCCACAGTATTGCTTCAAGCCGGAATTATTATCGATAGCTGGCACGAAAGAGAAAAATTTACAAATCAAATTATACTCAGCTATAGACATCGTGTGCTAAGACTTCCTTCGACTTATCATTGGTATATTTGGGAATATGCAAAACTTATTATGACAATCACATTTGATCTAATGGTTACAGTGATGCGGCTGTTTTGGAAACCTGGTAACGAGCACTTAATACTGCCACTCTGGAAATTTAGGAAAAATGTGTCACAAAATGTGAAAATTTAATAGAGGAATGGTGGGTTCGTGAAAGCCGCATCGAAGCATATAATCCTGTTATCATTTACAATCCGAATGAGGATAGCGACTACAGTGATTCCAATTATGATGACTATAAATCTGATGCTTGATAATACCGTAAGTACTACATGCTTAAACATATTTATTAAATTGGTACTAATAATTTATTTTTAATGCATTCCCTTCTAACATAATTAAATATGTGCCAATTTCTAACCAAAAAACTCATCGAGAGCTACATCAACGATTTGTGTTCACAATAAAGCAAAAAATAAAAATAAAACCTCTCAACAAACACATAATAATGAACAAATATTTTTCGGGTTTAAATCTTAGGGGAATTTACTAATGTACCTCTCAACATAGTGCGCCCGTTAAGTCGATGCCTCGGTGACTAATCCGATACCGTCGTATATTGGTGAAATGAGCTATACAATTAAGATGACTGTGATCGCAAAATTGAATTCTGCGAGTACGTGATGAATCAAAATATCAATTTAATAAAAATTTCATTGATAACGTTTTATTTTCGGACGAGTCAACTTTTTATTTGAACGGGCATGTTAACCGGCAAAATACCCGATATGATGAAAATCCAAATTGGATGCAAGATACATTAGTTCCAGATTTTACCGAAGTTTTCCCTGATATCCAAATTGCCAACACTTTAGACTGCAGAATATGGTTTCAACAGGATAGCGCACCGCCACATTTCACTATAGCTGTGCGCCAACAGTGGAATAGCCCGCGTTATCACCCCCCGATCTTATTCCAGTTCTTTTTATAGGCTTATTTAAAATCTAAAGTCTACCTGACAATATCCGTGACCTTACAACCTGAATCAGGCAGGAAATGCAGAACGTAACACCCGCTATGCTACAAAATGTTAAAGACAAATTTGTCACCAGGTTATATCATTGTTTAATGGTAAATGGAAAATAATTTGAACATTTACCGTAAATTTTTCTTGGTATGTTTTTGTTACAGTGTACGTTTAGTCTTCCTCAATTATTTTATAAATATAAAATTGCCATAAACAACTTTTGCATGGGATATCCGCAAATTGAAAAAAAGGGGTGTTTCGTTAAAAAAAACTGGTGCTGACGTCATCACTCAAAGGTTATTCACCCTGTATGATAGATTATTCTTTAAAAAAAGATTTTTTAAAATAAAAAATCGACCTGCTTCGGGATTTTTCAAATTACCTACTGTTTATTTAGCTAATAATGAATTTATGCGTTACTTTTATGGTCGCACTGTATATAAAAGACCAGTATAATCGCATACCATAATTGCATACCATACTGAACACGCGAATCATCTTAAAAAAATGTACATACTTGTCACGATAACCTCCTAAATGTGAGAAAGCGATATTAAATTAGTTACACGAAATTACTTACAACAAATGTCACATTTTATCGAGATAAACAATAGTTCTGACAACGATGCAGACTAGTTTTAACGATTTGTTTCGAAATTCTTTCGTAATGAATTCATTTCAGAACAACCAGATTTCAACAAACGAATAACGAACCCTGACGAATATTTTATGGCTCTGTCAAATATTTTTATTGCGTTGCCGAAACCATAACGCACCATGAGATTCGAAAAAGATAACATTTATGCAGATATTAAAAACCAAATCATAGGGCCCACCTTCTGAATGGTATCATAATTTGGTGCTATTTTAAGTTATTGTCGGGAAATTTGATACGCCAACTTAAATGTCAAGTTAGCGTAGCGAAGATATGCATACAAGAAAACATTAAAAATTTATATTTTATCCCATAAATTTGGTGCTATTGTAAAATGGAACATTCTTAATTTGATGCTATCTTGAGCCACTTGCAGATAATTTGATGCTTCGGCCGTTTCTAAGAAAAAAAGGATAATGTATCTTAAAAAATTGATTTTTAAGATACATTATCTGAGAGTGACTTAAAATAGCACCACCAATCAGAAAATATAAAACTGGCGGTACAAAATAGGCGGAAATTAAAAAAAAAAGTTGCTCAATTTGTTGCTAATTAGTTGCCAAAGATTTTGTTGCTCGAACCGATCCCGAAAAATCGCCAATTCACGTTAAACAGGCCAAGACAACAAATATCAAACGATCTGAAAAAACGGAATGGACCAAAATTTGTTGCTAATTTGTTGCTGAAAAACCATACTAAAATAAATAGAATTTTTTTCAAAATTTACATTGAACATGCTAACTTTGTTGCTGACTGTTCCAGCATCAGCGATTATCACTCCATTAAACAATAAAAATTAATTCGATTATGTAATTGATGAAAAAACTAATTTAAGCTGGCATGGACGGTTTTTGAATATACCGGTCGAAAACTCAAATGATTTCCAGTTTTCTATTTTGTTGCTAACTCTAGTTACCATAAAAATATTTGCTGCGATGAGCAACAAAATTAAATAGTTTATTTATTGGGTAGTAATCGCGGATTTAAGTAAGCATGTTCGGTGTTAATTTAAAAAAACAATTCCATTTATTTTAGTATGGTTTTTCAGCAGCAAATTAGCAACAAATTTTGGTCCATTTCGATTTTTCAGATCGTTTGATATTTGTTGTCTTGGCCTGTTTAACGTGAATTGGCGATTTTTCGGGATCGGTTCGAGCAACAAAATCTTTGGCAACTAATTAACAACAAATTAAGCAACTTTTTTTTTTAATTTTCGCCTATTTTGTACCGCCAGTTTTATGGAGCTCTTCTATGATATGAAGAAGAAACTAACTTTATATACGTCATTTATAAGATAATCCAAGATACGTATTTTGCAATTGTCGACTTAAGATAGCATTTGACACAGTCAACAATCGAGTAATCGTTTGGACGAATTAACTAATGTCACTAATTAATTATTTAAGTAATACTGAAACTGGCACATGTTTTCCAGACAGACGGCATTACCGAGGGAACCGAAAAATTATGAATAACGATTTTTAACTGTGTGTGTATATGTGTAGTTTTATTATTTCGCAATAAAAAATTCGATCGAAATTAGTCCCTTTAATAAGGAGCGGCTGTAACGTGTTTTGCTTTACAGTTTTCTAATTTTCATTTTGCTCGGGTAGAAAAGTATAAGCGTATAAAGTTCATTTTACGAAAATTAATGGAGCATTAAGTTCGCCGCCTCCCAACAGGAATTTAATTAACCGAAAATTATTAGGAACGTTTAAGAGACAGCGAATAAAATTATATTTCATACCCCCTCAATTTTTCGTCGACTTTGGAAACCATTTGCTTTTCAAACTCGTCGATAGTAAATGTCCACACAAAAAAAATACAATGCAAGAATTAATTTTAAACAGCAATATTTCTGAATTGTTGCACACAATATTTGTGGCCATGAGTTTTGTGGCAGTAAAAATTAATCTTAAAATGAAAACCGATTAATAACACCGAGCCCACCCCAGCCCGCAAAGTTTATTCAAATGCAATTCGCGGCAGCTAGTTTAACGAATTTCAATTAGCTCCATTTACTGACATGACGTCGGCAGAAAAATCAGCTCCCTTGTTGTAAATTTTCCGAAAACATTGAAAAATTTAATTTTCATGTACTTGATTTTCGAACACGAATATCGCCTGTAATAAAGACTTTTTCGATAAATGAACCACACGAAAAAATTGCTCCCGATCCAAACTAGATTGCTCCGTAGTCAGATCATTGAAAGGTGCATGCAAAAATGAAATAATTGTTAAACAATAGCTGTCGCGAATTGCATTTGAATAAACTTTATGGGCTGGGGTGGGCTCGGTCGCGCATGCGCACTTCGCCTGCCTGCGACGGAAAATCTACGAATCAATTGTTTAACAACTATTTCATTTTTTGCATGCATCTTTCGATGATCTGACCAAGGAGCAGTTAAGTTTGGATCGGGAGCAGTTTTTTCGTGCGGTTCATTCATCGAAAAAGTCTTTATTACATGCGATATTCGTGTTCGAAAATCAAGTACATGAAAATTAAATTTTTCAATGTTTTCGGAAAATTTACAACAAGGGAGCTGATTTTTCTGAAGTTTTATCGCCCTAGCTCTCGTTCTGAAGTTATCGTGCGAAAAGTACGAAATGCGGTAAATTTGAGGATCACCTTGTACGGCAGCTACCTGAAGGAATGTACCGTTATGGCCCATATTCGAAATAGGTCTTGTCCTTCGGGCAAAACTTCTACCCTGTAAGTTTTAGTGACCTACCGCCTCTCTGTCTCAAGATATCCTGACCACAAGATTTTCCAACACGCACACTCACTACACACAGACAAAATTTGAAACAACCGTCACGCTGAAAATGGTGCCATTCGACGCATAGGGCCATGAAACGTGCAGCGCACATAGTTTTGGCGATTTTGATTTTTGAGGGTAAACCAATACTTTTCCTTTTTTACCCTTCGGTTCGGGAAAGTAAAAACTGACTGCTAATAATGTGTATTCTGGTTCTCCTGATTTCATTCCAAGTGATTATTTGGTTAACGTTAACGAACGTTAATTGATAAACGTTGAGAAATTTTGTATTGCGGTAATAGATTTAATAAAAAATGTTTATAAAAACTTTAATAAAATACTTTTAGGGTGAGATGGTAATAAAAGTACAAAAATAAATCGTTACTCACTGTTTCGCTAAAGTGATCTGGTTCCTTCATACCATTTCTCTTCTGGAATGTCCCTCCTGAAACAAAAAAAAAACACCCTCATTCAACAAGTGATTAATTGCGGGATAAGTATAAGTAATGATTTAACTCACGACTCCACAACGCAACGCAGAGCATTTTAATCTAAATGCATTATAAAAATAAAGCATTATTTGGTACATCGTCAAAATATTACATGAAAAAGTGAAATTCGCAAAAAAATACATAAAAAAGAAATCAAAAAATGTTTAACTCGTAGAGAGTAGAGAATGTAAAAAAATTACAAAATAATATATCGTTTGAAGACAGTAAAATAAGTTGTACATTAACTAAGTTACTTAATAACATTGTTAAATGAAAATTATAAGTTTGTATGTAGGCAACTGAAAATAATGCGGAATTGTTTTTTTAGATGAATAAAGCTCAGTCTGCATCCGGTTGTACTATTGTAACCTTTTTACATGCGGCTAAGCTTCCGTATCGTGCATAATAATTTTATAGCTAATAGTTTTATTTAATAATATAAAATAATTACAACTTATATCCAAAAAGAAAAAAAAATTACGAAATGGTATTCATAGCTTGATTTTTTTCTTACAATAGTTAATAGAAACATAATTAGCCATTATCCCCACTCAATCCCATACTCGCCAAAATAGAGCAAAAATGATTTCCAATTAATAAGTATCTAGTCATTATTACTGTTTATTATTTATATGTATACCAGTACTCAGTAGTTTATTAGTTTTCTAAATACGTACGATTAAAAAACCAATCTTATCTGGTAACAGGTAATAAGGTGCTATGTTTATTTTAATCTTGTTTTGAAAGTTTTAAATTACTGTTAAAAAGTGTTTACCAATTGTTGGTAGATGATGTCTAAATGTCATCACATCTGTGATTTTAAATAGTACAAATATACTAGACCTAAAATAATAGCAGCCTTAGCATCAGTGGAATTTACGATGAAAATGTAGAAAACACTTTCTCCACACATGTATGTAAGAATAGATACCTACCTAAGTTTGAAATGTTTCATCGACCTAGATTTTTGTTTCACATATGTTGCTTAAACATTTTAAAATTGCCAACTTGCATTTGTAAGACAATTTAGCGACAAAACGAACATCTAAATTAGAGTCGTCATCACCGTCCTGAAGGCTTGCACTTGAAAATCGCATAAAAGAACTTTTTACAACACACATCAGTACCAACGCACAACACTCACAACTTTATACATGTATAAAAATACATCACAAACAATCAAATAAATTAATGCACATTCGGGAACGGTACTTAATTAAATTAAAAATTCCCGTTTATGGACAAAATCGTTGGAACTCGTTAATGTTAATACCTCAACTGCAGTTGATTCATTTCAAACTAGTTGGTAGTTGGTACGGTACGTCAACTTCAACAACCTGTAGTACTGGCGGGAAGAGAAGAGAGGAAGGGAGAGAGAAATACTTTACGTATTCTTGTTATTAATTACCTGTTGACTGAATATTCGATTCTCGAAACTCGATTTAACGAAATTATTTCATAAAATCGAATTGAAAATTAATAATAATTTTAAATCGATTTTAAAATTCTATGGTATTTTTAAAAAATTTACTATGAAAAATTCTAAAAATAAAAAACGAAACGTTACCTGCCAATGTGTAGAGGCGTGGGTGGAGTCCATTATCGTTTGCGATTTTTTAAATTTTACACAACATCCACCTCTTAATAAAAAGTAACAGATGATATTGAAAAAATTGTAGTACTTTTAATAGAAAAATTTACTAGCAAGCAAGAGAGGAAAAAAATAAAAAATACGAAGAAAATATTTTCTTTTTTGTCAAGAATTTTTTTAAACCTCTATATTTCGCCCAATCGTGTACCTATATATGTAGGTACGAAGATTTTTTTAAAACACCTTCGACCCTAGATGACAACTGAAAATTTAAATAGTTTTAGATTTTTAAAAAATATGTATTTATGTTAAAAAATGAAGAAAATCGCTAGGTATGCGGGTATATCTACTGCTAATATATTTAGAATGATTTTAATGTTTTCTTAATTTTAGGAATAATTTAAGATATCGGTTGTGAGTTGTTTTCAAATTTTCGGTAAAATTTTAAAAATTACAATTTTAACTAAGAATTTTTTGAAATATTTGAGGGTTAATCTGGTATAAAAAATAATTTTAGAAATCTATTTTTCAAAAACCAACATTTTTTACTTAAATTTAAGAACAATATTTAGATTATTTGTTTTCTTGTACAGGACCTATAATCACCTAAAAGAAAGAAAATTCACAATATGGTCATTACATTTTTTTGTTAGAAGCGAAGATTATTGTATTTTTATTAAAAATATTGATAATATTGCTGTTTCTTCTTATTGCTTATACATTTTGTTTCTAATGTGTGTAATTTCTTTCGATTGATATAAAATTTATCTCCCATAACTAGACAACCACCACTACACTAGGGCGTATTTTTAATAATCTACTATCGTATCTAATTTTACAAGATAAATGAAAAAAAGATATGCACAATTAGATGCCCTAAGGAAACTTTTAACTTTTCTTTTAGACTTTTGATTTGTAGATATTTGGAAAATAAAGCAGCAACTACAGCAACAAATACAGAAGAATGTGGAAGATAAACATTGCGAAGCATAAATATCTAACAATTTCTACATTTTTCCAGTCGAAAAAAAATGATTCTATATTTAAAATAAACAAGCAAAATTTGTTTACCTAGTTCAAATAAAAATTAAATTTTGAAAATTTCTGCTATTCTTTAAACCTACTGATTCGAAAATACGAAATATTTACAGGTTGGCAAAACTGAACGGCATGCATTAATACAAAAATATTTGACAAGTAGGTTAGAATATAAAAATTAAGCAAAATATTTAATTTCTTGAAATACGAATAGAAAATGTCGCACAGCCACATATTTTTAAAGCCAGGATTTATAAATGTGCCACTGCAAAATGGTGTTGGAAGATATATTGGACAGCTACAAAGGGTTGTTTTAAAATTTTGTAAAAATAATGGTTCCAGCAGAGGAATGAGGTATAATCACATTAAAAAACCTTATTTTATTCGCCTAATAACTATATTTTAGAGAATTCATCGAATCTGATTTAGTTAATTTTGCCAAAAATAATCCTGGCGTTGTAGTATATCTGAAACCTCGAAGACATCGAACTGCAGTTGTGAAAGCTGAATATTGTAAGTTTTGTTTCCATACATAAGTAGTTAATAAAGTTAGTTAAGTTTTCCAATACAATATAATAACATATTCTTATTTAGTAAATGGTGAGGTCCAGTGGTTAAGTTGCCGGAATTTTACCAGAGAAGAAATAGCCAAATGGCTGGAACTATTTAAAAAACAACAAAAAGTACATGAAGGCACACGAATTAGAAAATTGTGGCAAACCAATAACCCCTCTATACAAGGACCATGGACCCCCTTCACATTTAGAGATCCAAAACTAAACATGGCCAAATATCCTAATGAGGAACTATCAGAACTTAAAAATATTAGTTGTCAAGATGATTTGGTGGAAATGTTTAAAAGACAAAAACTTCAAGAAATAGAAGCTGCTAAGGCTTCCAATTAGTGAATGTTTATATTTTATTAGTGTTGTTTTAGAACTATTATAGTTATTAGTAATTAAAATGTGGACATTTTCATCCTTCATTAGTTAAAGCTCTGACTTATTTATGGAGGTGTATGTGGGGCCTCAAAGTTAAAATTAATTTTATACAATACTCACATGCAGTTTGGAACAATCCAATGAAATAAATTATTGTACATATTTAATAAAAAACCAGAAGCACATCAATTTTAGACTATAAAGTGACATCCTGCAATGGAAAAATGTCATCCATACATTAAAAGTGACTAAAGTAAATACTTCCTTTTGTAGGTAAAAAATCCCCTATCAACTTTAAAAAAACAAGCGAGCCTTACAGTAGTCGCATATGATGTGTAACATTTGACAACTCACCTTAGTAATAAGTAATTTTAAAATTATATCCTAAAAAAAATGGGTCTGGTATTATTTGAAATGATTTTTCATAACGAACAATAATTCTTTTTAATGAAAATTGTATTTTATTTAATTGACACTAGGAGTAACAGAAATCAACCTCAAAACTTAAAAGAGCTAAATATTTTAATTGAATATTTATTATTACTTACTTGAATTTTTAACAATGATCTGCACTTTATTGAGATTTATTATCAAAGTTAATATTTAATTATATAGTTTACGCGTATAACAGCAAACTTTATACACAACACTGTAACTTAAGTGCACAGCTGATGGATGACAGTACCTCTCGGAAAATTGGTTGACGTCTATCTGACGGCCAACTCTAACAGCGCGCTTATTCGTCAAATCAAATAGCGCACGCTTTCGCGACTTCCTGTTACTGTTACACATTTCACGAAATCACTTCTACAAATTGCAAGAAAGAGAGAGCAAAGATGTTACACATCAAAAATAGTATTGAAATTCAATGTGTAGTGGCACATTAACTCAATACTTGGTATAGATGCAGAATTTCTCCAAATATAAAAAAAACTGCTAAGAGACTGAAAACATTTTATTTTACACAATATAAAACTAGAAACAATTTTATGTACATTTCAATAAATACTAAAAATCTACGAAATGACGGAAAAAAAGCATTTTTAATGAAAATGCTACAAACAATAAACATGGCTTTTATTGTGCCATTTACAAAAATAAATGCCTTTATCAGTTCGTTTTCATCACAAACTATACAAAGTGTCCACATTTATAGATTCGGGAATTAATTTTTTTATTACTTATTGTCCATTGTTTTAGATGACAGTACATATTAGAAATATCTTATTAAATCGGAAGTGACATGCAAATTCCTTGGTTGTTAATTCGATATTGTTAAATGTTTATATCTGGAAAATAATGCGACTGCTTTGCTTTTATTAAAACTGTTTAGTTACCACTTTTAATTGCAGTTAGTATCATTACCTCATTGTATAGATAAAATACATATTGATGAAATATCGATCCAGGATTGCATCCGTTCATTTGTTAGAATCCGATTGGATTTTTGCAGACGTTTCGCCAAGATCTCACTAGGTTTTTTCAGTGCGTAGCTGAAACGTCTGCAAAAATCCAATCGGATTCTAACTAACAAACGAATGCAATCCCGGACCGATATTTCATCACATTCCACCATCCGTGAATCACTACGCTTAAACAAAATACATATTGTATCAACTTTCTTAATAATAATTAAATATTTCTTTAATGTTTTCGATGACCCATTTTAATTATAAAATATTTGAGAGAACCTTACAAAAAATCTCTATGAAATTTTCTATACCTGCCTTTTATATTTAATACGAGATGACACAGACTACGTCTTTTGGTAGGTGTTCGTGGTTATCTTTAATTTTAAATTTTGTTCTTTCTTTATTTCAAAAATTACTATTAAATAATTTTTCCAATGAATTAACCAAGAAAATGTCAACATTGAAACAAGCTGATAGCCGAGAAGCGCAGTTTTAATGTATCATTTTTAATGCCAGAAAAAACTATTTGTACAATAAGACATGAATAAGGTACATTTTAATATTTGTATTAAAAGTAGGTACGACGGTTAAAAAAACGATAGTTTATATTTCAGAAAGTATAACAATAACATTTCACAGATTTATTAATCCATATTGTGAACACTCCGTAAATAAAAAATAAATATCAAACCAAACGGTTGTACATTCAAAACTGTTTTAACATAAATTTGTAATGGGTAACAATGGTGTATGTGACGTTTTAACTTGACAATGGTAGAAAGAGTAACGTACACGCGACGTCACAGCTGACTAGACTAGAAGCGAGAGTTGACTCCCGATGAGAAAGAGCCTGTCTTCCGAGAGATTATTTCACGCTCTCTCTAATGGGCGGTTCTTACGCCTGAGTCTCTAACCCGATCCTACGACTCAGCTCGCCGAGTGCCCCTCGGTCGTAAACCCCGCCCATTAGAGAGAGTGCGAAACAACCTCTCGAGCGACTGTCTCTTTCTCATGGGGAGCCAACTCTCAGCACGGGGACCCGCAGTCTAGTCTTCGATGTCAATTTTGTACCACGTGCACGTTACTTATCTCAAGCAGTGACGTCACCCTTTCTACTGATGTCAAAAAGTGGCCACGTGGTATACATCATCCATTAGGTGAACCTTTTGAAGTAAAGTATTGTCCATCTAATACTACAATAGGATATTGGTGTATTTAATATCACGAATAAACTATTTTCAATAAATTAAAAATTAGGCAGATTATAAAATTTACTTAAACACTATGTTTCTCCACAAAAAGATCAAACCTTTATTTAAATTTTTTTTATGAAATCGAAAGTTTAAAGTAATGTGCACAAGCCACATATCCACTTTCATCTGAATATCGTTAGCACAAATGCAAGAATATTTTGTCGTATAAGTCGAATCACTTTAGTGTTGAATGGTAGTGAAAATGTTATGTGACTTATCCGTTCAGTATAATTGATGTAAAATATGTTGCATAAATTTCTCACAGAACCAACTCAAAATTTACTGACTGTAAACTTATACAGAAATTAAAAAAATGGTTCTATAAATTATTTTTCTTTAAATGGAGGTTCAACGTAAACATTTTAAAACACCGCCCTGGCATTAAATTATATCACGACTTTATTGCTACGAATGTAGACTAGATTTAACTTAACAAAAGCGGAGTTGAGCTATGACGAGAAATAATTCATATCAAAACTAAATAAAAACGGAAACAACTGAAAAACATTATTATTAAAGTTCAAAACTGTACAGGAATTTCCTAATTCAATAGAAAAAATGCCTTTAAGTCAATAAAGCCAAATAGTAACAACTTTTAACCACTGCTCAATTTTAATCAACTCGTCCTCAAATCCGCTATTGGCTATCCAAACAAACAGAACAAACGAAGAAACGCTGTAAGAAAAATTCTTGCTATAAAAAATCTCTTTTCCGATTCAAATTTGTATATACAGGCAGACAAAGAACATAATATTATCTTTGATGGTATTTATTCTGCTTTTAATCTCTTCGTAAATTCTTCCTGTTGCCTCTCTTTCCATTCTTTCTTAGCTTTCACTCTCTTTAACTGACCATCCCTGAAAACATTTTTAGTAGTAATAAAAACACTTAATCAAGTTACACTGTACATACCACATTAAATCTACCAATCCTCCCTGCTTAGCAATGACACTTTTTACTCTGTTGGCGAAAAGAATAGCGCTTTCGTCTTTTCGTTGATACATAGGAGGTAAATACCATACATCACATACGATTGCCCAACTTGTCATCATCATGTATAAATACTGTACCATTGAATACCTGTAAAATTATAAAAAAGTTATTTAACTCGACAGTACGTAGATTTAAAATTTTGAAAACCTAAAACGAAAATATTTTAATCCTTTACGACGCCAATGTCTTGAAACCGGTTTGCCCCAGGCAAAACTCGCGATGTCCCCGGCTGGCTTTTTGCCCTTTTGTTTTGCAATGCGCAGTCTCGAGTCGGCACGGTAGTAAGTTGCCTCTCAACGCGCCGTCTCGATTCGACGCAATAGTAGTATTCCTCCGACCGTCGAGAACGGCGGTCGTTCAGTAGTATTGTTCAGACAGTCTTAGCGAGCGGCTGTTATACAGCTCTTTTTCCACGGCGATTAAAACTCGCTTGTTACTTGCAATAAGTTGTATTCGTTCAGTTTCCTTTCATTTTTAATTCACTAGTCGGTACAAGTGCATTGTGTTTTTGAAGATAGAAATACCTATATTTTGTGTTAAATAAAAACCTTTAAAAAACTAGCCAAATTGTGATTACTTTCAGTCTACTATAACGGAGTTTAGTAATCATTTCCTCCATGTAGGAAAAGGGAAAGTACAAACCCCCGATTTCTACACTGCTAATCTCTGCTATTATATTACCACTTAGCATTTTTAAGATAATTCCCAAATTTGGATGTAAAGAAAGAATAAATAACATTTAAAACATGTACCTAAGAGTTTTTAAATAATTTAAAAACGTTAAAAAAGTAACATGTTCATATTTAAAAAAGTCTATTAATGTTAGTGCTAATTTTGCTTTTTAAATAGTATAAAAGTATCCTTTGATAATATCGATAAGTGTTAGGAATACTGAAAAAGTTAAATACAAATATGTTTAAATGATTCCTGATAGGTTATAAATTTTAAAATAGTAAAAAAGTACCCTTGCATCAGTTAAAAATTTATCATTTTTGCATGGTGCAAAATTTTAAACAAATGTTTTCGGATTATTTTTATTTTCCTTTAACTAAAAATTTTTTTTTAAGGTATTTACTTGCTACTGTTCCAGAAAGCATCTCCAAACCTAGGATCGTATTTTATGGCAACCGGATAAATAATACCGCCAACTTCGAAGCTGCCTTTTTTAAACTGCATCACTGATGTATTGTTGATACATGTTCCTTCGGGAAAGATCAAGATCGGCGGATTTTTTGTATCATTGGTGTGTTCTCTTAACCTGAAAAATTCATAATTAATTTCCATATTTTATATACACTGTGTTCATTTGAAAAGGACCCCCACCCTTAATTATTTCAGAAATGCGACATATTAGAAAGAAATGCCGAAACAAATCAACTTTTAACTTGAGGGGACAATTGTAGCGCTAATGTCATCTCCTCCCTACTGGATATACCTCTTAAACTTTATTAAATAGCGTTAGGTATAAAGTCATACCTCATTTAAAAGGTCTGGAAAATCTCTATTCAATCATATTGTTTTAACTTTGATACCAGCCTTCCATTATTATTTAAAATTTGTGTTAAATTTGAAAATTACCCACCCTTAATTATTTTAGAAATGCGACATATTAGATATAAATTCCGAAACATGTCAACTATTAACTTGATGGGGACACTTAGCGCTTTGAAAAAATGTAAGGGGTATCTCCAGTAGGGAGGGGTGAATCTGACATTTATGACATTAGCGATAAAAATTTCCCCCTCAAATTAAAAGTTGACGTGTTTCGGCATTTCTTTCTAATATGTCGCATTTGAACACGGTGTAGCTGGCAAGCTCCGACTTTTCACGGGTAGACAAATTTAAATCAATATATTTTTTGTTAAAATATTTGTTACCTAGAGATAAATTATTATTGTTAGGGACTACTTCCAGTGAAATCAGTCGGAGTAGGATAAAAAAACACGACGGTTGCCGAATAACCCTGCTTGAAGGTAAATAAAAAAGTAAGCGAGAATATGTAATCATGTAAAATGTTAGTGTAAAGTAGAGTGGTTGTATGAGTGCGTGGGTGTTTTTTGTTGTTATATTTTTCTAATTAAAATACAAATTTAAAATGGGTAGACCGAAAAATAAGAAGAACTACTCTGCGGAAACAAAAAAAGTAATTGCTAATGTAATTTAATTTATAACAAACGAGCAAAACATGACTTGCAAGTTCCAATTGATAATTGTCGTTGCAGGGTATTGGTTGTGACAGAAATATCGAAAAAGATGTTTACAGTGTTCACGATGAGTCTCAAAGAGTAGAGACAGGTAAGAAACCTTGTATTTCATATTGTTGGTTCCGAATATAAGACTAAACAGTGTGTGGTTGCGGATAACGCTAGTTATTACAATGAGAGTAATTTTTTATTCTGTCACTGTCGAAAATAGCAATCCCAATAATCTCGAAACTATCAATTCATATTTTTTTGTTTACTTTAAATTTTAATACATTTTCTGCTACATAAATATATGGTAACCGTTACATAATATTTACGATACGCCACTGGCGTCCAATTCGGTTGAAATCGGCACTGCACATCTGCTGACTTTGTGAACATGGTGGGCCCCGTTGACAGGGCTTTTTCTTTAAAAATTCAAGTCTACCTTCGCCCTAGATACATACAAACAAACACAACACCACCTATCGGGTCCCAGATATAGGTTAGGTTAGGTTTTATGTGAGTGGGGCGTGGTCGCCACTCCACCGCGACCCTTAGTAGGTCTATTGTGGCTCACCCCTAGAGGCTACAGTTCACCGTACAATCCAGCCCTTCTTACGAAGTTCATGGTTGTATAGGGTGAGATTTTTTTAAAATCGGTAGGTTCTAGGTTAGTGTAACCAAATATGTTGAACCTTATTCTTCCCAGGCCGGGGCATGAACATAGTATATGTTCAGCAGTTTCGTCTTCCACGCAGCAGAACCGACAGTCCGTTTGTTGGTTCAGATCTATCTTTCTGAGGTGGTATCTCAGACGACAGTGTCCCGTAAGCAGTCCTGTTAGAATACGCAGGTCATTTCTGCTCCATTCTAGGATCTGCTTAGTTGTGTTTCTCGAGGGTTGTAACGGTAAAAACGCCTTCGAGTGGGTTAGCCCTGGTAAGTCGGACCAGTACGTGAGTATTTTCCTCTCCGCCCAGTCCGAAATAATTGTTTTGGCGGCACTTGTGGTGACTCCAAAAACCGGTTCTGGTCCAGTGAACGCAGATTCGGCCCCCTGTTTTGCAAGGGTGTCGGCTTTTTCGTTTCCTTCCACCCCCTGGTGCCCAGGTACCCACAGTAGGGTCACCCTGTTGTTCGCACCAAGGTACTCTAAGGATTCGATGCAATTCCATACAAGTTTAGAATTTATCTTGTTGGAGCTCAGTGCTTTTAAAGCGGCCTGGCTGTCTGATATTATATTTATGTTTTTGTTTGCTAGAGGTCTGTTGGTCAACTCTCTTGCACACAATTCGATAGCGAATATTTCAGCCTGAAAGATTGTGGCATACCTGCCAAGACTGGTAGATATTTCAATCTTTGGTTTCCTGCTGAAAACACCGGCCCCAACTCCATCTGGGGTTTTTGAGCCGTCTGTGTACATTACGTATTCAGTCTCTGGGAAGAGGATTTGTCCCCTCATCCATTCGTCTCTCTCCGGAAAGAGGACTTTGAACGACTTTCCTACGTGTATTTTTGTAGCTAGCAAGTCAGGAACCATCCCGAGAATTTGGTGGTTTTTTGTTTCACTCAGTATCCCGGAGTGATCTCCGAGTTGCTCTCCATTTATTTGCTTTTCCAAAGACAGGAATCTATAGGAAGCTATCCTGGCCTCCCTCTCTAAGAGAATATCTAGGGGAGGGAGATGTAGGTGTTCCATCGCTGCCGTTGGTGTGCTGGACATAGCTCCAGGGTCCCAGATATGGTTCTAATCCAACATTTATGGTGAGCTTAATAACAGTCCCACCTATTGAATCCTAGCTTATCTATGGACCAAAACAAATATTTTGTTTGAATAGGACCCTCATTGGTTAAGTCGTTCAGAAGTTACACGATCACTAACAGACGCACCAACGATTATATATGTAATTACTATAAAAACACGCACTTATTCGAATGAAATGTGTTAAAATTTCAAGTCAATCCACTACTTTTCGAGGACACAAACATATGGAAGCTGAATTTTTATATATATAAAGATATAACGCTAAGTAATAGATCGAGGTTAGGAAGGCAGGAACCGCATTCTACATATTATTATTCTAAATAGGATGACATAGTTCTTTAAAGTTGTACAGTTTCATTGCAGAGTAAAACTTGTTGTGATCTAATTGACTCAGTAGATAAATGAACTAAGAATATAATTTCTCTATTATCAACATTTTCTATTCCATTAAAATTTTAAATCACTGTTCACTCAGGCGAGCAAATCGTAGAATTATATTTCAAGCATAAATTTGTTTACAAACATTAACAGTTTATTGTCATGAATGTTGATTATTTTGTTGTGACAAACAATTCTATTTGCAAAATAATACTACTAAAAAAGAGTGTTGCACGTTGAATAAATACCTAAATCTCCATTAATTATTTCCATCGAAAAAAATAAATAAACGTGTACTAATTGGTATAACGATAATTTTAATTGAAGCGTACATACATTTAAAGTCATAAATATTTTTAATACCACTGCTGAGGATACATAAATTGCAAATCACCGGTACCAAATTCTTGACAGTAATTTGTGATAAAATAATTTAATGCTTTAATGATAATAATTGAGAAAAACAAATCATTTCGAAGAATACTCGTACTATGCCTTTTTTCGTGTCTATTTGTTAGCTAAATTTACCCAAATGACTGGCACTATTACTACATGCCTTTTTTAATTATAGTTTCAGGCAGTAATTTCAGAGCTGCAAACATAAGGAAAATTGATATTTACTTTAAGTGATTTTTATAGTGATTTAGTATACCTGGATTGTTTCAACTTTTTCCTAACCTGGTACTCGTTTTTGCTGCCATACTAAACAAAACAAAAACTATATGATTTGTTTCATTTATTTGTTGTTTCCAATTCAAATATCTGGGAGGAGAAATAACGAGCAAACAATGAGAATTATGAATTCCAGGATGCTTTAGAAAATTTTTTTGCAAGAACAAATACCTTTAACACAGAAAGAAAAGTCATGATATGTAAAATGACAATAAGACCCGTCATAACATACGCGCGGCAGAAACAAGACCAGATACAAGCAGAACATACAAATGATAAAAACAGTCAAAATTACAGCACTGAGAAGTATACCAGGCAAAATACTGTATGATGGAGTACAAAATACAGGAATACAGGACATAGGAAGGTGGGTGAGACAGAGACAAATATTTTGGAACAAACAAACTTGTTAAAAAAGCAATAATGAACAACCCGGTGGAAAAAAGATCTCGGGGAAAACCACCAAAAAGATAATAGAGTGCTGGGCCTCTTTTTACGGGGAAGACGTTCTGGCAATGAACAGGCAGTTGACTACCAATGACAAAAACCATATTAAAAAGAAGACAATTTGTTGGTTATCAGGCCTTAACAAAATAATGACAAACCTCCTTGAAATCCCCTCAGTTCAGGGGAAAATAATTTGCATGTCTGGAACAGTCAAAGAAATACGCACGTATGCGTATTTCGTTTTAAATTTCAGCCACCGTCAGTCAGGCAGACAAATAGACACGAAAAAGGCATAAAGACAAACGATTGCAAGGCATATCCCAACTACTACAACATTTAGGAATAAACTGGCTAATAAGTTCCTCTCAGAAGTTAGGTGGAGCTTCTAAAATACTTGTTTTTTCCCCTAGTCAGATAATGAACTACGGAAGAGCACAATTAAGAGGTCCAGAAGATTATGATTTGTTGATCAGGACCTCTCACGAATGGGGCTTGAAAGACGGAGAAATAAAAGAAGTGAATGATAGATAATACAAGCTTAATTTATGGGTGAATGGTTTTTCGGGTATTTTGGCCATCGTAGGTCTGAGTTTATACTCAAGGTTTCGCCATCTCTAGTGGATGGCATCTTCTAGAGATATGTCTGCTTTTTCAAGGCTGACAGTTTGTGACATTCGTATGTCATGATCGCAGGTTGTATACGTTTTGGTGGGCGGGGTATATTTGAGGGCTGTTCAGAAATTGGTCACGTTCCAGAGATCATTCTTTTTATTTTTGTAAGGAAGCAGCGTTGTATTTTTAAGTACAGGTACCCATATTCTATTAGTTTTAAGTGTTTCCTTAGATTTATTAAAGTTCTGCTGGTGTTTATGTATTTCAATCGCTTCTCTATAAAGCCTTGGGTAATATGCAGATGTGATGCATAAAACTTGGGTGTCCTCGAATTTAATTCTGTGATCATTATTATTAATTGTGTGCTCCGCGACAGCAGATTTTTCTGTATGTCCAAGACGGCAGTTGGCTTTGTGTTCTTTGACCCTGGTGTAAATGGACCTTTTAGTTGTTCCAATGTGGATACTACCACAAGTGCATGGAATACGATAAACACCTGCAGAACTTAGCTGGTAGGAACATGATAACGCTAATTTAAAAAATATTCTTAGAAGCTAATGAGTTTCTTTTAGGAAGGTTAACTAAATTTTAATTCAACTTTAAAAAACATAAATGTATACGAACCTATCTGCCACAGCACTTCTGTCTCGAGTTTCTGATCGTTCAAACCAAATATGAGGAGATGCCCTTGCTAAAGCTCTTTGAAACATTCCCAAGAAACCACCGTGACGTTGGCCGATCTACAAATATTTAAACAAAATTAGCAACAATAACGATGAATAGTTTGTGCAGAACTTATTATTATTTACTAAAATCAAATTAAGCAACTTATGATTTAAATGTATAATGTATCTATAAACATTTTTAAAAATTAATTCAAATTAAAAAAAAATAATACAAATTTATTTATTTGTGAAATTTAGTCCTGAAAATGTCGTACACTATAAATTACCTACCTACCCTTATTATTTTTTACAGAAAAGAAAGTTTTACATATAAAGGTAATGTGAATGTGACTGAATATTTTTAAAATGCTATGAAAATTATAGTAGCGTGCAGATTGCAGGGAATACAAAAAGAATAAATTTTTTTCATCTTTATTTACTTTACGACGAATATCTTACAATAAAATAGTTACTGTAAATATTATTTAAGTAAGCTGTGAAAGTGACAACTATTGTGTTTGATAAGCGAGATTTCTTTAATAAAATAATCAAAATGATTAACAGAAACAAAAAATATTCTTAAAGGGAATTTTTTTATATCATTTGTATGAATGATGGAGCAACCCGTCCGAGATAATTTGAATAATGTATTCTCAATACAGGGAATAATGGAACTTAAATGACTTCCTAGCTATCCGGATTTGACGGCTATGGATTCACTCAATAATAATAATAATAGTATTCAAGTCATTAAACTTTTGTAAGTTATCATTATTTTGGACTTTTTCTTCCTCACTGTAAACCATTTTGATTATTTCATTAACGAAATGTCACTTGTCATAAAAATAATATGGCTGTCATTTTCAAAGCTTACTTTAATAATGTTACTTTTGCATACTTACAGTGTAAATATTTAACTAAGATATTGGAAGTTTAATAACTCAAAAACTTTATAAAGTAGGGGTAACATATGGACAAAAAAGGCTTTAAAGTTAAGCTGTAGTGGTACCTAGAAAAGAATTGGAATATTTTGTACAGAGGGACACAAACGTTAATTTAAAAATTGTGAAATGTTTTAGTGACAAACACAAACAAATATAAAATAGGACAAAAACAACTAAAACCTACCAATGAATAACAATTATCGCACATAAGTATAAGCACGTCAATGGGAGACGTATGATTGGCAACGCAAATGCCATTCTTCGGTTTGTTCTCTTCGTTGTGATAAGTGACCACCGACGATATCGCTCTAGAAAGTATCCCGAAGCACATTATAGACACGTACTTATTGAGCATGGTCTTGGAATCGCCAGGTTTCAGATAGCCGACCAAAGCTGTGCACAGGGTAAGCCAAAAGACCTGCGAAAATTGCTGCATGACAATACACAGAAAGCAATATACATCACGTTTAAGAACCATTATATTTTAACACGTTTACTACCACATACCTATCTAGCAAAAACTTATTGTTCTTACCGAATGATACTTTAAAAACTCTTTATGACCCGCTTCATTTAGTGGGTACATATATTTTAGACACGTCGGACAAAAGATCTCGAATTGTGAGATTTTCTTTACTGATAGTGACCTGATAATTTGATGATTTCCAGCATAAAAAAAAAACAATAATCGTTTTATATGGAGCTATAAGCAAAACTTGAAGCACACTCCTCGTATTTAGAAATGTAATATATATTTAGAAATGGCTTATTAGTATCAAACAAATTAACGGGTAGGCTTTTTATGGGGGAAATAAATTTATTGTGTGGTTTTGTATACGTTTTAACTGCTAAACACTTAATTGGGATATTTACTTATTACGATGATTGTTGTATTAATTTTAATAACTAGATTTTTGATGATTATGTACTTTAACCTTCCTTACATGGAATTAGTGTAAAATAGTTTCTAATCAATCTCCAAGGGGGAATTTTGTTCCAACCATTGAACGTTGCTTAGTTTTAAACATAATAACAATAAACATTTTAACAATAATAACTTAAAAAACAATAAATATAAATTAAAAACAACTTAGCGGTTCATTAGTGTAATTGTAGCTGTATTTTTTATTTCGACATCGCCTACCAGCATTACGCCAACGATAACATTTTTTTCAGTTGAATAATTAATAATATTTAATTCATTGTGCAAATATTGGCACAAAAAATATAAACTTAAGATATATACTGCGATAATAAAAAAAGCTGGATTATAACAAATAAAAAATTTATTTTAAATAACTTTTATCAGACATTGTAACAGAAGAGCACAGTTTGTCTGGGAAGCTAAGATTTTAATATTTTATTAACATTTTTAATACTAATAAACTGAATTTTAAAACTTTTTTATTGAGATATTACACAATGTTGCAAATAGTTTCAAATCGAAAAATAATTTTTATAAAATTGTTCATGAGTAAAAAAACGAACCCTCGAATAAAATTTAACTACATCTAAAATTAAAAAATTTCACAATTTTAAGTGGCAAAAACAGTTTTTTCCATTTTTAACTTATGTGCATAGTCTATTAACACTATTTAATAAAATAAATTATTTAAATTTTTTTTAATTATTGTTATGATACGCAATTTGTTGTCAACTTTCTTATAATTCCAAAACTACTTTTTGGGGTCAAAATTAGTTTTCCTTTCCTGGGGCCAAACTGGAATAATTATCAATATATTAATGTGAACGTGAACGTTACCCTAGATTGTAGGGGGGTCATGACGCTATGCAGCCTCTCAAGCACCTCGACCTGTCAGATCTTTTGTGTATGAATGTTACCCTAAAATTGAATTGAATTGCTTATTGTCACCAAGATGGAATCTATCTGAGCATCCAAACGCATACATACATAAAGTCACGCTTTTTTCCCATAGGGGTAGGCAGAGACCACTTCCTTTCACTTGCTACGGTTCTTACACACATCTTTTGCTTCCTCTACTTTCATCCAAACGCACAGCAAATTTAAGGCATATTTAAACAATAAACACATTAAATATGTGTTAGTTAATGTAAAAACACGGTCGAAAAAGGCACCTTTTCAAGTACATACAATGATAATCTGGTTTGTTTTGACCTTGCAAATGGCCACCGTGACGTCACATGGACCTCACTTTTTCACAAGATAACTATCCAGCGTAGTAATATCACATCCTTGCTTTATATACTTGGTAAGCACAAGTTAATAATTAGTTTTGGTTAGATAAGGTTAGGATAAAGGTTATCTTAATAAAAAAGTTTTCAAATTCAACTCATTTTTGTAGATATTGAAAGGTTATTTAAAAAAATGAGCCCGGCAGATGTGAAACATTGAAACTATGTTGTATAGAAAAAATATGCAGGGTTTTTTTTTTAAAAACTTAATACTACTGCTGAATATCAATTAATATAAATATGCTACACTTTCTTCATACTTTTCTTTGATATTTTAAATGTGAGTGCTGAAGTATTGTAAATTTGTAACTAACAATTTCAAACGAAAACAATAACTCATAAAAATTTAAAAAAAAACGCATTGTTTTCAACAACTGTCAATTTTAACGTTTGTTATAAGTAATTTTCTTCATTTTTCGTAAAGATCTCATTTTTTAGTTACTGCAGCCAAGGTTTGCCGAGGTATTTTGGGTCGGACGGAAGACTGACGGTCGCTACATCAACAGCCGCTTTAACTTTCACCCGTGGAATTAGATGTTTCACATTAATACCAACTACATTTTTACATTTCGGTATTTTGTCCCGTCCAGATTTTGGGGTGGACCACTTATAATTGCATTCTTGTGTGGAATGAGAACTTTTTTGGCTAAATTTAAGACACACACATGATGTAAGGCCTAATGACTGATGACCTCACGGATATGGGACGAATCCAACCAGGGGCACCAATTGCAACAAAATAATAATACATTTGTTACGTAATATATCTGTTTTTTTTATAATGATTGTATTTTAAATAACTATTTGATAGCCTCGAAAATAGTTATTTTACTGTAAAAATAGATAGCATGAGTAAAGTACTTTTTATGTTAGGTACATTTATTAGTTACCATTTCAAATAATTATTTTAAACGATTTAATTTTCCCAATTACGAAACCAACAATTTCTCGGTGGATTGTTTTTTTTTCTTGTAAACGTATTAAGGTTAATTAGCTTTTATTGTTTGTCATTATATTTCACAAAATTATACATTTTTGCAAACTAACGTCGACTTTTACGATAATATAAGTGTTTACCTTTTGCTTATCTAGCCAATGAGGTATTGACAAGTTTAAAACAATGTCTAAAATCTTTAGAGTCCCAAAGTTATTATTAATAAATAATTGTGATTGATTGAATAGTAATAAAATGCGCGTATCTTATAATCTTTTAATAATGTGGTGGCATTTAAGGATTTTTTCGAAACAAATTCCATCGTAAAGAAATTTGCAAATAATAATTACTGTTGATAAATCGACGGCGATTAATTAGTCATTTATCATCTGTCATCTGTTGATGTCTCTATATACACTGTGTTCATTTGAAAAGGACCCAACCTTAATATTTCAGAAATGCGACATATTAGAATGAAATGCCGAAACACGTCAACTTTTACCTTGAGGGGGACTCTTTTTAATGCTAATGTTATAAACGTCAAATTCATCCCTTCCCTACTGGAGATACCACTTAATTTTTTTCAAATGGCTTTAGGTATTAAGTCATACCTCATTTAAAAGATCTAGTAAATCTCTATTCAATCATTATATTGTTTTGCCTTTACAATAACATTACAATAACAGGATTCAGTTTTGTGGGGCATATGAAGTTTAAAGAGAGCCAATTTAAACAAAGATTTAATAACAAAGGAAGGCTGGTATCAAAGGCAAACCAATATGATTGAATAGATATTTACCAGACCTTTAAAATGAGGTATGACTTGATACCTAACGTCATTTGAAACAATTTAAGGGGTCTCTCCAGTAGGGAAGGGGTGAATCTGACATTAGCACTAAAAGTGTCCCACTCAAGTTAAAAGTAGGCATGTTTCGGCATTTCTTTTTAATATATTGCATTTTTGAAATACTGAGGGCGGGTCCTTTTTAAATGAACACAGTGTATATATCAACGATATTATTTCCAAATTTAAGCCAAAAAATGGCTCTGTCCTAAATGTTCTTTACAAAGAAAAACCATGGGAACTAGTCTCATTTCTCTTCTTTTAGTCTATTAACACTCTAGGGTCAATACATATGAAGTGATTCAATGAGAGTTGGATAATTTTTATATTATTCTTTATTAAAATACCTAACGAAAGAGGTTTTTAAATTTTTTATCTTAACCCAGTTATGACAGGCGGTCATTTTTGTTCAACCAAGTCAATTTTAGGTATGACAACAATGAAACACATACCAACTTTTTCAGCAAAGTCCCGACTATAATTTAGGTCCTTACAACTAATAGCCTTAAACTAATTCTAATAAGAGAAAATAGCCAGTAACATTTAAATTAAAATTTGAACAAAATGCACTTTTTAGGGCTTACATTTTCAATGAAGGAATAATATAACTTATCACTATTAAAGTAAGTAATTCGTCCAAAATGGGTCTCCCTTATTTTTTTTCCAATTTTTTAAAACATTAATTTTTAAACTTTTTAAAAATTTGATGCTTAATATTTCTAGCGGGACAAAGTATAAAAATCTGATTTTGGCACATAAGTTGTATGATAGTAATCTACAGTGATAATTTTAATGATGGTACTTGATGTAGAACTAAATTGTAATTTTTTTAAAGTTATACAAATAATGTGAAGATGTGTCTAAAAATTAAGCATGTTACACATTACCATATGTAGTTTAGTTAAAAAAATATTAGGCCAGTTTCACAAGTCTAGTTAAAGCAGGCCATTAAAGAAAAATATGTTCATTGCTTTTTTGAAACTTAACTTTAATATTTTCACTATGTTTACATACACATAGTAACGCCTTTTTCCCGTAGGGGTAGGCAGAGACCACTTACTTCAACTTGCTACGGTTCTTACACACATCTTTGGCTTCTTATACTTTCATCGGAGCTCTCATACATACTCGTCGGTTGTTGGTACTCTTGACCTTTAGTTTATTATCACAATGATACAAGTTATGTGCAAAAATCAGATTTTTATACTTTGTCCCATTGGAGATGGGGCATCAAATTTTTAAAAAACTTAAAAATTATAATAAAAAAGACCCATTTTGGACTTATTACTTAGGTAAGTTTTCTAATAGTTAATTGAATAAGAAAACTAGCTTGGGTATTTTATTTCTCCATTGAAAATTTACGCCAAAAATGGTGTGTTTCGTTCAAATTTGATTTGAAATGTTTCAAATATTACCAACCAACAGTTGACGAAATACAAAACATACACAGAAAAAAAAATATATTTTTTAAACCCTACGCATTGTTAAAGCGATATTTCCGACTTCACAAAGCCACACAGTGTAAGAAACTCAGTATTTTAAACTCACCAATGAATAACAATTATCTGTTGACAAAATCATAACGTCTATAGGGGACGTGTGGTTTGCAACACATACCGAACCCTTTGCTGGACGCCACTGCTTGTTGTGTACTTTTATAACTGCCGTCAGCGAATGGGATATCACACGGAAACTCATTTTGTAAAATTTTTCGTTTAACCATCTCTTTATAGATCCGTTCGGAATGGCGGACATTACAAACGTGGATAAAATTAAACCGATAAACTGCAAAATTATTTCTAAAAGTGATTATTTTGAGCCTTACTAAGGAAAGTGTAAAACGTACATAATCATTTATTTCGGTAATAGCTTGCCACATAAATGTGAAAAGTTTGTGGTGGTAACAGTTAGTGTCACTGTAATCTGTTTCATTTTGAGGTTGTCTACATTTCAAAGGTCATATTTTCATACCTATTTCAATATTATTTTGAAATTTGAGTGTCTTATTAAGCATGTACGCCGACTGTTTCTGCGAAAATACTATCAGATAATTAAAAAATAACAGTCTCACTAAACTTAGAAAATGCTAACACAAGTGTTTTTTAAATACAGCAGGTGTTCCTCCTTAATGGGACACCCGATACATAGCAACACGTTATTCGCTTTTTTTATTTGTTTTAATTTATTAGTTTTAGAAAAACTTACTCCAAAACAGCATATTATCAGTCTCAGAGGGAACAAGAAGAAATATCTGATGAAGAAACCACCGAGCCAAAGAAATGTCAATTTCCAGGATATAAATTCATAGCCCCTATTTGTGCGAATTAGCAAATTCCAATTTTTCAACTCTTCAGCTTCGAATCTGGACGTCACTTGATCCTCGATTATCGCTTCTACGCCAGCCGTCACGTATTCAAAAACGTTTGACAGTTCGAAATCTTTATACTTTTCCTGTAAAAAAATTATTTAAAATTGATGCTACAATTTGATTAATCTATTAAACATTTACGTTCAATATATTGTGCAATCTTTCAATATGATCCACAAACGGTCAATATTCGAGGATAGTTCACGAATTGTTGTCCCTAACATAGTGGGCGTTGAATATTAATTTTTTTCCATTGAGGTATGCGTGACTTTATAAAAATGGACAAAATTGAGATAAGAGGAGCGATAAAGTACCTCTGTAAAAAGGGGTTATCACCGCAAGAAATTTATAAGGACATGATAGAAGTATTGGGTGACTCTGCCCCTTTGTACCAGGTAATTAGGAACTGATCTCGAGATTTCAAACTGGGAAGAGAGTCCTGTCAACATGCACCAGGTGCAGCAGTCCCCAAAACTGTGGTGACCAAATAAAATGTAATTTTAGTCCATGACATGTTATTAAATGACAGAAGAATTACAGTCAAGGCTATAGCAGAGACATGTAGGTTTTCTGTTGGAAGCTTTGAAAAAAATTTACACCAGGAAATGGGTTTTAAAAAACTCTATGCACGTTGGATTTCACGAATGCTGAAGGCAGACCAGAAGCGTGTTCGCCAGGTTGCAGCGGAGACAAATTTGGAGATCATTAACAGGAATCCCGATGAATTTAAGCGAAAATTTCTTACGGTCGACGAAACATGGGTTCATTACTTTGATCCAAAATCCTAAAAACAAAGCATGGAATGGCGGCATACGGGTTCCCCTTTCCCTCGAAAATTTCGTGTTGTCCCATCAGCTGGTAAGATCATGGCTACAGTTTTTTGGGATTTTGCACGTGTTATTTTCGTAGATTATTTACCGCGTGGGCGCACCATAACAGTTGAATATAATGCGAATTTAATACGCGAAGCGATCAGAGAAATGAGATGAAGAAAGTTGAGTCGAGGTGTTGCTCTTCCACCAGGGCAACGCTACGCCCCACAAAAGTTTTGTTGCAATGGCTGCCATTCACAATACGGGATTTGAAAATTTTGAACAACCCCCTTATTCTCCAGATTTGGCACCCAGCGACTACCATCTATTCCCAACATCTTCGTGTAATCCGCTTTGCTGATGATAACGAAGTGATGTCGGCGGTAGATGAATGGCTGGAGACTCAAAGTTCTGAATTCTTTTCAAAAGGGTTAGAAACACTTCAACACAGATATACCAAGTGTATAAACGTTGCAGGTGACTATGTTGAAACATAAATTAGTTTCATTCTTCTCATTATGTTAGGGACAACAATTCGTTAACTATCCTCGTATTGTTTAATTAATATCATTTATAATTTATATGTTGTACAATGTATTGCTATGTACAATGTATTGCTAGGTCGATCCACACGATGCAATATTTACCAGAATGCACAATAATAATCAAACCATTTTTGAGTGACCCAATATATTGTGCAATTTTTTAAATGATCTACTGACGGTCAATCCACACGGTGCAATATTATTGCGCAATAAGTTTAGTTCACAGCTGATACTTCTGCAGTCAAAGCAATATTTCTCACAAAACAAGCTATATTCACCAAATTGCACAATAAAATCAAACTCTTTTCGATTGACTCAATATTTTGTGCAATCTTTCAATATCATCTACAGACGACCAATACATTGTTCAAAAGCAATTAGTGCGTAATATATTGATGATAATATTGAGCGTCTAAGGGCAGCTTTACTTATTTACAAAAGAACTCAAAACAACTATTTCGTTAATATAAAAGATCACGATTATCCCGACAATCACTTAATAGGGAAAAATTTATTTACAATACATATTAATATTATGAGTTACTTTGTTTTAAAAAATAAATATTCATTATCTAGTAACAATACATCTGAAATCAAAGTTCAAAGTAGAAATGATGTCGTCTGTGTATGAAAACAGGGTAACACAAAAATACCATCCATGACAATTACTGCATAGAAATAATATGAATCACTTTTTTTGTATTTTTGTTAAAATTATACATTGTGTCTCAGTCAGCGACAATCTTCACTTATTATTTATTAATTTCGGCAGTTTCATTTTGCCGTTTGAACGTACGTCTTTCGGATATGTACAACTTACATTGTGCTCTTTGATATCGTTTTCAGTCTTAATTGTAGGTGGTTCGGGTACAAATATTAAACCTTCGCCCCTGCTAATGAGGTTGTTTCCTCTGCCATTTGCCAACCCATTCGCTAGCTGAGAATCTTTCGACGTTTTAAAATTCTGTAGTATATCATCGCCATATCCTTCGTCGTCCTCTACGGGGGTTTCCAGTTTTCTATTCTTCAAGGACGATTCTATATCTTTACGGCCGTACTAGAACAAAAAGGTTTAACGTCTGTGATTTGTTATAAAAAATTATAACTATAAATTAATACATCGAATACTTAATTATAAAATTAACTATTTTGTAATCATGTTTTTTTTTAATGCATAGTAATCAACTTTTTTCGCGTTCCAATAACGATTAAAAATATTTCTAAAATATAAATGAAAATTAGACTGGGTTTATACAGTAAATAAGATAAAAAAAATAAAGGCAAAAATAGACCTGTTTATCAGTGGCGGCTGATCAAGGAGGCTATGCCTCCTCTTTAATTTTAAGAAAAACATGTACCCGGCATACGTATCTTAAAAATGTTTTTATTTTATTGAATATCATTTACTACTGGCGAACAACCCACAACAAAAAAGGAACGCGCCGTTGCATTACCTCAAGGGTGGTGGGGAAATGTGTTAATTGTACTCATAATGTCAATTTCAAGTTAGATTTCATGTTAGGTATACCATTTTTACCAGGAACCAATGCTGTTTATACAGCTGAATTAAATAATAATTCAGAATCCAATGAAATCATGACTTTTTTGACAATGACGTTCTTTATTATTGCCAATTTTAAAAATATATAAAACAATTACACCGTATTTAGATTTTAATTCGGAACTCTTATTTAATCAAAAAACAAATAAAAATATAAAAACTAAGGTTATAACGAAATTTAAAAGAAACAGAGTAATGAAGAGAGGGGTTTTTCTATTCTCGCTTAATCATAGGGGTTTTCATATCACCATATGTTTTGATGGTTCACTGTGTAGAGAGTTTTTGCACTTTATTTATTTTATACATATTCTGGATCACGGTTTCAATAAAAAAACTTCGTTTTATCACTTTTTTTTAATGTAACAAAAAACAAAACAACGGAAAACAGAAAAGAGTCCAAGTCAGTTAATATTATAAGTCCAAAAAGAGCACACTTCTGAGTATACGAAAGAAAATATTTTTATTTTAACAATAACGAAAATCAACTGATTAAGATTACGAGATTTTTATACTTAATTTTTATGCAATAGTGTTATTTAATTTTGAGACTAAGAGTATGAATTTTATTAACTTCCCAGTGGAAGTTATAGTAATGTGTCCGATTTTGCGAATCCCGAATTTTGACATATCTCCACATTTTAAGGTCCCCAGAGTCGAATACAATAGTTTTCAAGTGGACGTCTGTGTGTGTGTGTGTGTTTGTACGTATGTTTGTATGTGCGTTCGGAATTATTTTTCGTCTCGATTATCTCAGTTGATAAACAGCTCAACTCTCACAGATACCCTTCACCCACTAGAACACAGATGAAGAGTTGCAAACCAGACATTACTCTACAGATATTTTCATGGCAGATGCTCCAGGAAAATAAAAACTCTTACACCACCACTGGCCACATTCGGCCGAAGAACTAGGCACGCTAATCAGTCTCACCCATTTACTCTTAAGATTGACACTACAAGTACCAATCTTCATCAAGAATCCATCTTTTACAGGGCTGCTACGGAATGGAACAAGCTTCCAAAATCAGTTTTTCCAGAGAACTATGACCTGCAACTTTTAAAAAAGCGTGTCCACAATCATCTACTTTCTATAATCCCTTCCCCTTCTAATAGTCGCAGTGCGCGGCTTATACGATAGGTCTACCCTTTTTGCGACTATTTTCAGTAAAAAAAAATCTAGAGAACAAAAAATGATATCGACGTAGAACCAATTGCAATCGACGCATAATTACGCAACTTGGAGCTGATTAGATTTTCAGCAAAATCGGTCGAGCTGTTTTTTATGGAGAATTAAAAAATGGTAAACTACCTGAACTTTGCAATTTATAAATTATACTATTTTTAATAAAGAATTTTAAGATCATTTGAATAATATGATTTTTTTGACTGCGAGAACTGATAATATTATTATTACATGTTAGTAATATTTGTATGAAAACTATGATGAAAATATTTTTAATAATAATAATTATACCAACAAAACATATGGAATTTTTCCATTCTTTCCACTAGGAAGTTAGTCGTGTGGACCTCTCGGGTCGCACCCAGACCACTGATATTTTCTTTAGTTTCGAGACAGCTTAATATTCACTTACGAGCGAGTAACATTAACAACTTCTTTCGAGCAAGTACTATAAAACGACTGTTTTCAAACGGGGATTATTAGCGACTTTAAATGTTCACCTTCGGGAATGACTGGCTTTAAACGAGTACCTTTAGCGACTGCTTTCAAAAGAGAAATATTTGCCTTTTCATTTTATGATGTAGGAACAATGGGTCGTCCTTTTATCCCACTTGACATGGGTTGCAACGAGCCTTAAAACAACCAAAAAGCTTGCTTTTCAATAGTGCATAAATATTTCCATCGTATGCAGTCAAATGCTTTAGAGTAATCTATGAAGCATAAGTAAGTAGGCACATTGAATTCCCTCGATTTTTCCATTATTTGTTGGAGGTTTAGTATCTGTTCTCTGGTTCTGTGCCCTGGGACAAAGCCAGCTTTTTCTGTTGGTTGTTGGTTTTCAGCTTGATAACTGTTGCCATCACTTCTTCTCTCAGTATGGGAGGTTCTTTTTCGTTCTTTTCGTAATCTTACATCCTAATAAAATCAATAATGTCTCACAGCTACATTGTTGTTAATGAAAAATAAATAGAAAAAAAAGGAGCGCGCAATATGGACAGGGCCCTCTGGGCTTATATATCACATCCGCCAGGAAATCCAACTTTCTGGCCTAGGGTCGTAATATACTATTGTCTAGTCATGCGCACATTCATTATTCAAATAAAATAAGAGTTGAAAGTTGGCTAACTCTTATCTTATTTTTTATTTTATTTTAGTTCGTGTATAAACGTATATTCAAATTTCTTATTTTATCTTATTTGCTGTATAAATCCAATGTTCATCGGACTATCTCTAATTGTAAGATATTTTGACGACTTGTCGTCCTTGGAAATATATTTATAGAAATCCTAAAGTAGAGGTTTCATAAAAATGATTTTAATCAAATAGTGAGTAAGTTTAGAGAAACATTAAAGCAATACAACTAATATTAATTAATTAAAAATAAAGGAAGTTGATAGAAAAAATATTTTTAAATTATACATAAGATAAAATAATTCTCAGTACTGCAGGAAAATTAGACGTATGACACTTTAGCGTAAGTATCTATTACTGTTTTGTACATTGGAATTTGTTTTTATCACTTTTAATTCAGTTGAAGTTTAATATTTCGAAGGGATTTCCGATTAAATCATCATTAAAAAACTTTCTAAAACATCAAATTACATAAAAAAAAAGTAGGTTAATGTAATGTATTCAGATTTTTGACCGTTTTTCGATTTCGGCATACTGGGCGACAAAATAAAAAATTGAAACATGATTATCGACCAAAACTTGAACAATACAATATACAAAGTGGGCCACATAAAACAGTCCACCCCGATATTTGGCCATATTCATAAGAATTTAAGGAAATGCTGAAACACGTCGATTTTCGTTCCAAGAGGGACACATTTTTACGATACAGATATATGTCATTTGTCGACCCCCTTCCTTCCACTTCCCCAATCCCTTAATTTAAAATATGGAATGCATCATGTGTGGCACATTATTAGAAAGGCATTTAGATAGAGCATTCAGGCATATGATCATCCATGATTTTTTTCGATATTTACACCGTCTTGCAAAAAGAAGTCTTAATTAATTAAAAGTGCAATACCTCTTAAAAATGAAACTCGACGCTTATTAATGTGTCAATTTTTCTGTCACATCAAAAGTAAATTAAAACGAATTTTGTGAAAAATCAGTAATTTTTTTAATACTTTCAAAATGGTATATTCAATTGCAGAACGAGTTGAGAGTATTTCCATATTTTTTGATATGACTAATATAGTTTTCTCATGAGTACGTGACCCTTCTTGTAAACACTGGGGCATACCAATATTAGACGGCGAAAGGCCTCTTCTTATTTTTTAACATTTATCGTAAACATGGCAAAATTTGACAGTTATTGCTAAAAACCATTAAAAAGGCGACGGCAAAGTACTACATGGCTCGGAACGAACTTCGCCAGAATGCTTAATGCTTACATATACGTTACGGTTAATATGAGGAGTTAGCTAATTCGCGAAAGTGTTTTAGTTTCGCGGATTAGCCATCGTAAACAGGTGAAAACGCAAAATAGTTAAGAGCAACCGGATAAGACGTTTGCTTCTTCAGTATTGCACCTTCTGTTAACATGACTGGTAAGATTGTAAGTATGTATAAACACCTAGATCTTTGTTCCTTTGTGACTACCGCTGTGTCTTTAGGGCATTAGAATTCCAGTCCGCTGGTTTTGGCAAACCGCAGGATTTCTGTTGGCCTTGTCTCATTTAGATCACTTGGATCCATTATCATGCGGCCCCAGGTTTGGTACCTGTACACCGCTAGTAGCGGGCAGCAACACAGAATGTGTACGCTACTCTCTCCCCGGCAGGTTTTTTCAGCCGCCAGCTTAAGTTTGAAGAGGTGCTCCCTTAGTGCGACGTGGCCAGTGAGCAGGCCTAGCGCGCTGCTTAGCCTACTCCGGTTCATCGTCCAGAGTGCGTCTGCCCTCTTCTGAAGAGGGTTTTTCATTAGCTGTCTTGATGTTCTGCAGCCAGTATTTGCATTCCACTGAGCGACATGTTCTTGCTCAAGGATTAGTTTCAATTCATGTTTCGCTTCGGCAATTGGGAATCCGACCAACTGGCTTCTTGTTCTTCTTGCCAGTTCATCGGCTACCTCGTTGCCCTTTATCCCTGTGTGCCCAAGAACCCATGTAAGAGTGATCTTATTTGCAGTCGCTAACTCAGTGAGGGCCTGCATGCAGTTCCACGCCACCGATGATGTTGTGGTGCAACTCACGAGAGCCCCAATGGCCGCGCGACGAGTATGGCATCGTTTCACTCCTGGGCTGGTCAATGGTGTTTTCTTCAACCAGCCTTCTCTGGTTGGTATTTTTGTTTCATAGTTTTTTCCTATTAAGGTCTTTTTCGGAATCTTGCCCAATTTTATTGTGAAAGGGTGTTTGCGGAGGGCCTTGATCTTGGTGTGACCAATCCCGTGGCTCCTTCACCCATCCTGACACTTTTGTTCTCTTTTCTAAACAGTAATTAATATAAAAGTAAAATAAAATATGTTAAACAAGCAAAAAAATTCGAGTAGGTATCGTCGTATGAAACCTTAAGTGTTCCATTGGCGGCATTGAGAAATTAATCACGCCTGTAAAACCAGATGAACAGGATTTTCAATATGATGTTGCAACTGAGGATTTTTTTTGTTATAATTCACGAAACTTGTTTATTTATCGGACATGGTGGCCATAACATTGTCGTACGCCACTGATCAATAAATTTACTAGGTTTCCAAATATGCTATTGGACAAACAAGAAGTCTGGTAATTTAGTAACAAATGGGTAAGCTAATACAAAATGGATACAATCATTTTTAAATTTTCGACTGTTATACTTTGTCCTACTGTTAACAACGGAATTTTTATCAATACAAAGTTCTCGACGATTAAGCAGTTTTTGTTGATAATAACGATAACAAAAATTATTTATTTAACTAGAGAATAAAATAACACAGTACTCGATAGGATAATCATAATAAAAATTGAAAAAAAAAAACGAGCTCATATGATGTGTAACATTTGACATCTCACCTCGATGATAAGCAATTTTAAAATTATATAATGAAAAAAATGGGTCAGGTATTATTTGAAATGATTTTTCATAACAAACAATAATTCTTTTTAATGAAAATTGTATTTTAATTAATTGACACTAGGAGTGACAGAAATCAACCTCAAAATTTAAAAAAGCTAAATACTGAAAATGTCATTCGAATAATTATTTATTATTGCTTGATTGAATTTCTTATCAATGATCTGCACTTTATTGAGACTTATTATCAACAGTAAATATTTATTTATGTAGTTTACGCATATAACAGCAAACTTTATACGTGCACATCTGATGGCTGACAGTACCGACCTCTCGGAAAATTGTTTGACGGCTAACTGACGGATAACTCCACTCCCGCGCGCTCATTCGTCAAATCAAATAGCGCTTGCTTCCTCGACTTCCTGTTACATTTCACGAAATCACTCCCACAAATTGCAAGACAGAGGAATAATGTTAGACACTTCCGTCCCATTTCACGAAATCACTCACACAAATTGCAAGGAAGCGCGAGGAAAGATGTTACACTCAAAAACGATTTTCACAATGTAACGAATTTTTTTTGTCATACACCAGTCAATTTAATTCGATAATTTTACTTAAGATTTATATAAAATCTCTGGTACTTATTGTACGATTTTGTTTTTTTTTCACGTATCAACGTCAGCTGTTCCATGTTTTTGCGCAAGGCTGATTGTGCCTTCGTATGTAATTAGACCCTCGTAGCGAAAATTCTGCACCTTCTAAAAACAGGATATTGACGATGGGGAAGGGGGTGTTGCTAAGCAATGAAGAGGAGCCTCATCCTACTCTTCATAGAACCTACAAAACGGACTTTTTGCAATCCCTGTAAATGTGTAGGTGTTTATTTACGTAGCAGTATCCTGTAAGGATTCTTGTTGCATGCATTATTTTCCTTCGCTCAAGCTTCAGGAATTTTCCTAGATGGCCTCCAGTGAAGAGAATTCGAATATCTCATACCTCGGTGCTCTATCCAGTATTTGTGGCTGTAATCCTCTAGCTCTAGCTAGCCTGTCTGCCTCTTCATTGCCATGTACTCTCTGGTGTCCTGATATCCACATCAAGCAGAGCTTGTTGTGTTCCTACAGTTCCACCAGTTTTCTGTGGCTATTGTACATTAATAAATTAGCATCGCTTAAATTTAACAAAAGAGCGTTCAAATGATAATAGCGTAATTTTTTATATCAAATGAAAAGTTGTATGTACCTATTAATATTAAATCTTATTATGTATGATACGGTGATGAAATTAGAAACATTTTATGTCAAAATTTGCCTACCCTTTTGGAATGTTGTTAAAATTTAATAAATGGCTAGATGTTGGCAACACTGCGGTGAATTGTAGAAAAGAGACGAGAAATTGAAAAATTGTAACGACTTGATTTTTCTAAGCTCTATTTTCTTAACAGTACTGTATAGTAGTATAGTAGTTGTTATTAACACGTTTTTGAAGGTGAATAATAAATTAAAAACATTATATTCATGAAACAAACTGTCACTCACATACACATTTTTAATGGGCGGCTATCTGTTGTTCTTTTATTCAGGTAAGCAAAATAATAAGCCTATCAAAATTACGCAAACAAGATAAACGTCGTCGTCGTCGTCATCATCACGCCTGATGACCTCTACAAAATAAAACGTTCGATGATCATGACCACGCAGACTTCGTGATTGTAAATTTGGGTTCCGATTGCACGTGGTAGGAACGTTTTTAGACGCCAAAAGAACGAAATGCTCTTTATGTATATGAGATGACCTTGTCGGGAATACAGTAAACAATGCTAATTTTGGTTTTCATTTACGTAAAAAAAAATGAAATTTAAGATTTTAATGACATTTTCATACATTACGTTTCTTATGTTTTAATTTTCATGAACATCCATTTAATAAGCAAAGCATCAAACTTTGACAACAGAAAATAATAATCATTTAACAAATGAATTCAAAAATTACAATTACAAAAATTATTATAGGTCTAAAAACTGTTATTTTTTAATTAAAAGTAGAGTTAATCTCATGGACTGATATAAACAATTTTATATAAAGTCATCATTATTATGACAAAGATATGAACTTTGAATTATTTGAAATGTGGTTAAAAATTGTTTGTTTACATTAAGATCTAAGTTCCATATATCATTATTTTTCAGATGTAGGTATAGAATAAGTGAATTCACGAGTTAATTCATCAACTATAGATTGAATAAACACAACAATTACTCCGAACTTACTTATTTATTTTGTGAATAAACATTAGGTAAACTATTTTTAAAAAATGTAAAATATGGCACATTCATACTTTAACTTTAATTAAAATAATTATTGTTACAACCGACGAGCATGTATGAGAGCACTGATGAAAGTAGAGGAAGCAAAATATGTGTGTAAGAACGGTAGCAAGTGGAAGGAAGTGGTCTCTACCTACCCCTATGGGAAAAAGGCGTGACTTTATGTATGTATGTATTTTAGATAAAAATTAAAATGTTAATCACAGTTAACTTCTGTTTGTTAACCACTTTTTTTTAAAAAAAAGGATACCTAAAACTCTTATTATATTAAATATATATTTTCATAATTTTCTTTTAAACTGTCTTCTTAAGGAACTTTAAACCTTTTTTTTATAAATCTGTTAAAGCAATGATAACTATAATTATTTTTCTTGGAAGGAAATCATTGGCTTCAAATGCCAAATATTCTAGCACCTACCCAGTCGCCATATGTTTTATTTGTTTAAATATTTTGCTTCTCATTAGACCATCATATATTATTTAAAATATTGTAAACCGACTTTTACTAAAATATTAAAATGTGGTCAATACCAGAAAGCAGGTACTAATGAATAGGAATAAATCTAATTTTTACCAAACACACTAATCTAAAATTTTGAGATTAATTCCCCGCGCTTTGCGCCACTGAATTTGTATACAGAACATTTAACTTAACATTAGGAATTAACTTGGTAACAAGGTATTACAATTTTTTATTAGGAAATTATGTTATCTTTTCTTGATAAAAATTAAATGCGCCAAACGACTAATAATTGAATTTTTACACCATTTAATGGTGTTTATTTTATTAACATAGCAATTCTCTAATAAAAAAATACTTGAAAAAAAGATATTTTTAAAAAAATTCTTTTAAAACAGGACATACTTGAATTGTTAATTCATAGAGGAATACGGAATAAGGCAGTTAAAATATTTTAAGGTCAATAAATGTTCCGTCTTGATAATTCAAAGGTATTTAACAAAAAATAATGCTCGTTTTTTCACTTTTGTTTTAAAAAAATTAAAATGCTAAAAATGTTCCAGAATAATTATTATTAACATTTTATTATTAAATATCATTACTTACAAACACTAAGTACCTACATAAAAATTTAAATTTAGTTTGTGAATAAGTGGTTTTTTTTAATTATTATAATTTTTAATCAAACTTACATTATTTGTCTAAGGGCAAGTAGTTATCTACAAGATAATTTATGGAGGTTATTATTATACAACTGTTATTTAATTTTAAGAACTTTCCTTTAAGTGCACAGAAATAGCTTGACTAAATTACTGATAAACAAAAGAAAAGATATAAGATAATGATAAATAACAAGTGTAAATGTAAAAAAAAGTAATAAGACACATTTTTGAACAGTACCTGCTGCTTTTATAATTTGCCAATACCCAGAAATGAATCAAAATAATTATTAAAAATAAAAAATTTAAAAAAATTTCCATTAATTATTTTTCAAATTACCCATACTTTATGATCCTTTAAAAAATATACCACATCAAATTATTTACCTTTATCATAAAATAAAATAACTTTCTGAAAGTGTATAAATAATAAAAGTTTCTTCTTTATGGTACCTATAAATGTAAAACTTATAACAAGTAAAAAACTTGTTTTTTAAATAATAATGAATGTTTTCAAAAGATCATCTTGAGAAAGTAATAACCATCAATGAGGAACATATTAATATTGTAAATATGTACTTAAATATATTATTTGTTTAAAAGCAGTTTTAAATAACATATAGACTATTAGTAATAACTTAATAATAACAGAATATAATAAGAAAATAATAATTAACAATACTACAGAACATACTTTAAATCTAGCACTTCAAAACTATTAAGAGTTTAAATTGTCAAAGATAAGTTTACTCACCTCAAAAATCATCAACAGTGTTTTGACATACAATCTTCTCACCCCTAAACTTTTACCGATAGATGCCAGAAATATAATACACACTAGTAGCATCAAAAAAGGGGTTAAAAGAATAGATCCAGCGATGGACACCACCGTTAAAAAAATTGCCATTGTTATTTTTTAAAACGAATGGTATAAATGTGCGAAATTTTTTATTGATAAGTGTTTAGGAACTCGACCACGAACTCAACCGCATCTTACTAAAAATTAAATTGAATTGAATTAAGAATTTATATTATTTATTCATGAGCATGCGTTTACTTACACCGAACAGGATTCTGACAAGTGAGTGAAATAACTGACTTTCATAGTTTGCTATGATGTGCTGACCATAGAGTAACTTATATTGTCTTTGGTGCTGACATTTAAACAAACCTCAAATATTTCTCATTTATTTATTTATATTTATAATTTTATTTTCTTTCTAAACAAATATAATTTTTATATTCGATGTCATCGGTCAGAATCAGCATATTTAAAGAATTTGGAGATCAAAGTCAAAATAAACCATTTCTTTTTTCTAATTATTAAAATAGCCTTTCTATAGGTAACCAAAGTGATATTGCTGCATTAAGGCCTGTTCGTTTGTCATGCTCCTCAAAACTGATTTGAGCAGTATTCGACTGTTCGTTTGTTATAAGCAATTGATCAGAGACCGTTCGTTTGAGAGGAGCAAGTTGCTATATACCAGATAAAGCAGGATTTATTTGCTCCACCAATTTAGGTAGAGCAGAAAAATCAAATCTAGCAGAATTTCAAATATTGGACATTAAAAATGAATAGAAAATTCAGTATAATTAATGATAAAGTGACCGATGCAAATTCTAAGTCGGAAAATTATTTACTTAACGAAATGAAAATTTATGTACAATTTATGGTTGTTTTTGTTATGATCAAATATCAATTTTTGGTGTGGGTTTTGTGTTTCTTTGGACTCAGCAGTTGGTAAATGCTCTTCGTGGATTTGTATCACGAAAATCATATCAATCTGCACATTTATGTAATTTATTGAGCAGCGTGAGCATGACAAACGAACAGGCATTTTTAATCTAAAATGATTTAAAATTAAATGTATTAACTAGAAATATTTTATTAAAATTTGAAATTGCATTTTATTAATCAATTTTTGTACTTTTTACATGAAACCTTGTAGTTTTCGAAATTTAATCAAGTTTAAAGCTTGAAAATATGGCTAAAAAGTATAATTTAGAATAGTCCTAAACATGCCTAAAATTTAAGTATTTTCGATTGCCTAACTTCCAGGACTACTTAAATCTGAAATCTGTCAAAATCCTAAATCCCAATTTTAATCTGACTTTTAGTGTCAGAGAATTTTTGTTAAATTTTACAAATTAATTGTTAAAATGTCTGCTTTGCCAGCCCCAGTTCGTGTTTCTCCTTTAATTAAGGTAAGACAATTATATAAATTAATTTTTTAGACTTCTCGTTTTGTTACATAATTCTAAATAACCTCAAATATCTTATTAATTTAAATTTTGGAAGAACTTAATAATTTCTGTAATTTATGTATCTCTTTTTGACAAAAAATATTAATTACATTTCTAGTTTGGAAGATGGAGTTTCTTGGGACTGGGAATCGTTTATGGGGCCTTCCATCAAAACAGGCTTTCAAAGAGAGAAGTTGCAATTAGAGAAATAGAAACGAAGGTCAAAGCAGAACGTGATGCTAAATTGGCTATTGAAAAGAAAGCTGCTGCCGATCGAGAAATTCAAGAATTGGAGGCATTAGCTAGATAAATTATTTTTAAGATTTAATTTTGTTTTTGTCACACGGTTAGTATAATAAATACAGTCATTTTTGTTGTAATATTGTTTTATATTCAATAATGATATTAATAAAGGGAAGCAACTGATGTAGGTAATAAATATCGACAGTTTTCTTTTTTTTTTAATTTAAAAAAGGTAAGTAAGATTGTGATCTTGCATATAACATTCATATTAATGGTAATTATGCAACCAGTATCACAAGGAAAACAAATTATTTGTTAAAATCTTAAAATTTATTAATACCCTCTATCTTGACTATTTTAAATATTAACTAATTTATAATTATAGGAATAAGACTTGTCAACGATTTTTTACTTTAGGGGACTAACTTTTAAGAAGTATACTGTAGTCCACTACATGCATTTAATCATTATAATTAATATACATTTTAGTCCTAAGAATAAGTTGTAGCTAGGACTATTATTAGAATACTATTTATCGAATAGCACATGATTATAAAAAAGCACCGGAGTACATACTCATACTTATGTTTATTTGAATGTTTATGGTAAAAATATTATTTGTGCCAGAATATTTTTAAATTATGTAACAAATGATTAATTGTAATGGAATTTTAGTATAAGTGATGTGTTCATGTTCATGAATGAAAATCAGTAAATGCGAAAGTACCGTCTACAAGTCTACTAGTACCTATACTATTGCACGGGAGAAATGTTCAGTTTTAGTGGATTTAAAAATACTTAAAAATATGGAATTCTAGTTATCTGTAAGATTGCGGCTTATGAGCGCTGTTAAATTTAAATATGTGTAAAATAGTTGAAGGGTCCGGAAGAAAATAATAATAATAATAAAATGTCTTTATTTTAATCATCCTCGGCGAAGTCCAGTTAGACTGTTCAACTCAACCGAGTACCAGTTATAAATAAATTATTTCATACAGTATAATGCCTACATATATATATATATATATATATATATATATATATATATATATATATATATATATATATATAATCAACAGTCACGAGAGTAACAGGTATGTTCAAATAACTTAAGCTGTGGCATTAGATATCTCCAAGGCGTTCGATCGAGTTTGGCACCAGGGACTCCTCGCCAAGCTTCCATCTTATGGCTTGCCCCCTCAGCTGTGTTCTCTGCTTGCTAGTTTTCTCTCAAACAGGTCTCTCCATGTAGTGGTCGATGGAGTTTCATCTGTCACTCTACTCATAAATGCTGGTGTTCCGCAAGGATCCATTCTGGCACCAACACTATTTTTACTTCACATCAACGACCTATTGAAAGCAACTTCATGTCCCGTACACAGCTTTGCCGATGATAGTACCCTCCATACCGCTTTCTCTTCCAGGGCCCCTATATCAGCCCGTGAAACCAGAAATGAACGAGGAAGAAATGTTAACAATATAAATATGGACTTAGCAACAATTCTCGAATGGGGATCCAATAACTTGGTAGAATTCAATGCAAACAAAACACAAGCATGTCTTTTCTCTAGAAAAGCCGATCTCACTGTGCCTAACATAACTTTGTCAGGAGTAACCATACCACTGAAGTCATCCATATCGATGCTTGGTATTACTATCAGCAATAACCTTTCCTGAGAAAATCACGTGAGGTCCATTGCCAAAAGTGCATCCCAAAAACTTGGTTTTTTGTTTCGTGACAAGAGCTATTTCACCTCCAGTCAGCTGCTTATGATCTATAAGGCGCAGATCCGACCTGTACTGGAGTACTGTTCCCATATTTGGAGTGCAGCACCTAAACATATCCTAAAGCTACTGGATTCTGTCCAAAAAAGGGCAATTCGTCTCGTCGGTGATTCCTCGCTTACAAACTCGCTCACTTGTCTGGAACACCGTAGAAAAGTTGGCGATTTGTCTCTATTTTATAGATATTTTCATGGGCGATGCTCTTCTGAAATATCAACAATCGTTTCTCCTTTGGCAGTCTCTTCGAGATTAACCCGTCAAGTTTAGTCTTCACACCCCTTCGTGGTCACTTTGGAGACCTGCAGAACATCACTTTCCAAAGACTCATTCATCCAACGAATTGCGAGGCTTTGGAACTCATTGCCTAGGGAGGTGTTCCCCGATGCATACAACCTCCAGAAATTTAAGAAGAACACCAACTCCTACCTTCTTTCCCTTGGTTCCCACGATGTTCTCTGAACATTACAGGATATCCCTTTTCGTGGGAACCAGAACATAAAAAAAAAAACTAAAATGTAACATGTAAACAATGCAAAGAATGCGCAAAGGGAGAACGTTAATATAATTACAACATATAAAACACAAATGTTATAGAACCATAAGGTATTCCTTAAAGGCTCTTTTAAATCCATAAGATGACTTGTTCTTGATAGGAGTTGGTATGGAGGTAAATATTTTTACCGCAGAATGAGGAAATGACCTTTTGAATGCAGCAGTGTTATGCCTGGGTATTACAAGTATTACAAGTTTCTATTTCTGGTGTTTACATCATGCACAACCGACCTATATGACATTTTTTTTCTAATATACGAGGGAGTTCCTTTTTCTAATACTTTATGAATAAAACATGCAAGGTGAAGTTTCCTTCTGTCCTGCATATCAAGCCACCCTAGTTCAGGGTGATTCTAAATGGAGTTACGTGGTCTCGTAATCTTAGTGAACAGATGAAACGAATACATGAGTTCTGAATTCTTTAAATTCTAGTTGAAGTTCGGATATCAAGACATGGTCCATAAATAATATCGCCATAATTTGAGTGGCTCAAAACTAGTGATTCACGAAACTGTTTTTTCAGTTCTTTGCTTAGTATTGATCTGTTGCGGTAAAGATTTCTTAATGACATATAGCTTTTCTGGACTATATGCTTAATATGCGTTTTGAACCGTAAATCATCATCAATGAATAGTCCCAAATTTTTTATTGCTCTACAGGGCTCAATACTCACACCATTAATTACTACTTCTTCAGTAGCATAATCGCTATTACCAAAACATATCATTTGTGATTTAGTGGGATTTAATTTCAAATGTTTATTGGAGTATTTCAATATTTTATCAAGAGTATAATTTATTTTTGTAATGACCATGTCAGCATTATCTTTGTTGAAACTTGCATACACTTGAGTATCATCAGCAAATTGATGTATATAACGGTCACCAGAAAGTTCTTTTAGATCCATAGTATAAAGTAAAAAGAGTAGCAGCCCTAGTATTGAGCCCTGAGGAACTCCTCGAGGTAATGGCATTGCACTTGAACTGGTGTCCTCTAGGGCAACATACTGACATCGGTTGGAGAGATAGCTTCCAATTAATCCTATGGTTTCCTTAGATAAACAGTAATAATTTAGTTTTGCCAATAATAGATTATGACCCAGGGTATCAAAAGCTTTACTATAGTCTAATGTAACCAGTAATGATGTATTGCTACCATCAGTTGCTTGAAATATATCATCTAATACTTTAGTTAATGCTGTAATTGTACTATGCCCAGACCTAAAACCAGATTGGCAATCAGAAAATAGCTCATTCTCTGTGAGGAAACGTAAAATTTCATTGAAAATCAGTCTTTCAAACATCTTGGATAGCACTGTAAGCCTACTGATAGGTCTCAGATCAGACAGACATTTAGGATTTGAGACCTTTGGTAACGATAAAACAACTGCATTTCTCCAATTTATAGGAAAATATCCCTCAAGTAGGCAGCAATTAAATATGTGAGCGATAAATGGCAATAAAAATGGGCAGCACATTTTTATCATATGGAGGGTTATTCCATCAGAACCTTCTGTATTTGATTTGATACTATCTACAGCCTCCAGAACGTCATGCTCCCGAAAGGGTTCAATTTTGCAGTGGTCTAGGTTATAATTCACTTTATGGGTATTATAATACTGTACAAGATCATCATCAACTTGACACTCTAATGCATTGACAGAGTTAATGAAATGGCAATTGATAGCTTCAGCATCATTCAAGTCAGGTGGTAATGATGTATCAGATTTCTTAGAATGGATATTCAACTGTTCAAGTGCTTTCCAGGTATCTTTCCGATTCTTTTTAGTTCTGTGAATTTCATTCAAATAATTCTGCTTCTCAGTCCTAACTGCCGCGGTGAAATCATTTCTTGCTCGCTTGTATGCTTCCCAATTATCCAAGTTTTTTGTTGATTTGTACTTGGCAAGTAATTTGTTTCTTTGTTTTTTCATGATCTTTAAACTATTAGTCATCCAAGGAGCCCTCGGTTTAGTCGATCTTACTTTCCTAAGCGGAGCATGACGATCAAAAACAGATTTAATATTATTAGTTAATATATCAACTTTTATGTCAATATCCTCTGTAAAAAATATTTCTTGCCAATTCTGCATTTGTAATTCCATTTCGAAATCAACCTGATTGAATGCACTGAAGTCTCTGTAAATTATATACTTGATTTTATTTTGAGGAATTTTTATTTTGAGTTGACACAACACCAGTTGGTGATCTGTGACTTGATGCATGTCGACATGTTGTGCTTCACCATCAATCAAGTCAATATCACCAACTGCTATGATATCTAATAAGGTATTACAGTTTTTAGTAATACGTGTTGGGGCTTTTATTATTTGAGTAATATTAAATAAATCCAACAAATCTGTAAGCAAGTCTGTTGTTGGTGTCACTTGCATTAAGTTCAAGTTGAGATCACCCATTAATATAATATTATCTGTATCGGGGAGCATTGAAGCAATTGAGTGCTCTAGAGAATTTATAGCATCCAATACTTGACCACCTGGAGGTCTGTAGACTGTCCCAATCAAATAGTTATTATTTGCAATATCAATTACTACCCAAAGTTGTTCAATATTCACCTCAGGTTGGGAAAATTCAGCCACTAACCTTGCCTTAAGTGTTGACCTGATGTAGACACCAGTACCCCCACCACGACGATTATTGGCACGATCCAGTCTGATAAAATTATAGTTGTCAATTTTTACTGCTGCATCACATATGTTTTCATTCAACCATATTTCAGTAATACCCAGAACATCCAGACCATGTTTCATTAAGAGCATTTTCACATCCATAATACTAGGAAACAATGATCGAATATTAACATGACTAATTTTTATGTTCTTAAGAGCCATTTATAATTTTTTGTTTAATTTAGTTTTATTACATTTAATTTTTAGTAAAGCGAAATGTTTGTAGTAATTAAAAAGTAAAACAAACTAATTTTCAATAAAAATATTAAAAATTGAATATTACCTTTTTAAAAAATGTAGATGAATGGTTTAAACTTTAATTATAATGGCTAATACCCAGCGGCGTAGCTAAAACTCCAATCTCCAATTTGCCGCCCTAAATTGGGGCCCTTTCTTAATAAGTAATGGGCGAAATTTTAAAATTTAAAGACTATTGTATAGAGAATTGTAAGAGCTTTTGAAAGTCACCTTATTCGACTCCCAATGCCATTTAAAAAATGTTGGGGTCATTCTTACCCTCGCTTGGGGTTAAAAGTAGTGGAGTCAAAATTACCGGAAAAGAGTGTCCCCCTTCAATCAAAACTCGACAGATCTGAGCGTTTTTCTAAAATGTTGACAAGGTTCCTGCAAATGGCTCTGTTTCGTTTTCGGTTGGCCACCCTGTATATAGTTCTAATTGAGACAAACTATAGGTGTTTATAACTGTTTTACCATTGGATGCCATATTTATATAAGGCAATAATAAGGAAGGCCGTTTAAGTTGATATATAAATGCAACTTTTATAAAGACCACGAGAAAGTTTCCCACCTATGAGACAAAGCGTGTGCCTAATTTATAAAAAAATATTTAGAAATAAAGATAAAATTTTCAACCTTGCATTGTACTGTGGATGAGTAAAAATTTCCGAAATCATCTTTCAGTTATTCATAATTCGTAGAAATTTTATAGTTAACTTATGAAATGAATAAATGGTTCTTTACAACTACAAACATAAATACATTAGTCACGCCTTTTTCCCGTAGGGGTAGACAGGGACCACTTCCGCTACGGTTTGTACACACATCTTTTGCTTCCTCTACTTTCATCAGTGCTCTCATACATGATCGTCGGTTGTTGGTACTCTTGACCTGACCTTTCTTCAAAACAATGTCGATCTGATCGAGATATGTTCGCCGAGGTCGACCTCTACTGACTTGTCCACTCACACTCGCATTATAAATGTGTTTCGTCACTATTCCTTCATCCATCCTTTCTACTTGTCCAAACCATCTGAGCATTCCTTTATCTATCTTTGTAACCACATCTTCTTTTACACCACACCGCGTTCCCTTATCGCACTATTGTTCACTTTATCCAACCGAGTCACTCCGGCTATACAATTCTCAGACTACTCATCTCCGCAGGATTAATTATATTTTCATTTTTTTTCTGCCCAACCGAACATTCACTACCATACAAAAGTGTAGGAACCAACACTTCTCTATGCACAGCCAGACGTGCCTTTTTTGACACTTTCTGGCTGTTCATAAAGCTCTGCAGTCATTTGTTTTCCTGCCAACACCCTTCGCTCAATGTCACCGTCATACTTTCCGTCTCTCGTACACTTTGAGCCCAAGTATACAAACTCATTTACTTTTTCCACTCTTCCTCCCTTAATTATCAATTTTTTTACTTCTATGCTGTTGCATATGTGGATCCTTTGTCAGGCCGAATATTTTTCTCAGTATTCGTCTTTCGAATCATTTCGTATCGATAGCGTCGACGATTCGCAGCTGTGGATGATGACAGTTTTGTATATTTTGATTTTGGATCTTCTAGTAACTTCTTTGGATCCAAATACGTTCTTAATGGCATAAAAGCAGTTGTTTGCGGTTTTTAGTCGGTACTTTATTTCCTCGATGATGTCATTGTCGGCTGTAATTATCGAACTCAGGTACTTGAACTGCGAGACATTTTCAAAGTTGTACTCATTCTTTGTTACATTTTGTCCCAATCTCCCTCTGCCTATCCTAGATATGTGCTACGCCACTGCTAATACTCAATTAATGGCTATACGTTGAAAAAATATTACGCAGTATTTGAAATTAACTTGGCGTTATTTAATCTTATTTGAATGTTCTTAAAAATGAAACATTTATTTAATGTGATTTAATAATATTAAAAACGTTTTAAAAAAGGATTCAATCGTAATAGCAAACGCAAAGGAATGAATACTCGAGTGTAAAACATAATCCACTAATTAGTAACAAAGCATAGTGTTTCAAATATTTTGAGTGACCTTATATTTTTTAATACAAAAAATAAGCTCAATTTTGGAGCACCCACTAAGAAGGCTAAAATGGCCATTAGATTAAAAAAGAAAAAAAATTAAAATTTAAACATAGTTAATCTAGTTGTCTCGTCTCCCAATTAACGATGTTACAAACTGTACATTTAAAATTATTAATTTTTGTTATTGTACTTGTTGTAGGGTCTGATTTAAGTGAGGGCATCCGGGGCCTCCAAGTCTTCGAAATTTTTTTTTAAATTTAGACTAGTAAACAACTAAAAAACTCGACTGAAAATTGTTCATTTTATTTTGGAAATAATTTGGGGCCAGGCCTCCAGACCTCTAAATCATGCCAGACTTGTTGAAAAATGAATTATAATTAAAATATAAACTAAAAAAAAACAACAACTCGTATTTGTGAAATTATTTAATTTTTAGGAAGTGCCACTTTTAACCCCAAAACTAGTGAGGAAAAGTACATTTTTCAAGGAGTTAATGAAAAAAAAATAATATAAAAATAAAACACAAAAGATGCTCGTAAAAAAATCTGTATTAAATAAATCAGACTTAAATGATCGTTTCACAAAAAGTAATGGAAAAGTATAAAAAAATTAAAATTTGAATAGTCATTTTTAACTCAGTTTAATATTCTTCAGCTCCTTCACCTTCGCCTTCTCCAGAATCCATACCAACTTCTTCATAATCTTTTTCGAGAGCGGCCAAATCTTCACGAGCTTCGGAAAATTCACCTTCTTCCATACCCTCACCGACGTACCAGTGGACGAAAGCTCTCTTGGCGTACATAAGATCGAATTTGTGGTCCAATCTTGCCCAGGCTTCAGCGATGGCTGTAGTGTTGGACAACATGCATACAGCACGTTGTACTTTGGCCAAATCTCCTCCAGGTACAACTGTTGGAGGTTGATAATTGATACCTACCTTGAAACCAGTAGGACACCAATCAACGAATTGGATGGTACGTTTTGTCTTGATGGTAGCAATAGCGGCATTCACATCTTTTGGTACTACATCCCCTCTGTACAACATGCAACAAGCCATGTATTTACCATGTCTTGGATCACATTTTACCATCTGGTTAGCTGGTTCGAAACAGGCATTGGTGATTTCGGCAACAGATAGTTGTTCATGATAAGCTTTTTCAGCAGAGATGACTGGGGCATAGGTGACCAAGGGGAAGTGAATACGAGGGTAAGGAACCAAGTTAGTTTGGAATTCTGTCAAGTCAACATTTAGAGCACCATCAAATCTCAAAGAAGCTGTGATCGAAGATACAATTTGACCAATAAGTCTGTTCAAATTGGTATAAGTGGGGCGCTCAATGTCCAAATTACGTCTGCAGATGTCATAGATAGCTTCATTGTCAACCATAAAGGCACAGTCTGAGTGTTCAAGAGTGGTGTGGGTGGTGAGAATAGAATTGTACGGTTCTACAACAGCTGTAGAAACCTGAGGAGCTGGGTAGATGGCAAATTCAAGTTTGGATTTTTTTCCATAATCAACAGATAGACGTTCCATTAACAATGAAGTGAAACCAGAACCGGTACCACCACCAAAAGAGTGGAATATTAGAAAGCCTTGGAGTCCTGTACATTGATCAGCCAACTTACGAATTCTGTCCAATACCAAATCAACTATTTCTTTACCAATTGTATAGTGGCCTCTTGCATAATTGTTAGCGGCGTCTTCTTTGCCAGTGATGAGTTGTTCAGGATGGAACAATTGACGGTAAGTGCCGGTACGTACTTCATCTACTACTGTTGGTTCCAAATCAACAAATACTGCTCTGGGAACATGTTTTCCAGCGCCAGTTTCACTGAAGAAAGTGTTGAAACTGTCGTCTCCTCCACCAACGGTTTTGTCTGATGGCATCTGACCATCGGGTTGGATGCCATGTTCCAAACAGTACAGTTCCCAACAGGCATTACCGATTTGGACTCCGGCTTGGCCGACATGAACTGAGATACATTCACGCTGGAAATAAAAAATTTATTTAGCCAAAATACTTAGTATATGACTGTTCCATAAAACAATTAAGCTTAGTTATGAAGGCGAAATTTTTTCAATTTTAAACACAAAATGAATACTTTAAAAATTTATAATTCATGTTAATTAAAATAAAGATTTCTTATGACATTTAATTGACGTTAGAAAAATGCTTCCGGCAATTCGGCCTTAATGAAAAAAGGGGCAAGTATTCTCCGTGACATAAATATTGGGAACTGTCAAATGAACTTTGAAAGATTTAATAATTATTTAGCCAGAAAATAAAGTATTTGGAAAAAATCGTGTAAATGACGAATGATCTTGTAAAGCAAAAAATACCTTAGGGTGTGACCAAGACAGCTGCTAAATTTCTAGACAAATTTTACTAATGTAAATGACATTTGGGGGTTTTAAACAATCATTGCAAAATGTGTAATAAAATCTTGAAGACAATCCTAGCATTATAAAAAGAAATCATTAAAAACGCCGGTAAGCATTACAAAATGGCCGGCCGCGTCATGTTCACAAACCATTGAAGATCAATAAAAGGAACTTCCGAGAATTATTATACACAATTCAAAATGTTAAAATGATTTTAAAATATAATGTAAATTAATACTTACCATTTTGTTTGATGAGTTTTAAGATATACACCACAAATGAATTAAATTATTACAACAGACGTTCAGACAAGCTAGTAATGCAGCTTTCCAAACGAACTTGCGTGATTTTCCTAAAACGATTGCTTTTATATGAAACATGACGTCAGAAGCCAACACCATGCCAACGCCTTATTTTAAATGCTCCGATTGGTGGATCGTTGTCATGTGAATATAACGGAAAAACGGATCGTTATGTTCTTTCTCTCTTTGTCTGCATTGGATGTTTGTTTTAGACAGCAGTGTCTACTGCTACGAATTGATTTTTTAATAAGCTAAACAAAATTAATTTTAACACATTACTTTTGAACAGATAACAAATCGATGTGTCTTGATTGCAATTTATCATAATTGTTAGCCTTTTATACTTCAAGTAGTCAACTTAATATAGCAGTCCAAGTTTATGTTATAATTATAAAGTTTTCGTTGTTGGTAGATAATTACCAATTTATTATCGACAAATAAAAAAACATAATAGAATAATTGAGAGGACAAAATAAAAGTATAAATAGTTTAAAGTTATCGTCGATACCACATTCACAAAATCTTAACAATCTCTTCTATTGCTAGTGACTTTAAAATGAAGTAAAGAGACAGTAACACGTGCTCTGTAGTGAAGAGTAATAGTTTTTGCTATTTTAACGTCAATAATATTAAAGAAATTAAATTAAGCACAATGAACCAATTTTAAAGGATATAAAAATAGAAATAGAATATTTTATGTGATTTAATTTACTTTGCATATTTAAAGTTTTAGTTTAAAAAAAACGTATAAAAATAAAGACCCAGACGTTTGGTTATATCACTAGCCATAACCATAAAACCACAATTTACTGTATTCTCTAAAATCTGTTGTGCTATGAGTCATTGCACCTGTGATGAATTATTAAGAATATCCTACTTTATGAAAAGTTTTTTAATCCAATTATGGAATTTTATCAGTTTATTATGAAAAAAACACAAAATATCAAACATTCTTTTTAAAATAATGTCACGCTAAGGAGGAATGCCACGTGGTTCATGGTCACGATGGTTATTCTTGCGTGAGAATAGTTTCGTGTATATTTTTAGATTATTAGAACATGCTGTGACTATCACTGAAGAAAGTCTTTCTCCTGGATCAAATTTCATAAAAACGTTGTTTCTTATAGCTGTAGAATCGTAAAATAAACTACTTTGTAAAATAAGCCAGCCGCAATGCAATTAATTTTAAAGAGGTTATAGGTTCAATTATAACTTCATGTAGAAAAATGCCTCATGTAAAAAATGTTTCAGATAAATGAAATCAAATCAAATAATTAAGATAGGATCTTAAATTATCAATAATGTTTTTAAGATTTTTTGATACTTGTTTTATATCTATAATGTTAAATAAACAATATCTCATACGTGTCGTCAAGAGCTATGGATTAAGCCCTAGTTTGAAACTGAAAAGTTTATAGTAAAAAAAATGCATTTAAATTTTCTTTATTTTTTATAAAAGATTAATTAAAAGTACAGTTATATAGCTGATAATGATTGGTACATTAAATGATGTATTTTTGCTACGTTTCCAATATCTATTAATCTATAACATATCTATAAAAACATGAATATTCTGCACCTGTCTCCAGTTTACCTTACGACTTAATAGTTTTATAAAAGAAAAAGTATTTATTAAAAAATAATAATACAGAATCATATCCTTTTAGCTCCCTACTAAAATTGGGTATGTGGGTGTCATTTAATATAAAAACTGATAATATGCCCACCATAAAATTGATACCCACACATACGGAAGTTGTAGCAACTATTTTTTATTTTAGTTTAATTAGTTTTTTTTAACATGGTCAATCTAAGTTACAAATTCTTACAGTCTAATAATCTCAATATTTATAATAAATTATCGTTACAGTGGTACAAGTTTATTTGTTAAATTTTAAAAAATTGAAACTGTATTTAGTATCCCTGTTATCACCAATAAATACATCAATAGAGGTACCGCCATGCATAAAAAGTCAATGCATGGAAATTATTATCTTGCGGTTGCCTCTTTTTTGGTGAATGAATACACGTCTGTCACATTCTAATGTTGTGGAACAATACTTGTTTTATACCAAACCACGCTAGCCCGTGATATCTTAAAACTCTTTCATAAAGTTGGCGTAGTTGCAAATAAATTATGCTTTATAAGGTCTCGGCTGATATCACCGCCATTTACGGACGAGTTGTCTAGAAATATGGTGAGGTCATCTTGTTGATGGAGTAATTATATTTAAAATACGTACAAGGAGAGGTCTCGCCTCCCTTTATTATACAATACATGAGTTGTAGATATTTTGAAAGATACATTTTTTTATCTACCTGCGGCATGTGGGAGTGTTTAAAGGAGTTTCGTTTCTAAGTATAAATAAGTTACTTAAAATGGAGAGAGTCAGAATAAATATGAACATCGTTTATTTAATAACAAATAAATTTGTGGTGGATTATTTAAAATATTAGCTTAGCGGTATTAGCTTTTTAGTAACTACTAACAACAATTACTATATGACAAAATATAAGTATAAAAACGCATTACAAGCTTTAGTTATTGCAATATATCAAATCATTCGCCTGATGATGACTTTTTTATAGCTGAAACTAGTTACAAAATTTAATTAAAAAATGAACTTGGTAGTGCTGACCCTGCCTGAAAAAAGACGCTCAGCAGGGACAAGGTCCAACAGGTAACAGAACACCTAACGGGACACTGTTCAACGAAAAGATCTTATCGGCAGGCTGCTGGCCTTCGCCAATCTTTTTATCCTCCAGTGCATGAATACAAAGGCTTTTAGGCCGCAGTGTTAGGGATTGAATAAATAAAGGGTTGAAATGGTAGTGCTGAAATACAACCATACAACTTTAAATGCATGTGAGTAATGGTTAATGGGTAGATACTTCTCTCTTGCTCCCAAGAGAGAATAGATCTACTTCAGGGTTTGGCATCCCTGCCCACGCGAAGCCCTTGATGTTCTCCACTTCCCTACTTGGAGGCATCACGTCCTCCCCCTCCGTAATCCTTACCTGCAACACAAACCCTGTCCTATCCCAACCATAAAGGAAGGCAACTGGAAACCACCTTCATTATTTTCCCAAGAAAACATCATGACTGTGTTCAATACGAAGAGATTTAAATAGCTCCACACTCGGATCTCCGAGTATTAAGTGAATTAGGAATCAACGATTGATTATTCACCAGTTGCCGATGTCGCATTCTGGGTTACTTCGGACACATCACCAGACATCAGTAAAAAAAAAAGAGATCAAACTTATCGTGCAGGGCAAAGTGGAAGCTAAAAGGTCAAGCGGAAGATCTCCATCACGATGGATAGACCAAATTAACGAAATTACAGGGCAAACCTTGCAGACAAATTTAAGAGTAGCGGAAAACCGACAGCAGTGGAGACAATCGACCTATCAATGCTCATAGACATGTCACAACTCTTCAGTAATAAAGATTGACTAAGAAGAAGAATGGTTGATACGGGTTTTACCAGAATTTAAGCCATAAAAAAAGGAAAATCTTTACATTTTAATAAACTCCTTAATCTAGAGCAGTGTTTCCCAACCTTTTTTGTGACATGTCCCACCTTAGCCTTTCTAAAATTCTTATGCCCCCCTATGTAACATACATAATTTTTAATATTAAAAAATTGAATTGAATTTAATAATAGCTTTTAGGAAGAAATCACTAGAAAATTGTAAACGAAACACAGTAAGTAAATTTTTAAAACATATAATGAAAAACTGAAATTCAAATCCAAATAATTTGAATAATGATTTTTCTATATTAATTTATTATTTTAATTTAGTGAGATCGTTGCGCTTGATGCACAGAGATTTTATATTAGGTTCCAATTTGGTTAGCGTCAGTCTCAAGTCTGCACATTCAGCTAAAAATTAAAATGGAAACGGTAGCAATAGTTTTCTTGCAAATTTGGTTAAATTTGGGTATGTATTTTATTTCTATTTTCTCACAAAGCCATGCCATCGCTCCTTTTATATTAAATAAAGTTTTAACTGACTCATCATTCTGCGAGTTATTCTTGATACTTGACGACGCCAAACACCCAATTGATATTTTGGTCTCGTCAAGCGAAATTATACCTAATAATTATTTACTGCAATTATTTAAGAATTTGCTTTTTTCGCTAAATTGGGCACCGAAATCTAAAATTGCATCTAAACTTGTGTCGAGTCCATTTTCGAATTGCCCCTCTTAACAATCAAATTGCCCCCCTGTAGATAGATAGATATATTTATTCCACAAAATCACAATACAATTTACAAGTTATGGGCGTGGGGCCCACGTTGAGAAACACTGATCTAAAGGCATTTTTGAAGGCTGCAGTTAAAAAGTCCTTTATGCATGAAACTGCACGGTGTATTGGTGCATAAGATCAGAAGCCCTTGCAGTCCTTATTGGTACAGCCAAGTAAAGGACCATTGAAGAGCATGGCCAATGAAGGTATTTGTAAAAAGATTTAAAGAATGCCACTGCTCAAGGAGTTTTAGGGACAACCATTTAGAATGGTTTTGTATACTTATACCCTCCTTATTATGAAATTTATATTCATACGAAGTTTGTTTCATTTCTTTAAAATCTTTATTAACCAACATTATGTACTTTTCACTTGTAATGTATTCACTACAAAAAAAATTATTCATTAAATAGGAAAAAATATGAAAACAATCTCTAAAGAACTTTATTTTCTGTTCATCTGGTTAAGCAAACCATCCACATCTTGGCTGTGGAACAAAATACTTCTTATTACTTATTTTTTTATTTCAAAACATTGCAGGACAGCAGCAAAAAAAAATATGTTAAATTAAACTTGGGTTGAATAATATGTTTTCTCTACGACCATTGGATTCTACAACAATTACATAAGCGTTATCTATTGATGAATGGATATGATTCCTTAGATATGTTGGATCCTGATACATTATTTAACAGCCGACAACCAATCACCAATTATAATATTCAGGATCCAACAGGCTGAGACCAATGAGGAAGCTGCAATAGAACAGCTTTTTCATAAGTGGGCTCTGCTCCTCCAACTCGATATCGCGAATGTCATGTTCATTCTGATGAACTGTCATCTCGACTATTCGATTACGGCAATAAGATGGACAATTTAACGAGTGATAGTGATGCCCTGCGATGGTCGTAGAGAAAGTATAGTCTTCTACTCGCGTATAATGGCTATTATTCTCTCGGATGATTCCATAACTCGCCTGCAGCTCGTTTCCAAATTTTCATCCTCGAGAATAATCATTATACGCTCGTTGAAGAATATACTATTATCTACGCAATGGTAAATTGTTATTGCATTTGCAGAATACTATTATTAATTTATTTATATGTATTTTAATGGGTCAACTACATTTTGAGTAAAAATGCCTAATGTGTATATTTAATATAATTTTCAAGCTTGCCATGAAATCGTACGTCTAATGCCACCTGTAAAAATTTTATTTAACGTCCGAGTTAGTTGTTGCTTTGTTAATTACAAAAATTATACATTATATTTCGTACAGACATAATTTGAATGAATAAAATAGTTTTACAAGATGGTAAAATAATATACTGAGTGTTCCATTTGAAAAAATTAAGTTTTTGCTAATTGAAATCTCCTGAAATAATGCTTATGCAAAAAATACCCCGAATCCCAACCGAAACTTCTACTCCGTTCAGACATTTCAGCTATCCTTTACCTTCGTACCTACCAAATAAGTTTAGTTGCTCATCTCTGATAACGTTTACTATGCAGCATTTATAGTGCACCAATTTTCGTCAAATCGCTTAGGCTGAACACCCATTATATCTCAAAATATTTTAGAAATACGTATCGGCGCAAATACAACAACTTTTATTTAAAACATTTCTTTGTATTTTTTATCCCAAGTAAGTTATTGCACTTCCACATACTAATGGGCCACCCTGTATGTGACTGACATCCTTACAAGGTTACACTACATTTTGCTAAAAGGCAATCTGATAATAAATAACGAAGTATAGCAACAAACTTTATTAAAATATCAAAAATATGTACATTATAAACGCTTATAATTTAGTACAAACTAACTTAAGGATCCAATAAATTGGTATTTTCACATTTTCAGTCATATATCTGTTAATAATATTTAAAATTTATCATTCCTTAAATAAGTAACTTTTCTGATATTTTCTGCTGTTATAACTAGTTCAACTACTTTTTTTTTTTAAATAACGATGTAATCCAACCGAAAGTTATGTAAAAATGTCAAAATACTCACTATTATCATATTTTAAAATTATGAAAAACAATTGGCCATAGCACATAAGTGAGGGGGACAAATTATAATATGGTAAATGGGCACACACCAATTAAACAAATAACACGCTGAACATATCTAAAAATAAATGCTTCTTGCAGTTGTCTTAGTTTAAAAATAAAATGAATGGGATTTTTTTTACCATAATCACTCAAAAAGATACAAATCTTTTAAATTTTTTTTTTAATTTACTATTAAAATAAATTAATAAAATATTATTGTTGCAACTTGGAAACAGCACGTAAAATAATTTCAGAATTGATTTAAAATTGAAAACTAAAATATTTAATTCAAGGATGTGTATAAGGTAGTACATCTAATTAATTTTTAAACTCAATAAAATGTAGTAAATTGTATACAGCGACATTTCCTGTTAATTATAAAAGTTTCTATCAAAGATTTTTTAAAAAAAATTTTACAATAAAATATAAAAAAATATTTAACATTGACTACCGCGTTTGTATCCGGAAGAAAATCTGGCAACACTGCAGGCCGCGTAGCGTCCGGACGTTCCGAAAGTTGTGTATTTGAATTTATAACCCTGAAATTTTACAGGCGTCTATACCAGGAATCCTGACTATGTTTGTTATAAGGAAGCTAAGTCCTTAAAACCAACTTATTAATGATGCAGGAATTTAGGAACATGGTTCAAGTATCAAGAAGGAAAGAGAGAACTCAACAATTCATTTTAAATCATTTTGCATTCACTTACTATTAGCGACAAAATGTTTAATACAGTAAAAATTTATTTTTATAATATAGTATTTGAGAAAATATATTTATATAAATTTTTTAAATGACTATTTTGTATTACAAAATGAAAACTCCAAGAAAAGTTGTATGTTTATAGTTATATATATTTTTTAATGTGCATACATTTAAAAAAAAGCTCAAATAAATTTCAGTAGAAAACTAATTTTGCTTTTTTTTTTTAAATTTGGAAGAACCAAAATATCTATAATTAATCGTTTAAATTATTAGGATTTCTAAGCGTTTACGATACCATGGGAACATGTAATCTGATGTAAACGAAAACATGCGTTGAAACGTCAGCAAATCACATAATCAGAACATCCAATTAAGCTCAAGTTGGTAAACCCGTATTCGCGAGGTATGGACGCCTATGAAATTTTGACAGTCATCGATACTACTACTTAAAATGTATTTTCATATGATACGAGTTTTACATATTAATTTCAAATAGAGACGAAAATAAAGAGAACGTTATTTACGACATGCTGCCGTGCGATGTTGTCAGATTTTTATATTGCAAACATCTACACCGGTAATGAGTTCGGAACGAATAATAATTTCATGAGCTTCAAAATAAAATATCTCTCTGCATTTATAGGAAACCTCGCTTGTTTTTGGGCTCGGAAAATCGCAAATCGTCTGAACTTATTAACAAATAGTTTTTTAACCGTACAAGTTTTATAGAACATAAAATTTTAGATTTTTTAAAAATTATTCCACTTCTGGTAAAAATAACATATATTTATAAATGTTATACACATCCTTAAACTATTTTTTTAATTTCCCTGATATTACCACTTAAAAGAACTGATTAAAATTAAGTCATTTTTTTATTTTGATAGGGGTACTGAAAACTTTTTAACTTTACACACACAAAAGATTAATTTTATTTTTATTTACGACATTTTTTTCATATCAAACCTTATCAGACATTTTTATTCAGAAACTATTCATTTTACGAAAATTAAGGGAACAAAAGTTAACTAAACTCAACACATTTGCAGAAATTTCGGAATAAATTAAAATAAAAAATTACCAATATTACACCAAGGATGTCTAATGAAAATACGATTATAAGTTTGTTTAAGAAAAAAATAAGATAAACAATGAAAGTATTTCTTTTAAAATTAAACAAAAACAACTGAAATAAAAAAAGCCTACAAAATTTTGATGACATCAGGCTTCAAAACCACACCAATTTTTTCGCTAACCATAATTTTACCATTTTTATCGAATCTTACAGGAACTCTAACAATAAAACTCTTGGGTAGACAAGTTTCACTCGTACACGTGATTAAATTAAACAAAAATTCTATATTTTGTTCCTTATTCGCACTACTAACGGGTACACTAACTGTAGTTTCAATGACCTTAAGGTCCTTACCATTCTTAGGAACGGAAGACCAGGTAACATCAGGCAAATCTACTAACCAGGACTGTGGAGCGCCCTCGGTTAAAATCAAACCGTTTTCGAAGCTAATATCAATCGATAAAATTATTTTACCGCCCTTAGAATTGACTGAAACAGGTTTTTTAGCAACTATTTCATACCTAGATTTATCAATTTTCGAAGTATGCTGGTTTAATTTTTTTAATTCCAGTTTTTCTATTTTGGTAACATTTTGTTTGTTATTTAAGTACAATACTTTGATCAAGTGATTATTCGTGTCGGTAACATATAGTTTTTTACTATCGGAACTTACGCATATTCCTGCAGGTTCTTTAAACCCGTTAGTGACACCATCTGTGTCGTCATCATTGGGTACAATAATGGAAGAAACTGAGTTTTCTGCAACATTTACCTTTTTTAGTTTGTGATTGTAAGTATCAGCTATATAAAGAGTTTTTTCATCATTGCTTATTCCTACACCCAAAACGTGCTGAAGTTTGGCGTCAAATAAAATGCCATCTTTGTCACCGAAGGCAAAGAGATTCTAAAAAGAAATTACAAATAATTATTTTTTATGAGATATAAGATGTATAGTAGAATACCACAATTGTAAAGAGTAACTCATATTGTAGAGCTATTTTATAGGTCAATCAAATTAGACGTTTACCCTGTACCAAAAAGTTGTTTTTAATAGTTGTTGAGTTTTTGAATACTGACAAAAAGAGAAAAATTCAGTATTAGTTAATAAATAAATTAAAGAGTAAAAAATAATTTTTAAAAACAAGCTTTTATTTTAATGCTCTAAAAAGAATAAAATAAACTTTTCCTATCAACTTAAGACGTCATTACACAATTTATATTATTTAATAAAAGCTTGTCGTAAGATTTGCATATTTTATAGGAAACATTTTCTTTCATAGAATTACTTACAATGAGTATGTCAAGCAAGACTAGTTAGTAAACAGGTAAAGCAATTGCTAGATTTAAGTACTCATATTTACTAAGTCGGAAAATTTTAAAAATTAAATTCAATTAGTTATAGTTATTTTATTTACTTGATTATCTACATTGAATAAATCTGGCGACAAGCTTTTATTACATAATAAATTGTGTAATTACGTCTTAAGTTGATAGTAAAAGTTTATTTTATTCTTTCATTGAAATAAAAGATTATTTTTAAAAATTATTTTTTACCCTTAATTTATTTTTTACTTTTTAGTTATCGCCTGACAGGTTTCTCAGTCTGTTCATCTCATTCAACGCATCATTGTTGCAAGGTCGTGTGCCAGTTAATTTCAAACAGTATAGCTCTTCAATAAGGAGACATTCTAATGTTATTACACTACTTAAAGCCACGTAAGCTTGACCTTTGATTTTGGAGTTTTCCTTCTAGACAGATAGCAAACCAATGCTGTTGACGCCTATCTCGCCAAATTACACAAATCCAAGTTAACCAACCAATGCTGCAGACTCAAACAATTTGACTTTAATATCATAATCGAGGACTTCAAAAACCCTAGTACACCAAAATTTCGGACAGATTGGAGCACGGAGTTTAACTCGCTTTCGACTCTCAGCAAGTCCTTTCATTTGATACCCATATTGCAAGAAAGCAAAAAAAAATTAATCCAACTTCTTTCAAGTCCACCATATTGGATTCAGAGTGAAGTCACTTTATTTTTCGAGTTATTCTCAGCAAGCCCTTATATTTAATACCCATATTGTAGGAGTGCATTAAAAATAACTAGTCCGCCATGTTGGATTTAGAATGACGTCACACAGCTAATCATGCATTGTAATCCAAACTAAACGTGAATACAAAATTTCAGCTCAATTGGCTGAAGATATCTGCTTCAAAATATATTTATATATTTTTTGAATAACTAATTTCTTTGTTTATTATTTACTTTCCGAACGGGTCTCATTTTGTTGAAATATTTTCGTTAATTCGACTGGTTTATTTTTAAAGTTTTCAAATTTCTTCCAAGCAATAAAGGGTTCGATGTAAAATGAAACGTTGTCAGCATGTATAATTCAACTTGAAGGTATCTACATGGTTGTAGTTAATATCTTTCTCTAACAGTAGATAATAGACGAGATCAACAATGACGACGCAAATTAAAGCTACGTTATTGGCAACAACGTCATCGATCAGGTAATTTCTGTCTTGGATTTTATCGGTAAAGCAGTTTCATAGACGTGCTGCTAGGGTTTCATAAAGCAGAGACCGGAATTTTTTTTTATTATTAGGGAAAGGCGTTTTTACTTTTAGTTTTGATTGCATATTTTTAAGTGCAGTACTTATCGTCGAGACTCATAAGTTTTTAAGTTTGCAATAAACACTGTTTCTATCTCTTCGTTGATCTTTGCTATATATATTTTTTATTTAATAACAATTACCCTTGTGCGGCATTGTGTTAACATTATAATCTGATCATAAGATCAATCACCAACTTACAGCTAACTTAAATTACTACTCTGTAACTAACTAAGGTCTTACTCAACATCATCCTTAGATTTCTAATACATTTTGTACATTAATTAACGTACACTTCAACACGCACATTACTCTGCTTTTGACAATCTCACTTCACCAACTCGAAAGGTTTAATCCTCTTGAGTCTTCTCGCTATTCCTGCAATGTCAAGGAGCTGGATTACCTCAACATTGGTATGATGATGAAGTCGTAGTTTGTGAATCGTGGCAAATTTGACTATAGTTTGGTCAACAGTAACCATATCCAGACTGCTTCAAATGTACCAGGGTGCATCCACGATGTTCCTTAGTACCTTGTTTTAAAATCTTTGAATGATTTGTAGACTACTTTGACTAGCACAGCCCCATAGTTGAATACCATATGACCAAATGGGTTTGAGTATTTGTTTATACAGCATAAGCTTGTTGTGTACAGACTGAGTGGAGTTTTGTCCGATCAGCCAATACATTTTTTATATTTAATTTGAAGTTGTTCCCTTTTCTTTTTAATATGAGCTTTCCAGCGAAGCTTAGTATTGAGGGTGATACCTAAGTATTTTGCTGTATTTGTGAAATGAATTCGTTTTTCATTTATGTTTATATATCTTATCTTATGTTTATATATCTTTTTAGTATCTGGGTAGCATTATTTAAATTTGTCTTGTCAGTAGGGGCTCTAGATTGATGCCATTTTTGCCTAGTTTTCTCTTTTTACAGATTAAGTTTCTAATTTCTTTTGGATAGTTGTTTTCTTTGGTTATCTGTCTAATATTAGGGGTATTATTCCATGCAAATTGTTGTGTTTGTTAATTTTTCTTCTAATTCTAACTTAAAACTATGCCAATCTGTTAGTTTATTTATCAATGTTGGATTATTTTCTTTTTTTATAATATGTTCACTAACTGTTAGGACAATTGGTGAATGATCAAAGTTCATGTCCCACTCTTCTTCAATTTGCATATAGTTTGCAGATAAGTTTCTTATGATAAAGAAGTCTATCAGATCTGGGATTTTTTGTGGATAGGTAGGCCAGTAGGTGGGCTTGCCTGTTGATACAGATTCACTTCTATTTTCTTTTATTGCTTCCAGCAGTTCTTTTCCCTTAGTAGTTGTTAACCTTGATTCCCAATGTATGTTTTTAGCATTAAAATCTCCTTCTTAAGCGCATGTTTCGGAGGACTATATAATGCTGTCACTGTCACTTCTTGGTTTTTGGTATTGACAGTTACAGATGTGGCTTGAATGTCTTCAGTTTTATATTTTATCTCTGCATGATATTTTCTTTAATTATTATAGCATTCCCCCCCTTAGCTGCATTTTCAGGATGGATGGTGTGATATGTTTTACATCCTCTAAATTTTATATACGATTGTGTAATAAAATTTGTCTCAGCAATAAGACAGATATCTATTTTTCAATGTTCAGGACTGCTTGTAACTCTTGTTGATGTTGTAGCAATCCATTGGCATTCCATTCCATTATCCTTAGTTCCTTAGATATGATCTACGATATAATTAGAAGTGTGAATTACAGTAATTTAGCTTCACATAAATTTGGTGACAAATAATAAATATGAGTGAGAATAGTAATAGTAAACCGAATATAAAAAGGAAACGTCACAATTTAACAAAACATGAATGTTGAGTGAGGTAGATAGGTACATTATGTAGTATTTTAACAAAAGTTTTCAAAGCTAGAGTGTATAGAATAATTAAAACAAGGGACAAAACAAATGATATGAATACTTCGAAGGATGAGACTAGAGGAAGAAAACAAATTAAATTGGACGATACAACCAAACAAGTCATTCATCACGCAGAACATGAGTTTTTTATTAAAAAGGAATCACCAAATTTAAAGAAAATTGTTTCCTCTTCAATCTAATGAAAATCTCCCAAAAAAATTAAGAGGTGTTTTGTTACGTACTTTGCATGAGATGAACTTTAGGTATTTAAAGAGAAAGAGGAATAGTACCCTTATTGAAAAAGAGGAAATCATTTTATGACGCAGAAAATATCTGAAATAAATGGCAGAGTTTCGAAGAGAGGGTAGAAAAATATATTAAACAGATAAAACCTGTTTAAATGAAGGACATTTAAATGTAAAGAGAAAACATCAAGCTTTTGTAGATGGTTTATCGACAGGTTTAAAAGCCCCATCTGGAAAGGGAAAATGGCTTATTATTACCCATATTGGTAGTGACTCAGAATTCGTTGAAAAATGTTTAAACGCATTTGTTTCTAAAAAAACTGGAGATTATTATGAGGAAATGGATGCAGAACATTATGAAAAATGGTTTTCAGACATTCTCTTAAAAATCAAACCAGGATCTGTTATTGTTATGGATAACGCTCCATACTGCAGCTGGCGTGTAGAACACTTACCAACCACCCAATGGAGAAAAGCCCAGATTGCAGATTGGCTTGCTAAGAAAAATATTAAATTCGGTGAACCAAAATCGAATTACTAAACTTAGCAAGGTGTCATAAAGATAAATATATCAAATATGTAGTAGATGAAATGGCGTGAGAACGAGGCATAATTGTACTTCTATTGCCACCCTACCACTGTGAGTTAAACCCAATATAACTTGCATGGGCTCGAATAAAACATGAAGTGGCAAGGAACAATGTTGCTTTCAAATTAATTGACATAAAAAACTGCTTAGTAGTGCCGTCAACAATGTAACCTCACAGTCATGGATATAATGTATGGATACAATACATACAATCATGTATCGAACATGTAGTGAAAGAAGAGCAGAATATATGGAATCTTGATAATTGCATTGAAATTACCATAAAACCCGTAGTTGTGGACCTAGGTGAAGAAACTACTGATGAATCTGAAGATGAAATAGATGACTCAGATTAGAATAAAGTTAACTTTTATCTGCTCATATTTTTATATTTAATAGAAATAAGTATTCAATTATGTTTAACTATTTATTACTATTACTATCACCATAAAAGACTATTACAGTTTATAACAGGAACATACAAAAATATATTATACATTTAAATGTACCTAACTCAAAACTATAAACGTGTAATTGATGTCAATTTAGTAATGTAAATTATTTTTCTTCAAATCATGTCAGAGATAAGTGAGATAACTCATATAAAATTGTTCAAATTTGTCTTGTCCTTTATACTTTTTGGTAATATTAATAATAGGAAGACATAATATGTTACATTTTTTTCGTATTAAACTTATTCGATAATTATTATTGCCGGTTCTCCTCATCTTAAGCATCTTTAATATAAAAAAAGAATTTTTGTGACATCTAATTCGTTCTAAAATGCTGAAGATAATTTTTAATAATGTAATAATAACCACACACTTATGACTCGTTGATTTCCATTCCCCTCGGACCCGCAAAGGTCTATGTTGAAAATATGAGTCACTCTCTACAATTTTGGGATTCTACTATAATGGGTTAATAACATGAAATTAACTCTGGGCAAATAAAGGTGATAAAAAATATTTTAATTTTCAGTCTTTAATTGCTGTTATCTATAAAGCTTTAAAGACAGATTAGTTAAATTTCATTGCATTTGAAGATGTGCTTAAAATCTAATGAGTAAAAGTGAATAAAAGTTTGACTGTAATTTTAAAAGGCATTGTTAAATATCAATGAAATTATTTCTCATTTTACAAAAACTTTAATAATTATTTTTCGTTGACCAGCGATTCAAATTAACTGAGAATTCACAAAAACGTCTGAATTACATTTTTCTAAAAAACTAAAAATTTTAGTATTTTATTAAAATAACCGATGTAACGTCATAACCTTTTTAAGTGCTTACCTGTGGGTTTCTGTCTCCACCAACGACAGGTGTTACTTTTCCATCAACCAACGATAATCTTCTTATACTAGAACTTTCACTATCGGCAATATATACTTCTTTACTTTTTTGGCACAATGCTAAACCTGATGGTTGAGCAAACGCTGAAGCATGAGGGTAACTATTGTTTTTGTTTTCTTCTTTACCAGATCCAGCAATATTTATGCAAGTTCCTAAAAAATAATAAAATAAAATTTTTGCTTAACAATTTACTAATCACCTAAAACTAATAAAATTAATATTAAAACACAATTAACTTTAAATTCTGATAAAACATTCTATATTGCCTTTTCAATGACAGACTCAAAGAAACCAAAATCTAATTCTATTACAATAAATGATCTTATAATAAAAAACTAATTCCATAAAATATTTAGGTATCACCCTAGACAAAAATCTAAAATGGACAAATCATATTGAAGACTTAACTAACAAAATAAGAAGATTAATTCATAAATTTTACATAATATGCAAACAAAAAACTTCTTTTGCAAATTTACAAGTCCCTAGTCAAATTACCTCTAAATTATGGAATCATAGTATGAGGGGGGGGTCTCTATGACAATGCACAACACAACTAAATGTAGTAAAAAATCATATACTAAGAATAATATTATTCAAAAATCGACTATACTTCACACATTCTTTCTATAATGAGTCGATTCTGAATGTCCGATGCCTATACTATTACAGTAACTGCATCTTCTGTTATAAATCTACAAACATATTGTAATACCTTTTAGAAAATATGATGGAAACCAAAGGTTTGTTATAAATCTTGCACCAAAAATTTATTACATCCTACCAAATTAAATTAAAGTGATAACCAAATACAAACACTTTGTTAATAAATGCAAACAATTTATTCATATAAATAGTGATCAAATACATAAAAAATGAAAAATTCACTTGATTCATAATTTAACATCAACTAGCTATCAAACTAATGTATTCAATATCATAATTCCTATCTATATTTATTATTAATATTACTACCATTTATTTTATATTTTATTTTTTTTCATGGTAACAGTAGTCTGCAAATATCAATACTTAAAATGTGAATTCTCTTTCAATCCATAATATATTTTGTATTATTGCACACACAGGTGTTAACTCACCTAGGTGCATACTTCCAACTGACAAACTTATTATTACCACATAAATGTATAACATGTTTATTATTATTATATATTATATTACATACATCATAAATGAGTGCATATACTTTTGTGTGGTTGACATTAAAGATTTCAATCGAAATAAAACGTGACAGTATCCAAAATTACAGACTACAAGTTGTCCTGTCTTGCACAATGAATATTTTCCTCGACCTATTTATACTTCAAAAGAAGTTCGTATACCTTCGGAAACTATGATCTTGCCAAATTCACAACATTCCTTACAGTATACAAGTGAAAGTGATACATTTCCCTATCCTCCGAAACTAATCCTAAAACCACATCTGTCACGTCTCGCTAGGGACACAAACTTACGTCACGTGCAAATGATCATTCAAAATCAAACGAATTGCTGGTGTATTTAGGCCTAATGTTTCCTCAATCTGGTGGTAAGTCACTCGCCTGTCTTTGTCAAGTATTTTTCTCACAGCAGTAGCGTTTTTCTCCTTAACGGATGCAGGTGGCCTCCCCATCCTGCGTCCTCCAAATTAAAATTTCCCCTTTGGAATTATCTGTATCACCTGAATATAGTCGTACAATGTGGACAATCATCACCAAGTGCAAGAGTGATTTCTTCTAAGCACTGGTCTATGTTTAAACCACGAGTGAATTTATACCACAACACCACCCGAATATCATTTTGTGACTAAGATGCCATACCACCCACTTTAAATTATCACTGCTGACAAACAACTGAGCCCACTGGCTTGGCGCAGTGGATAGTGTGCAAGTATGAACTCGTCTTAACATGCACCAACACTCGAGACTCCTGCACCATATAGACTCCTTACATCATATTGCAAAACTTTCCTAGTTCGCTTTGTATGTTACTAGTATTTTATAATTTTATTGATGAGTAACATCTTTCCTCTCCCTTTCTTGCAATTTGTGGGAGTGATTTTGTGAAATGGGACAGAAGTGTATGACTGTGTAACAGGAAGTTATGGAAGCGTGCGCTATTTGATTTGACAAATGAGCGCACAGAGGTGGAGTTGGCCATCAGATAGCCGTCAAACAATTTTCTGAGAGGTCGGTACTGTCAGCCATCAGATGTGCACTTATGTTACAGTGTTGTGTATAAAGTTTGCTGTTATATGCGTAAACTATATCAATAAATATTTACTGTTGATAATAAGTCTTAATAAAGTGCAGATCATTGATAAAAAAATTCAAGTAATAATAAATAACTATTCGAATAAAATATTTCAGTTTTAAGCTTTTTTTAAATTTTGAGGTTGATTTCTGTCACTCCTATTTTCAATTAAATAAAATACAATTTTCATTAAAAAGAATTATTGTTTGTTATGAAAAATCATTGCAAATAATAACTGACCCATTTTTTACAGAATATAATTTTAAAATTGCTTATTACTAAGGTGAGATGTCAAATGTTACACATAATATGCGACTACTGTTAGCCTCGCTCGTTTTTAATATATTAATAGTGCAGCGTGTGTATATTCAAATATTGCAGACAATGTTAGGATTTGTTTTTACCTGCTACGTATTTCTTGCATTTCCACCAGACTGTATCCTCAAGAAATAGTGCCCATATTTGATGAGTACCAGCCATGGCAATTAAAATAACATCTCTAATTGGGGGATTACCATTAGGGTGAAAAGTAAGATCCATGTCAGGTGTCCGATATATACATACATCCCATGGTGATGAAATTGGTTGTTGAAGTCCCTTGTTACCACCCAATTGATCCTCTCCTTGTGTACCTGTCCCTAATAAATTCATAAGTATTATTACAAGAACTTTTAATTAATAAAACATTATTTGTATATTTCTAACGGTTTGGAAGTATAGTCTAAAAACCAAAACAAGTCAAGATTCATTTAAAAATGTTCATCATATTTGAACATAACAATAAGATTTGGTATTAAAAGAATGTATCTGTATGGAACAACTCTTAAATATTTACAACAAACTTATACCTGCTACAGTTACAACAGTCTCATTTTTCAGGTCAATTTTTCTAATAGCATGATTTTCAGTATCAGCAATAAAAAGTACACTTTTGTTTTGAAAAACCAGTCCTTGTGGATTATTAAATTCTGCCTCTTCAAAATTACCATCTTTAAAACCCAACTTTTTACCACCAATTTGCTGCAAAATAGTCCCATCTTCTTTTAAAATTAATATTCTATTATTTCCAGTATCAGACACAGCCAAAATTTCATGATTGTTTTCATCTAAAATGTTGGTAACCTTGCCAGGGAATAAAAGTGGTCCTTTTAAATCTGGCAATAAATGATATGAGGATTTAATAGGTAACAAATGACTAGATATCCTGCTCTGTTCCTTATAATAATTCAAAGCAGTTTTAATGTAAAGTAAGAGATCTTTCTTATGACCTTCTCCAGTCAACATAACAATAGGACTTCCAGAAGGATCCAAAAGTAACAAAGTGGGCCAACAATGGACATCACAGTTTTTCCATATTTCAGAATTTGCATCATTAACTACAGGGTGTGTTATATTATAACGTTGAACAGCAGCCAAGATGTTGGATGAATTTTTTTCATTTTCAAACTTTGCACTATGAACTCCAATCTAGGAATAACAAGATTATTTTATTAATAATTAAAACAATGAATCTACTTAAATATACTTTTCATAAATTGGGAATTTATTAGGGATGCTTTAATTTAACTTACCACGACCAAACCATCTTCTACAGAAAACTTGCTTTCTATTTCTCGCAAATCTGGAATAATATGCATACAATTTATGCAACAATATGTAAAAAAATCTAAAAGAACCACTTTTCCTGCAAGGTGATTTACTAATGAAAGTTGTTCAGATGTATTAAACCATTCCAAACCTAAAAATGAAAAGTTGAAGTAGCTTTTGACATTGGTGATTTAAGTTAAAGTAAAATTTAATTTTAAGTATGCAACCAATTGTTCAATATTCCTTCAATGTAAAAACACATCAAAGACTTCGATTTGGCAAAAATCCTTTAACTGTGTATAATACAAATTGAAATTTAATAGAACATTACCTGATGGAAAATCTCCTACAGATGCATATTTAACATTTCGTAAATATTCCAATACTCCTTCTTCTTTATTTTTTGCAAATTCAGTGAAATTTTTAAGCTTTTCATGAGAATAATACAAATAATCTTCACTCATGGTAGTTTCAGCGTATGTGGCAGATTTAGTATTAATATTAATAAAACGTTAACAAATTTAATTTCATACACCTCCTTACTAAATCTACCGAGAACTATAATGGAATAATATTATCTATATTAGAATCTTTCTTAACAAATTAACCTAAAACTTGGCATTGACGTAAGTAATGTCACATTTTTATCGATAATTCTGATTGGCAGATATTTTGAAGTTCATGATTTAAGATCAGACTTCTAATTGGTTTACTACAGTATTTTTTGACAAAACATATTTAAATTCACCAATCAGATTTAAATTGTATATGGTTACAATTGAAGAAAATAGAGGCAGAGTTGGGCTAGCTCCGATTTATCAAAAGCAACAATTTTGTTAAGTTATGGTAAATAAACCGGTAAAAAAAAGTTCATTAAAAAAATAAATATTTTATTTACAGAAGTAGTTATTATATCTACAGCTAACGTATGTACATAATTTAGTAATTACAAATAGGGAGCTATTTAGGTTAGGTTAGGTTAGGTATTATATGAGTGGGGCGTAGGTCACCCCTCCACTACGACCTTTAGTAGGTCTATTGTGGCTCACCGCTAGGGGTTACAGTTCACCGCACAAACCATCCCTTCTCACGAAGTTCATGCTTGTATGGGGTGAGATTTTCTTGAAATCGGTAGGTTCTAGGTTGGTATAACCAAATATGTTGAACTTTATTCTTCCCAGGCCGAGGCATGAACATAGTACAGGGTGTTTCAAAAAAAGGTGACCTCGTCTCTAGGATAGGTGGAAAACTAAAAAATAATTGGGGTTTGCTTAGTAAAAAATTTTCGTAACGCCATCCGTATTCAAGATAAAGGGCGTTGGAGAAAAAAATGTAGACACATTTATTACGATCTTGTCGAAACTACTGGAAACAATGTAATGTAATGCCGGGGCATGAACATAGTATATGTTCAGCAGTTTCGTCTTCCACGCAGCAGAACCGAAAGTCCGTTTGTTGATTCAGACCTATCCTTCCGAGGTGGTACCAAAGACGACAGTGTCCTGTAAGCAGTCCCGTTAGAATTCGCAGGTCATTCCTGCTCCATTCTAGGATCTGCTTAGTTGTGTTTTTCGAGGTTTTAGGTAAAAACGCCATCCAGTGAGTCAACCCTGGTATATCGGACCAGTACGTGAGTATTTTCCTGTCCGCCCAGTCCGAAATAATTGTTTTAGCGACACTTGTAGTGACACTTGTAGTGAACGCAGATTTGGCTCCCTGTTTTGCAAAGGTGTCGGCTTTTTCGTTTCCCTCCACCACCTGGCGCCCAGGTACCCACAGCAGGGTCTCTGTTGTTCGCACCAAGGTACTCCAGGGATTCGATGCAATTCCATACAAGTTTAGAATTTATCTTGTTGGAGCTCAGTGCTTTTAAAGCTGTTAAAGCTTTAAGGCTGTCTGATATTATACTTATGTTTTTGTTTGTTAAAGGTCTGTAAGTCAGCTCTCTTGCACACAATTCGATAGCGAAGAATTCAGTCTGAAAGGTTGTAGCATACCCTCCAAGACTGGTAGATATTTCAATCTTCGGTTTCCTGCAGAAAACACCGGCCCCAACTCCATCTGGAGTTCTTGAGCCATCTGTGTACATTACGTATTCAGTCTATGGAAAGAGGATTTCTCCCCTCACCCATTCATCTCTCTTCGGAAACAGGACTTTGAACGACTTTTCTACGTGTATTTTTGTGGATAGCATGTCAGGAACCATCCCGAAAAATTTGGTGGTTTTTTGTGTTACTCAGTATCCCGGAGTGGTCCCCGAGTTGCTCTCCTTTAATTTGCCTTTCCAGCGACAGGAATCTGTAGGAGACCATCCTGGCCGCCCTCTCTAAGAGAATATCTAAGGGAGGAAGATTTAGGAGGTGTTCCATCGCATTGTATACGGTTACAATTGGAGGAAATAGAGGCAGAGTTGGGCTAGCCCCGATTTATCAAAAGCAACAATTTTGTTGAGTTACGGCAAATAAACCGGTAAAAAAAACAGTTTATTAAAAAAATAAATATTTTATTTACAGTAGTTATTGTATCTACAGCTAACGTATGTACATAATTTAGTAATTACAATTAGGCGGCTAATACAAATAATATTATTATCGCCAAACATATCAGCAAAAAAAGACCATTATTAAATTATAAAAATGTATAAACTAATCAAATGCCAACGTGCTAAGTATAACTATAAGTTATCTAGTGGCAATTATATTAATACATGTCTGCTGTAATAAAATAATAATTAAATTTATCATTTTTGTTAAGCAAAATCTGGTTTTCTGATATCTCTTATTACTAGGACAATAAATTGACAATTTAAATAAATCTTTTAATGCCAATCAAAACACTAATTTAATCTTTTTCTCTACTCAAACAATTACGATATAAAAAAAATATCTATGCACCAGAATAACAATACTGACCACGTCAAGTCTTTTAAATAGAAATGACGAAGACTTTACATTTATGATATTAAACCACAAAATAGTAGTGGTAATTATTCATATTAAAAAAAACTAACTTAGTTGTTTAAATTATTTTCCTCCAAGATAATTTGACAAGCTGAAAAAGTATGTGTCCGTACTACTTGTTGTTGAAGCCGAAGGTTTATCTGAAAACAAAAATAAAGTAAATTGTGATCTCTATAAGTGATTATTTTTTAAATGTTAAAAACAAAATATAAATTTTTGGTCATAGTAAACTTTTTTCACACATACATACATATATAGTCACGCCTTTTATTCCGTAGGGGTAGGCAGAGACCACTTCCTTCCACTTGCTACTATTCTTACACACATTTTTTGCTTCAACTACTTTCATCAGTGCTCTCATACATGCTCGTCAGTTGTTGGTACTCTTGACCTAGCCTTTCTTTTCGTCCATTCACACTCGCCTTATAAATTTGTTTTGTCAATCTTCCTTCATCCATCCTTTCTACGTGTCCAAAATATCTAAGCATTCCTTTATCTATCTTTGTAATCACATCTTTTTTTACACCACATCGTTCTCTTATCTCACTATTCTTTACTTTATCCAACCGAGGCTATACTTCTTAGACTACTCATCTCAACAGTATTAATCCTATTTTCGTGCTTCTTCTGCCAAACCCAACATTCACTACCATACATAAGTGTAGGAACCAACACACCTCTATGCACCGCCAGATGTGCCTTTTTTGTCACTTTCTGGCAATTTACAAAGCTATGCAGTGCCCCATTCATTTGTTTTCCTGCCAACACCCTTCACTCAATGTCACTGTCATACTTTCCATCTCTCGTAAACTTTGAACCCAAGTAGGTACACAATTTATTTACTTGTTCCACTCTTCCTCCCTTAATCAGAACTTCACAGTTTGTCATGTATTCTTCTCTTTCAAAAACCATTACTTTTGTTTTGCTTACATTTATTTTTACCCCTTTGATTTTCAGGGCATCATGCATAACATTTACCATCAACTCCTCTTCAGATGACGCTAATATGACTTGATCATCGGCGTAAAGAAGGCATTTGACGATCAAATCATTCATTATCAATCCATACGCACTCTCTTTAAAATATTTAACAGCCATGGCGAAGCCACATATCCCTGTCTCACACCTTTGCATACAGTTTGCCGACTATGCTGAGTAAACTAATACCTAGGTAGTTCTTACAGTCCTGCTGCGAACCTTTTCCCTTGTAAAGCAGCACGATAACGGCCTTGCACCAGTCGTCTGGTACGCTACCGCTCTTCCAACAAAGGTTAAAAAGGCGGTACAGCAGACTAGTTACCATGCTTTATCCAGCTTATAGCATTTCAACTGTTATCCTGTCGTACCCAGCAGCCTTACCCAATGTTATACTATTCAACGCTTTCACAATTTCTGTCGTACTAATTTCATTTTTAGTGCAACTTTCACTCATGTTTCCAAATGGGGCCTGTAAGTACTTGTGTATCCTCTTTCTCAAATAAACTTTCGAAGTATTCGTTTCATCTCTTTAATACGCATTCCGCTCCTTTTACCATACTACCTTCTTGGTTTCTGATTTTTTGCAGTTGCGAGGTAGTATTTTTACCTCTGGCTGTTCTTATGGACTTCCAGAAGAGTTTAATATTGCTTTGGAAATCGTCAGATAACCTTCTATGAAATTCATCTTTATCACTCTCCTTCATTCTTGCCACAACCTCTTTTGCCACACCTTTTAACCTTTTATACTCCTTCTTTTACTTACACCACACACTTCAATAACAATATCCACGATTCGTTCCTTGAATGGCTTCCACAATTCTTCAACCTCATATGCTTCATCTAAACTGTCAAATTTCTCAACCAATTTACTAACGAACTTCTGTTTTTTCTTCTTATGTTTTTTCAAAATTAGATATTTTCTTAAAACTTATTTCAGATTTTTAAAGCTAACTTTTAGAAGTTGTCTAAAAATTTTAATCAACTTGTGACTGTTAATGTGAATTAAAAAAGTTGATGTGTGATATTGTGCGAAGTTGTTTGCTGGGAAACAAATTAATGGGGCACTGCATAACTTTATGAGCAGCCAGTACGTGTCAAAAAGGCACGTCCCTATATTTACGAGGGTGGTCCGATAAGTACTTAGCCTACAAAAGAAAAACGAAAATTTTGGAAAAGTGGCGATTAATTTTTCAATATAGTTTCCTTTTAGTTCGATACACTTGAGCCAGCGATACTCCAACTTCTTTAACCCGCCTAAAAAATACGTTTGGTCTCCTCTAATCTCGGTCTCTGGCGCCTGTTCTCCAGTTTGGCACCTTAATTGCTCGTGCATCTTGGTCTATCCCATCGTTTCATCTGAGGTTTTTTTTTCATCTGACCTTATAACGTGTCCAGTAGGGATGGTGATCTGAGATCGATTAATCGAGGGATCGATTTCTTGGACCAAAAACATCGATTTTGTTAATCGATATATAGCCCCAAAACGATCTAGTGAATCGATCTTTTGCTCGAAAAATCGAGAATCGATTCGAAAAAGAAATTTAAAATTTCCACAAGTCACTTGTAAAAAAGTAACTATGAATGTAATTCATTTGAACACGAAAGTCGGGGTTTAAATGAATAATTAAAGCACTATCTATCGCAGGCAGTTGTGCACCTGAGGTATGATCCTATACTTTACTGGCAAGAACAAAAAACTTGATTTGTAAAATAAAATTTTTTTTTTTATACATTTTTATATACATTTTATACATATATTGCCTAATGTTAAGTAGATACTGCAACCCAGGCATGGACGCTTGCTAAAGCAGGGGTATTTCGAACGTGCTGCCAACTCTAATACCTGTTCACTGGTAGTAAAAATAACTTTAATTAGTGAAAAAAGATACAAAATCGATTATTATAATGTCATTTTTGTTTTCCACAATATGGATTTATATTTATATTATAAATAAAAGCTCAAACAAATAAAAAAAAGATCGATTTTTGAGAAATCGATCTTTTACACCTCGATTTTTGTATGAATCGATTTATTGGATTTCGATTCGAATCGTTTTAAAAATCGATCTTTTTCGAAAAGAATCGCCATCTCTAGTGTTCAGCTCATTGCAGTCTACTCTTTTATTCAATAAAGGTACAAAAAAAAATTATATTTCACTTACTAACCTGAACTAGAGAATGGAAAATATTTGAATAATATTTTGATGCTTTATTTAATACACTCTAGATACAATTTAAAAAAATCGTCTGTTCGATAAGTGTTACAAGAACTGAATTGATAAAAAGAGTTCTTTTAAAATTTTTTAGGTCGCAAAATAAATCAGAAAATGTAAATATACTCACCACAAAGTCCAGAAAACCTACTGGATTCGGTTAATCCATTTTCATTGCAGTTTGGGTATCCCTTCGCGTAGGGCGGTTGCCCTAACACATTTCCCCTGGGAAAAAAAACGAAGGAAATCTATCAGTTCAATTTTCACGTACGGAAAATTTGATTATAAAAGGGATTCACTTTATATTGTAATCAAAGGGCGTAACTGATAAAAAAAAGTAGTAAAAGTTTTATTGAAAATAAAAAAATGTTTTTTGTCGAGTAAAAATCACTAACTATTATCGTTAGTTGCTGATAGTGCCTTACAATTAGTTAAATAATATATTATATTATATATTATATATATATTATATTATATTTTGTATGGATGTTGAGCTAAAATGCGCAACAAGTTTTTAATTGATCTTACAAAAATGCAGACCTAACAAGCCCGATTTTTTAATAATTCGTAAGTACAATTTTCCCGGTTGCAAAAGATCAGAATTTCAATGAACAAGAATCTTTCAGCCTTTTGTTTAATGAATCTCAAAAATAAATATTGCGGATTTATATAATTATATATAGGGTGTCTACTTTCTAGTTGTACCATGGAAATTTTCTTGGAATTTTCTATTTACAACTGGCATATCCTTCCAGTAAGATGTAAAGATAAAACTAAATGTTTAGCTTCAAGTCGTTGTTGCCGAGGAATAGAATAAAACTATTTTCATGAAAATCTGACTAACGGTTTAGGACTTCAAACCGGTTTAGTGGAACGAGGTACCAACATGGTTCAAGTACAAGACAAAAATTGTTCTTAATGATTAATTTTATCTGTGGATTTTAATTTTTTTTTGGCTATTAAATAAACATGTGGACTCTTTATTTTAAATAAACTAGATAACATTTTTATTGTAGGTATCATTTTTTCCCTTTGGTAAGTAACATCATTAAAACAAGAAAAGAAAAAAAATATTTGAGGGGAAAAACAACAGCTGATATTACAAAAGAGAGTAATTTGGTAGGTATACCTAAGAGTTCAAATCAGATGTTCAAAAATATCCGCTCCGGCGTTGACAGCTCAGTTATAAAACTCAGTACGAACATTTACAAGCGTGTGATTTGAAATCTGCCTGCAGCATTCAGTAATTGCTGCTTTTAGTTCTTCTTCGTTCCGGTTTAATTTCTGTTTTAATTCACAGGTAAAATTATTTATCAAGAACAATTTTTGTCTACGACTCGAACCCGCGCAGTTTTTGCTATCAAGAATACATTAAACTGCTGTATGAATAAATAAATTATAGTTTAAAAAAATTAAAAAACACGTTTTTAGAGTTATAATCAAACTTCTTCTTCTTATCGCGCCCTCTCCTGCCGAAGGTTGGCGATCCAAATGGCAATTGTAGCTCTGGAAATTGCAGCACGACGGATTTCTGCAGATGAGCGGTCGAACCATCTCCTCAAATCCTTTAGCCATGAGTTCTGGCGTCTTCCTACTGATCTTTTCCCCTGTATTTTGCCTTTTATTATGAGGCGTAATATTTCGTATTTAGGACCTCTCATCATTTGACCCAGGTATTGCATTTTTCTTTACGTGATGGTGTTCAATAGTTCTTTTTGTTTGTGCATGCGCTGGAGTACTTCATCGTTGGTGATCCTTTGTACCCATGAAATTCGCAGCATTCGTCTATACACATACATTTCGAATGCTTCCATTCTCTTTAATCAAACTAAAAAGTAAAAAATAATTCTTAATGTAAGAATAAAATTACTGACGAGAAAATTAATGTAACTGTTTTAAAAGCGCGGGGTGCTTTCATTCCGAAACGCAGAGGTAGTTTAAAAATGTTAAACAAAGCACCACATGCTTTTAGAACAGTGACATTAATTTTCTCGTCAGTAATTTTATTCTTATGTTAAGAATTATTTTTTACTTTTCAGTTTGATTAACTCTAAAAGCGTGTTTTTTAGTTTTTTTAAACTATAATTTATTTTTTGCTTTTAGTTCGATTTTTTTACTCACCTTCTTGCCATTCATCCCTTGGCACGTTTCTCACCAATATATTGGATTGGGTGAATTATAATATGACATTGGAACTGCGCGCATGCGTAGTTCACGCACTAGTTCTATCTCTCTTACTCTCACGAAAAGGATCGCTCAAGAAATTTATGAATCCTGGAGAAACTAATCAGGATAATCGGATATTTTGATCGAATTATTGCATTGTCGTCGGTGTTTGACAAGTGTGCGAAATTTAAATTAAATATGATCGCTTAAAATAGGGCAAAATCGAGGCCAAAGAGTCAGTTACAAACAAACATACAGGTGAAACTAATATAAGCGTGTTAAACATTTGATTTGTCGTCAAAAACTACGAGTAAAAAGCTTTAATCTTCATCTTTATAACTTATTGGGAGTATATCCCAGCTATAAATGAAAAATCCCATGTGAATTCCTATTGTACAACTAGAAAGTAGAAACCCTGTTTATGTCGAACTTTTTTTTAAACTGACCTGACTGGTTGTCCGAGACACTTTGCTTGTACATGTATTATTTTTTTATAATTTCTATGATTCCCGGGTTAAACGTTTTAAATAGAAGTCACCGGATTAAATGAGATAGAGGGTGTTAAAGTTAAAAAACAAACCTAATTTAAATCAATTGTTTTGTAAAACCATGACAGTTTAAGTGCGTTTTCATTTTGTGTGTTAAAAAATGTATATAATACCAAAGAAGGCAATATAAAAATTATAAAAATACTCTAGTACCTAAATATAATCAATTCGCAGTGCAATAAAACTTACCCAGGGCCGTAATTGCAGATATAATTCTTTGTGTATCCCTTTGAAGGATCGTAGTAATACGAATAACCGCATCCTACCAAATTTGTTTCAGCCCAGATCATCTGAAATGATAGTTTTAATAAATTATTCTAAAAAATGTTTAATTTATTATTTATACATTTTTAAATGGCTTGTAAAAGTTAAGTGACGGTATTTCGCGGATCATAAATTGAATCTTGACTAATTTAATTGCATAATTCAAAAATTAGTTTTAAATAACCCTACCCAACGACACAGATATTCAAATAACAATAAACATAAAAGATTGTTATTAATGTGACCTGATTATGTTAATTCACGAAAAATTCCATTAATGATTTACAAAAATTAAGTAGTATTTTATATTCATTCATGTTTGTTGATACGTATACAGAGTGGACCATAAGTCTTGAAACGGACAATTATCTCGTAAATCACTGGTCCGAATTGTACGAAATTTGGGATAAGCCTATTTTGAGATACGGAAATTTCAGATTTGATATTTGCAATGTTGTCATATTTGCCGTTTCTCTGATATTATTAGTCACTTTGGTTTTTTATATACATCACCCTGTATATTCAGTCATTATTGGAATCTCCTCTTCAATACGAGTTCAGCTATATGTAACAGTTATGTTTTTATGTACTCTTAAAGGGCTAGTCAAGGTCTAAACAATCATGGAGAAATGTGTTAGACGCATTCTACCATCGATTGGGGTACTGTCAACTTACAAATGGAGCACATTTTAAACACTGTAACGAAGTTACTATTAATATGAGACATACGGTTGAGTAGTGGTTTGATTTACGATTAATTTGTTTATGAAAGGGAACTTAGGCCGTTGTTTATTTAAATAATTAAAATAATATGTTTGTGAAAACGGGTCTTCTTCTTCTTCTTCTTCTTACGTTAGGACTACGTCCTGTGTTTGCCTCAAAGGTTGCCCAAAAACAATTGGGACGATGAAGACCAGCTATCATACCATCTTTTTGGTGGGCGTCCAGTTGGGTGTGGTGTGTTGGGCCGCTTCTTTCTCACAATTTTTGCCAGCCGGTCGTTTGGCATTCTGCTAACATGGTCTCTCCATTCTCTTCTTCGGTTTCTTGCCCATCTTACTATGTCTTGGACTTCACATATTTCCCTTATCTCTTCGCTTCTTTTATGGTCAAGTAAGGTATAGCCAGTTATCGATCTAAGAATTCGCATTTCCGTTGATCTAAGAAGTCGCTTTGTAGTAGTGTTCTCCGCTCTGGTCTCTATCGCGTATGTCATAATCGGTCTTACACATGTCTTATATATTCTGACCTTACTTCTGGTACTCATGTGTTTATTTCTCCAGATTATGTCTCTCAAGAATCCTGAGATTAGAGATGCCCTTGTTGTTTGAGCTTTTACTTCCTCCTTAATATTTCTAGTGCTAGTTATATTAGCTCCTAAATATTTAAAGGACATCACTTGTTCTACACTCTGCTCATAGATTGCGAGTTTACATCTTCTCGGTTCTTTGGATATTGTTAGCGATTTGGTTTTCTTGACGGATATTTGCATATTGAATTCTTCAGCTGTTTTTTGGAACTTGTGTAAGAGTCTCTGTAGGTTGTCCTCGTCTTCCGATACGATTACAGCATCATCAGCGTAGCATATGATTTTTATTTCTTTATCTCCCATTCGATATCCTCTCCCAGTTACTTTGACTTCATTTATAATTTCATCCATGAAGATATTAAATAGGATTGGGCTTAGGCTATCTCCTTGCCTGATTCCGGTTGTCATAGGTATTTTATTGCTTAGCTTATTTGCAGTTCTTACATATGTGTAGTTGTTCTTGTTCAATTCTTCGATGGTCTTTATTACATTCGGGTGAATTCTTCTCTTTTGTAGTAGGGCCAAGACGTCTGTTAACCGTACCCTATCGAATGCCTGGGTTAGGTCAATGAAACACGTGAAGGCTACTTTATTGAACTCAATGGCTTTCTCAGTAATTTGACGTATTATAAATATAGCATCTATAGTAGACCTGTTCTGTCTGAACCATTGCTGTTCTTCACATATTCCGGTTAGAGATATTTCTTCTGCTAGAATTTTTGTAAACAGTTTTAGTACAGCACTCAATAAGCTAATACCTCGATAGTTTTTAGGGTCTGCTTTCTCTCCTTTTTTAAAAACTGGTATCAGTATGCTCTCTTTCCATTCGGATGGAACAACCCGTGAAAACGGGTCTTTGTTGTAATTCACAAACGTCTCTGCGCACACCGTTTTGTGCATGTGCGCCCCACACCGGATTGACCTTAGAGGGGAAACTGAGTGTAAGGGTATTACTAATATTATTTTCAGGTCTATTTTTATTTTATTTTATTTAGTATATTGGTAGGAACCCCGTCCGGTCTTTTCAATACGGCCTCCGATATCCGCTGGAATAGGGCCCCGGTATTTGAGGACGTCGTTGACGAGATACTCGTGAACGGGGAATCCGTTGCCACCGATTTATTGATACAAGGGTGTTTATTAATTTTATTTTCAGAATATTTTGTTAGTTAGATGCACTTGCTTTTGCGTAGCTTAGTAGAACCGTTGTAAATAATACCGTTCTCCGTTTGTTAACCGTATGTGTCAGAGGGTGTAAACCGATCGTAGTGACTCAAACTCCGCGCATTGTAAAGTAGTATTAATAAAGTAGTTTTATTTGTATCCTTATTTTATTTCTAAGTAGAGACTAAATTTTTTTTTTTTTATGAAAATAGTCGCAAAAAGGGTAGACCTATCGTTTGGGCCGCGGACGGCCCGCACTGCGACTATTAGAAGGGGAAGGGATTATAGAAAGGAGATGATTGTGAACACGCTTTTTAAAAAGTTGCAGGTCATAGTTCTTTGGAAAATCTGATTTTGGAAGCTTATTCCATTCCGTAGCAGCCCTGTAAAAGAAGGATTCTTGATGAAGATTGGTCCTTGTAGTGTCAATCTTGAGAGTAAATGGGTGAGACTGATCAGCGTGCCGAGTTCTTCGGCCGAATGTGGCCAATGGTGGTATAAGAGTTTTTATTTCTCTGGAGCATCTGCCATGGAAATGTCTGTAGAGCAATGACTGGTCTGCAACTCTTCTTCTATGTTCTAGAGGGTGAAGGGTATCTGTGAGAGTTGAGCTGTTTATCAAGCGAATGGTTTTTTTCTGAATGGAATCTAGAAGACGAAGAGAATGCCTTGTTGCTGAACCCTAAATGTGCGAGCAATACTTCAGTAGAGGTCGGATTTGAGCCTTGTACGTCGTCAACAGTTGATCAGGAGTAAAAAACTTTATGGCTTTCCACAGAAAACCTAGCCTCTAACTTGCCGACTTTGCGATGTTAGCAATATATGGTCATGCCAAGACATATTATTGGACACCGTGACTCCCAAAATCGAGATGGAGGGACTTGGTTCACGGGTATTTCCGGACATTGTGATGGGATGATTTGAGGAATTCACTTTCTTGGAAAACGTGGCACTTTGTGTTATTTGGGCGTTGAACTGAACAAGATTGTTGGTTCCCCACTCGACGATTGCTTTAAGATCTCTATTGATAGAATCAACCTGTTCCTGCCTGAGTCTATTTGCATCATTCACCGAAAGTGATCGATAGGATGTGAAAGTTGAGACAAGTGTGCTATCGTCTGCGAAACTGTAAATGGGGTTTGTAGTGGTTTTCCGAGAGCAACGAAATCCAGGGAAGTATCAACAGTCTTATTCCTGTCACTTTGACAGATTGCTATCAGAACCCTGGAATTAACTTTCTCCACTGATAGTTGCCCGGTGCAAGTGGACCTACCACTATAATATAGGTGGTGCCCGAGATTGTAAATAAAATACCCGAGCTAGAGCGCCAAATTAGACAGTAGTAAGCGACAAAAAAAAGGCTTTACAACACTACATTAAGTAATCATTATGTTAAAAATGTTGTAATCTTTTAATTGTTACGTTTTAATGTAGTTGAAAATTGTTTGTATTAAAAATATATTAATACAATTAGGCATTGCCACACTTCTGTTTTATTTATGTAAGACCTTTAAGACTACATAAAATCATGAGTGAAACATGTGGCTAAACTCGTATTGAAGGGGAGATTCCAATAATGACTGAATATCCAGGGTGATGTATTTAACAAACCAAAGTGACTAATTAGCAATTTACGAGATAATTGTCCGTTTCTAGACTTTTGGTCCACTCTGTATAAAATTGTTTTTTCTATAGATTTAATCACACGATAGTCGTGTTAATAGAATTTTAAAAAATTAAAATTCACGAATGAAAAAAAGGTAATATTATAATTTAATGACTTATCCATGAAGAGCACTTTGTTTATTTAAAATAACGAGTAAAGAGTGTAGTTAATATTTGCATAATATTATTTAAAGTAATTTTTTAACCATATACTTCGGTCGTAAATAAAAAATACCCAAAAATAATTGAAAATTGAAAATAAAAAATTACCACAAATTTATGAGATACCTATATTTAGGATATGAACTATTTTTATTGTTTGTTTCAGCGACTTCTTTTTAAAATTTAATCAAAACCATCCGATCCAATCTAATCAAATCTAACAATTTTTAATTATAATAAGCCGTTGATTTAGCTTTAGTAACGACATCGACATGTTAATGAAACTTTAGTAACAACAGTATATTAAAATCGACATGCTGTTAATGGAACTTTCGTCACAACAATCTGTTAATGTACTTTAATAAAAATAAGGTTAATAAACTGTGTATGTAACTGTGTATCGCACCGAAAATAAAAATTACCAAAAATTTTTTAGATTACTATTTTGCAATGTAATAAAACTTTGTATTTTTACTAAATTTTATCTTCTTATACCTAAATAAATTTGTTGGTGAATGGACCACCATCGTGACACTAATATTTTATCCCTGTAAATAATTATCTGACAATTAAATTTACATCTGTAGCAGATTATACCAAAATTAAAAAAATAGTGTTGAAGTAGATTGATGCACATGCACATGCACATAAACATACACATAAACATAAACATAAACATAAACATAAACATACACATACACATACACATACACATACACATACACATACACATACACATACACATACACATACACATACACATACACATACACATACACATACACATACACATACACATACACATACACATACACATACACATACACATACACATACACATACACATACACATACACATACACATACACATACACATACACATACACAACGGGTTGCGCAAACATATCCTTTGCACAAAAGATTTCAAACATTTTTGAAACTTATTAAACAATTATGCAACGCGCCAAGCATCAAACACTGTATACATTGACAAATTGCTGCGCAACAGTATGTGTTGTTTAATATTGTATGGGTCTCTTTAAAATGTTTAATTTAAACTCATACCTGCGTATAATGACCCGTGCTACCTCGTCCAATTCCACCGAAATTAAAAAATTTGAATTCGTTAAACCATTTACTGATTGCATCCGCGAAATCAGGTTCGGTATCATAGTAACTACTGGGAGGTTTCGTCGTCCAAGTGGTCGCTATGTTCTGACCAACTGGAAATCTTGCTGCAAAGAAAGTTGAATGAATCGTTTCTTGCGATAATTGTGACGATCAAATTAATTTTGAAATTTTCTTGAATACAATTCTATTTACGATTTTTTATGCAAAAAATATTTTTAAAATATCACCAAAACGAGTAATAAATAACTATTGAAATAAAAAAAACCTCAACTAGTGCATGCAGGTATTAAAAACGAAAAAAATTATTAAATAATTGCATAAAATTAACCGCGGTATTTATGTATGTAGTTAAACACTTGATTTATTAATAAATAAAATAAATAATACCTAATATTATGTAAACACACACACTGGCAGTCTAATGTTATATTGTTTGTTGTTATTTGAGAACAATGAATAGGCAATTAACTACAGAACAGTGTGTATCTGTTTCGCAAACATGTTGGAAACATGAACATAATTAGTATAATTACAGTGATGTTTGTGATTTGTTTGCGAAACGTTTTCCAAACATCCAACCTTCATCTCGACAAGGTATTCCCAAATTAAATTTAGGATTAAAAGAAACTTGGGTCAGTAGCGTAGCTTTCTCGTTCAGGTAGGTCAAAGTCTGTTTCTACAGAAGATAAATTTAATGTTGTCGCGCAATGCTTTGTTTAGCCACTGAACTAAATTTTAAGAAAAACGTCCAAGGAGTATGGAATAGTAAGAAGAAGCCTACGAAGGATTCAAAAATGTTTACAATTAAGATATATGTAGGTACTTTATTTCGAGATCGAAATGAAGATAATAGGGACAGGCGTACGGAATTCTGCGAGTTGTACATCTTACCCCATGTGGTGATAGAGACAGAGTTAAACTCTCCTGACGTGTGTGTATGGGCAGGGATTTTAAACAGTAGGATAATCGGACCTTATTTTTTTAACGGTACTGTCAATTCTGTAAAGTACCGAGATATGCTTCAAGAAATATAGTAAGAACTGACTTCTGTGTTAAGGAAGTTTCACACCCATATGGGTGTTACAGTCTGGGATATACTAAAAAATAAGGTTTATTTCGTCAAGATTTCTTATGTTGAGCATTTGAAGACACAAATCCCATCAGAGTTTGAAAACCTATAGTGGTAGAGATTTCCGACAAAATTTGTAAATCAGTGTTCGAAAGATGAACTGTTTGCTTGCAAAAAAAAGGAAAACATCGTGAAGGTTTATTGAACAGTACTAGTTTTAGTGTGCTGATAATAAAATTGTTGATAGTAAATTTGTAGTTTTTCACCTGACTTATGTCCCACCCTGCATATAATCCTATAGATAATCTGTAATCCCTTCTACCACAAAGTGGTGTGTGTGTGTGTGTGTGTGTTTTTTTTTTTCAGAGGTTTTGGTAAAATACATTAACGTATTCCAGGCTTAGGTGTTTCACCTGGATATGTCGGACTCAACAATGTCAACAATATCGACAATGCTCCTATTGACTAAAGCCTTCCTCTATCTCTGGCCTCTGAATACCTGCAAAAACCGCCGTTAGGCATTACTTCGCGGGGAGAGGATCTAGCTGTTTCTCTTCCTTCTAGTAGTTGAAGTCACCACTTCTATCTCCTAGGCATAACTGTTTTGACTTTCTCTTTCAATGAAACGCAGGTCTTGGAGTACTTTCGTTGCATAAGCGCTGGTCGCACTCCAGGCGTCCTTTGATGTCAGCATGGCGTTCACTAGTGTCTCGGGTGTTATTGACTGTTCGAGGATTGTCTCTAAGTCATTTCGCCACATGGTAAAACGCGGGCACATAAAGAATACGTGCTCCGCGTCTTCATTGACTCCTGTGTGTGTGTGTGTGTGTGTGTGTGTGTGTGTGTGTGTGTGTGTGTGTGTGTGTGTGTGTGTGTGTGTGTGTGTGTGTGTGTGTGTGTGTGTGTGTGTGTGTGTGTGTGTGTGTGTGTGTGTGTGTGTGTGTGTGTGTGTGTGTGTGTGTGTGTGTGTGTGTGTGTGTGTGTGTGTGTGTGTGTGTGTGTGTGTGTGTGTGTGTGTGTGTGTGTGTGTGTGTGTGTGTGTGTGTGTGTGTGTGTGTGTGTGTGTGTGTGTGTGTGTGTGTGTGTGTGTGTGTGTGTGTGTGTGTGTGTGTGTGTGTGTGTGTGTGTGTGTGTGTGTGTGTGTGTGTGTGTGTGTGTGTGTGTGTGTGTGTGTGTGTGTGTGTGTGTGTGTGTGTGTGTGTGTGTGTGTGTGTGTGTGTGTGTGTGTGTGTGTGTGTGTGTGTGTGTGTGTGTGTGTGTGTGTGTGTGTGTGTGTGTGTGTGTGTGTGTGTGTGTGTGTGTGTGTGTGTGTGTGTGTGTGTGTGTGTGTGTGTGTGTGTGTGTGTGTGTGTGTGTGTGTGTGTGTGTGTGTGTGTGTGTGTGTGTGTGTGTGTGTGTGTGTGTGTGTGTGTGTGTGTGTGTGTGTGTGTGTGTGTGTGTGTGTGTGTGTGTGTGTGTGTGTGTGTGTGTGTGTGTGTGTGTGTGTGTGTGTGTGTGTGTGTGTGTGTGTGTGTGTGTGTGTGTGTGTGTGTGTGTGTGTGTGTGTGTGTGTGTGTGTGTGTGTGTGTGTGTGTGTGTGTGTGTGTGTGTGTGTGTGTGTGTGTGTGTGTGTGTGTGTGTGTGTGTGTGTGTGTGTGTGTGTGTGTGTGTGTGTGTGTGTGTGTGTGTGTGTGTGTGTGTGTGTGTGTGTGTGTGTGTGTGTGTGTGTGTGTGTGTGTGTGTGTGTGTGTGTGTGTGTGTGTGTGTGTGTGTGTGTGTGTGTGTGTGTGTGTGTGTGTGTGTGTGTGTGTGTGTGTGTGTGTGTGTGTGTGTGTGTGTGTGTGTGTGTGTGTGTGTGTGTGTGTGTGTGTGTGTGTGTGTGTGTGTGTGTGTGTGTGTGTGTGTGTGTGTGTGTGTGTGTGTGTGTGTGTGTACTTTTCGCACGATAACTACAGAAGGAGAGCTAGGGCGATGAAACTTTTAGGTATTACGTTTGGCCAAGATCATTATTTAAAATTTGGTCAGTATCTCCGTATACATTATAAATACAAGTTCAATTTAATAAACCGATAACACTAGAACAACTAGAATTATATTAAATAAAAAAGAACTCTTGATTTGGAAAAGTTGGTTTTGCTACAGCAATACTGTTTATTTTTTTTAAAATAAGTATTGTGATAAATATTGAATTGATTATAACATATTTTAACTTACAAACATCTCGTTGTCGATCATGGTTTTCCGAAAAACAAGACATTCCCCATTTTTGGGCTCTGCTTGCTAGTTCACTGTCCCATTTCTAAAAAATGTTTCAATTAATAAAAATCTTCCATAAAGTCACATTTCTTATTTTTTAGTTATATGATAAAACATTATAGCTTATTAAGAAATTTATTTTAAATGTAATTCAATATTGTTTATTCAATATTTAATGTTACTGCTTTACTTGGAATTAATTATTATCAATAAAATAGATAAATGGACCAAAAGGTGGAGAATCAAAATAAATAAATTCAACTCCATACACGTAAATTTCACCAATAGAGCTAAACAGCATATACCTATAAACATAAATGAAAATCAGATTCCGTTCTCAAACACGGCAAAATACTTGGGTATGACCCTCGATACTAAGATTCGCTCATATAAAAAAGAAAAAGGAAAAAAAAATTCAAATTAAATATAAAAAAATTACAAAAATGTAAAAGTATCGTAAAAATGTAATTTTTTTAATAGATCGATTTAGTTTTTTCAAAATAAATAAACAACTCGTAGAGAAATAAAGGAAATAACAATATTTTTTCAGGAAAACAAAAAAAAAAGATTATCTATACAAAAAAGAACAAAAACTAAAAAATACTCTTTAATTTTTAAAATTAACATAAATGCGATTTAAATGTGTATGACCTCGATTATTTGGAGATGGTCAGAATTAAGTGATCGATGTTCTGTTGGGGTATCTCATTTCAAGAATCTCGTAGTGCTAAAAAAAGGGTTCTTCTTTTGTCTCTTGGCCTTTCCATACGCAGAACTCTTCTTTAAAACTTATCCCACATGTGTTCAATAGGATTAGGGTCTGTAGATTGTGATGGCCATGGTAATACATCGATATTGTTGTTGTAAACAGTTGGAATTAATAACTGCTGTATATGAAACAATAATTTGTGTCAGTATCTGAACCCTTCTGGAGTCAGAAAAAGAACTGGCTTACCAGTGTATCATCAAAAATAAAGTAGGTCAGCAGAACGGCGAGTGTGCTTAGTAACAACTTTAACATTGCATCAAACAATATTCCACTTCTGTTAGTGTAATAACATTTTTACGGGTTCATTTAATCAAAAGTTGAGTTTTTCGGAGTTTTTGTTCAATCTGTCTCTGCGCAACAAACATCTATTATGAAAGAAACCTGTTTCTGAATTTAGATAATAAAATCCGTCAAGACTTTATTGTAGTCCGAAAATACATCGTTTTTGTATTTTCTCGTGTGCCTAGTAAAATAACACAAATGTTTGCTGGTTGCATCTTCCCATCTTCAGGGTTGTAGAGACGTAAGTTTAATAAAGGCATTAATATTTGTATTGTATTGTTTTTCTGATCGTCTTACTCCTTCACGTCACGTTTTTAAAAATGGTAACAATTATTTTAATCTTAAATGTGTTCCAAATAAAATCTGAAACCGTTTATTTTTCAGAAAGGTTTTTTTTTGTTGCATTAAACAAATGTGATTATCCCCGATTCGTTAGTCGAACCACGATAGATGATTTTCTCAAATTTAGGGATGGACTTTGTAAAATGAGGAAAATATGTTTAAAGTTGGATAAACTTTTTAAAGAAGGTAAAAAGCAAGAAGATTTCAGTTTGCTTAAATCGATTAGATTCGATCAACATCTATTCTAGACATTTTAAATTCGAAAGTAATTAGTTAAAGTGATAACAGTAATGAATACAAATTTTATTGGTTATTTTAGTACGGGTATTTGTAAACAGATTTGTTGTTGTAAATAAAATTAATGACTATAAAAAATTCGCCGCGATTTTTGATGCATTCCATGATTTTTTAAGGCTTAAAATTAGTTGATTTATGGTATCCTGAAGAATGCCATTCCAGGCACCTTGAATTTGGCGAAGGTCAACTAGGTTATTTGGTAGTTGGGGTAAAAGTCTGCGAAGCGAGAAGGCTATGGAAGCAGAGTTACGTGATTTCTTGCAAGAAATTTGTAACCCTTGCTGTATGAGGTGGTGCATTGTCTTATTAAAAAAGGGGTTAATTAAACCTCGTAGTCATGGCACTACAACAGGCAGCAGTTCGTTTATTGTAACCCACGGAGTTGGTCACAAAAATATAATTTTCGTTATTTCAAATATTTGTAAAAAGTGGACCGTCCGATTTTGCTAGACGAAAATAGATTGAAGATTGAATAAATGGAAAATTAAAAGATTTTAGGCAGAATCGATGATAAATTTTCCCCTTACAGAGATACGTCCCTGCGTTACGAAACAATATATTTTTTTACAACTAGCCACATCACTCCGAATCCACTTTTATAACTTGCTTGTCATTGTTCCGTCATTTTTCCTTTGAGATTTCAATTTTCGCCATCCTCGCCCCTTAAATAATTTTCTTTTTGGCCATTTTCATTTGTCTCTTTACTCGTTAGAACGTCAGACGACAAAGCATCGTCCATAAAAATAACGCACGACCCGTTTCAATTTCACGCCAACGTGTTTTGTTTGTACAAATCAATGTGGAAATTGTTTCGATCCCAATTTATTCGAAAAAGTTTTTTCAACAGCTGCCCTCTCTTAATAGGTAGTTTTTTTTGACACCTCTGACAATCTGCGCTTCATTATGGGGTAAAATAAAAAGTTTAAGTATGTGAATACTCTTATTATGTTTTCGGCAACATCTGGTGCTGTTGAAGAAGTTAACGAAAGCAATCTGGTTACAATTATTAAGGTTTGATAAGAAAACATTTTACAGGTTTAAGTCTGTACAAACTTTCTATAAATATTAACATATTTTTGCTTGTTTCCCCTTACCATTTCCATCATATTTGCCGCAGGTGGTTGACCCCCTATCTGTCCCAGAGCTATGGATTGCCTCATTGCATTGTGCAAATCCAAAATGAGCTGTTTGTCGTAATCAGAAATACTCCTTGTTCCTAAAATAAAATAAAAATAATACTTTTCGAGTAATGGTAGCGAACAATTTTGTAGTTCTTTAATTTTTAAAATGTACCTTATGCTCAAAATTGTCTCATTTTTATTATATACTTTCATTTACACGAGTACATGCATAAAAACAATAGCGTTACTTAAATGGTGCCCTTATTCAATGACAGACCCATAGACATCCAGGAACCCTAATCTAGATAAGGAGTTAGATTTTTAACCAACTAGATAAATAGGTAAAAAATAATGGTCACCAGGATTTAATTTTACCTTTTTTTAAAAACCCTATTGTTCTACTTCCCAATCTCCAAACTAACCAAAATGGAGAAAAGAAGTATAAAGTATAAACAGTCAACACTCAAATCATGTGTCATGTGTGTGTGGTAGAGATGTTTGTTTGCTATTGATAGTACTATTAAATCCGAAATGATCGATACATTTATTTTAAAAGTTTTTTTTCTGAAATAGACTATTTAGTTTGCAAATGTTTTATATCATTCTGGTCCTTTCTAGTGGTACTTATTTACATAATACATCTTCAATATGCTTCGCCTTCTCTAATATAAAACAATGCAACCACATTTTAAACAACTCTAATTATGGGACCTATAAATAAGTAAAATCAATTGTGCTGTAAACCGTGATTAAGTAACATAGGTGAACGAGTATTTTTATCATCCATCTCTTTCCACTAAACCTGCTGCACGAAATATTTTTTGCACAAACATTAACAACACTATCTACAATTAATGTCGAGTGAATAAATCGAGCAGCTCGTCATTATAAAATTTGTAGTAAAACGAACTAAAAATTAAAAAATAATAATAATTATTAAAAAATAATTTTACAATCAAAAGCGTGGGGTGCTTTTTATGATGTTTACGTTTTCTTATTGTAGACTTTACTTTTACCAATATCTGATTATTATCAAATATATTAGTTGATATAGCGTACCACACGATTTTGATTGTAAAATTATTTTTATTAATTATTTCACATTCTTATAAAGCGAGTTGTCTTAGTTTTTTAAACTATTATTTTTTTTTTTTATTTTTTAGTTTAGGTTTTTTTTTAATATCCTGAAGATCCTGGCCACGATCTTTGAAAAATTTTATGAAATTATTGTATTGTCATCGGTCCTTTAGAAGTATACAAAGTTTTAAGTTTTAAGTCGATCCGATGTTTTTATGTGGGTGAAAATCATGTCAAAAGATTCCGTTACATAGATAGATAGAGAGCTAATATAAAGCGTATGGTATATCACATGCACAATCTGGGGCTGGCAAACAACCCCTAATTGGGGAATGTGTGGAGACGAGGCAACCAGCCTCTATATCCTCGGCCAATGCCCGGCGTATGCCAGACTAGGGTTGACTTTGCTGAGCTCAGCTTTTCTTGAGCCCGAGCGACTGAGGCAGTTACCGTTCGGCGATCTGCTCCTATTCTAGAGGAAGACAGGTATAGCAGATCGCTAACTATTATCACGAGGAGACGGCACAATGAAAGTTGTCTGAGTGCCGTTGGCAGGATTCAGAAGAAACCGCCCCCCAGTTTATTATTATTATCAGAATGATAGCAGATATGGTAAACATTAACAGAAAATATTTTGCAGGACGATTTGAACATGAAAGTTGGTGTGGGGGTTAGTTCGGGAAAGAGAAAGAGAGCAGTATACACATTCTGTGTCACTGCCCGATGCTAGCGGTGTACAGGTATCAAACCTGGGGCCGTATGATAATGGATCCAAGTGATCTAAAAGAGACAAGGCCAAGAGAAATCCTGAGGTTTCGTCAAAATCAGCGGACTAGAATTCTGATGCCCTGAAGACACAGCGGTAGTCACAGAGGATCTCAAGATCTAGATGACATAGGTGCCTATACTAATGGCCCAACCGCAAGATTGTAATGTAATGTAATGTAGTTCCAAAAAACGTTTCTCATGATCAATAAAATGTCCACCAACAAATTTGATCGGACTTTCTTAAAAAGTTAAAATTCATTTTCATTTACAAAAATTACGATGAGTTGCGTCGTATATTTTAGTGATCCAGATATCATCTATGCATTTGAAGTCACCATTATCTCCCAGAATGAAAAAGCGTTAATTAGCAAAGCGAAAATGAAGGGTCATTATTTTTTTTTGACATGAGTATAATTCACATCGAATGGGTGCCTGAGGGAGAAATATCAAATTAAACTTACTAATTGAAGTTTTAGGAAGACTATGAGGATATAAAGCCAACTCAAATCTGATTACTATTAGATCTGAAAAAAGTATAATCCAAAGAACGTATTCATATCTAGGCTCGAAATGTTATAATTTCATCCCAGTGGAACTAAAACAAATAATCTCAACATCACTATTTAACAGACTTGCTAAAAAATGGATTGGGAGCATTTACAAATTAGATATTCATGAATTTATTGACCAGTAAACAAAAATTTGAAACTTGAATGATATAATAAGATCAGTTGCCATAAATATGTTTATGTTTATGTGTGTTATCTTTACAAAGTATATTCAATTTGTATAAATGCTATTGAGTTGCCATTGTTATAAACTTATATGTACATCTACGAAAAATGATTATTGTACTTCCATTATTTATATATTTTTTAAATTTTTCATAGAACCCATGCACAGACTTGCTCTTCTATGGATTTTTCTCTATATTTGTTCAGGACTCTTTTTTTCATTTTACCTAAATTTTATTACTATAATTTCTGATATATGAATAAATATTATTAGTATGTGAGACCTAATTTCTTGCAGCAAAAAACTTTGATTCTTCATCAGGACACAATACACTTGCCTTCTCTGTTTTTGGTCGTAAAATAAACCCTTATCCTCGACTACCACTCAAATTCATCTAATTTAGCTCCATGTTTAGATCTTCCTGTTCCCAGAAATAAAGGAATCTTTGAAAGTCACCCATTTTAAGTTCTTAGAAGAAGTTAATCGACGCGGTTACTAAACATTTTAACTTCTGAAGACTTTCTTCACTGTTATGAACAATGAAATAAAAGCATGCAATGGTGTGTAAATAGGAATCTCCCCGATTCCTTCTACACCTCTAAAAAGTATACAAGGCGTTAAAAAGATTTTGTAGTTTGTCCACGTACATATTTTGACATAAAGCACAATGAACTTGACCTTCTATTTTACTTAAACGAAAAATAATCATTAACTCAAATTATAAAGAGCACGGTGACGAGGTGAGCTTTGATATCAGTTTATACAATTACTAAAAAAATTTTTACAAAGTGCGAATACAATAGGTTCCAAAACCATTTATCAAAATTAGGACTTACTTAGCATTGTTCTTCCACATGCTGCCGCATCCCCAATCAGTGTCAAAGCTATAATAGCTATTAATGGTTGGGCAGCTTTTCTAACGGTTATTCCCGCTTCTATTTGCCTCCACCACATGTTGTTATTGTTGCTGAAAACAAAAAGGGAAGGCTATTATTTTTCGGGTAAAACACACGAAGTAAAATCTGTGTTCCGTATCTTAATTGTTATATCTGTGGTGGTAGGTGGTTGAAAATATATTCTAATTTATACCTTATTGTTTGAATAACCTTTTAGAGAATATTATCTCCTTTATTATTTTCGCTAACCTCTAATCTTTATCTTTTTTTTTGATATTATGTTTATAATTTAAAAAAAGTAAAATAAAAGATCCAATTATTGGGATATTTGCAAAGAGCGAGAAAAGCAACAATACTCCTAGGGGACTATACGAGGGTTGTATTTTAAGTATTTTACGTACCCCGCATAAAGGACGCGATGAATAAAGCGCGAGCATTTTTTTTTCACTCGGATGCTGTTCCTATTGCCAGCTCCACCTTAGCCTTTAGGGCTTTTTGTGTCTTCCGGTTTGTTGTCACACCACCTATTCCGTAACTTTAGTCCCCTGTACCAATCTGTACAGGTTCTTCACCAGTTGGCTGTTGTATTCTTCAGGAGTTAACCTAGGATAGAATAGTCGCAAAAAGGGTAGACCCATCGTGTGGGCCGCGGGCGGCCCGCACTGCGACTATTAGAAGGAAAAGGGATTATAGAAAGGAAATGATCGTGGACCCGCTTTTTGAAAAGTTGCAGGTCATAGTTATCTGTAAAAACTGATTTTGGAAGCTTGTTCCATTCCGTAGCAGCCCTGTAAAAGAAGGATATTTAATGGATATTGGTCCTTGTAGTGTCGATCTTGAAAGTAAATAGGTGAGACTGATCAGCGTGCCGAGTTCTTCGGCCGAATGTGGCCAATGGTGGTACAAGAGTTTTTATTTCTCTGGAGCATCTGCCATGAAAATATCTGTAGAGTAATGACTGGTCTGCAACTCTTCTTCTATGTTCTAGAGGGTGAAGGGTATCTGTGAGAGTTGAGCTGTTTATCAACCAAATGACCCTTTTCTGAATGGAATCTAGAAGATAAAGATAATGCCTTGGTGCTGAACCCCAAATGTGCGAGCAATACTCCAGTAGAGGGCGGATTTGAGCCTTTGTACGTCGTCAACAATTGATCAGGAGTAAAAAACTTTCTAGCTTTTCACAGAAAACCTAGCCTCTGGCTTGCTAACTTTGTGATGTTAGCAACATGGTCATGCCAAGACATATTATTGGACACCGTGACTCCCAAAATCGAGATGGAGGGACCTGATTCAAGAGTATTACCGGTCATTGTGATGGAATGATTTGAATAATTCACTTTCTTGGAAAACGTGGCGTTTTGTGTTTTCTGGGCGTTGAACTGAACAAGATTGTTGGTTCCCCACTCGACGATTGCTTCAAGATCTTTATTGATGAAATCAACCTATTTCTGCCTGAGTCTATTTGTATCATTCACCGAAAGTGATCAATAGGATGTGAAAGTTGAGACAAGTGTGCTATCGTCTGCGAAACTGTAAATGGGGTTTGTGGTGGTTTTCAAGAGGTCGTTGATGTGTAAAAGAAATAAGGTGGGGGACAGGATGGAACCCTGGGGGACCCTGGCATTGGTTTTAAACGCATCGAAAGAAATACCGTCAACTGCCACATGTAAGGAGCGATCTTGCATGAAGCTCAAGAGCCATTGGCGCAGTTTGGTTGGGAGACCGTAGGCAGATAATTTACTTAACAATGCCTGGTGCCAAACGCGGTCAAAGGCTTTAGATATATCCAAGGCTATTGCACGGGATTCACCAAACTTCTCAATAGTGTTTGTCCAAAGCTGAGTGACATAAGCCAGCAAATCTCCAGTAGACCGAAGTTTTTGATAAGTTTTATGTTAATCGTTTTTTTCTCCCATTGGACTGTAACCAGTAAGAAGACCCGTTATAATTCTTACCTGATTCCTACTCTTCATCAGTAGTTCTTCAGTTCTGTGTTTTGTCAGTTCTTTAAAAAAATTTTTTCTGTGGTGCATGAGAGGGGCTTCTTTTCATCGCTCCCTTTGTTTTCGTTTGACCCAGTCCCGTATGCATCCCCCAATGTATGGAGCTGATGAGCCCTTTCTTGCTAGTTCGTCAGCTTTTTTATTGCCCTTGATCCCACAGTGTCCTGGAACCCACATCAAAGTTGTTTTGTTGTGTTCTAAGAGTACACTGAGTTCTTCCCGGCATTCTCATACCAGTCTTGATGTCACTTTGGAGTTCATCGGAGCTTTTAGTGACGCCTGGCTGTTTGTGCATATTTTGATGTGTGCGTTACGCACATACCTTAAGTTTTTTCTTTTGCGCATCGTAGGATAGCATACATTTTCGCCTAAAATACAGAAGTGTTTGTTTCTAGTGAGACACTTATTTGAGAGTTTCTCCCATAAGCGCAAGCATAACATTACAATTTTTCGCCAATACTGAGAATTTCAAGACGAACGTTTAAATTTTAGTGACGATCAAAGTATATGTCCTCCAAAAACATAGACACATAGCAAAAATCGTCGTACGACTTGAGAGATTTTAATGGGAATCTGCTCCGATAGCCAAGCCATGCTGAAGACATTAGCCTCTCCGGTTATCATCCTACGAAATGTGATGGATTGCAAGAATGCCCTGGATGAACATATCAGACATAACTATTGTCACACTGGTATGGTGCCCAGGACATACTAGACTAAAAGTAACAGCCATCTGACAGGACATTGTCGACTCCACAATCACCATTGAGAATAGCGAATGCTGTTTCTGTCTTGAAGAAGAAGAAAAAAAGGCGGAACACGGTCCTATGCCACTGACGTGAGTCAGATAGCTACATTATGATCCCCAACAGCCTCTGAAAGTTGGGAAAACAACTGGGGCTAATGGAGGAGCTCTAACCATTTGATTCTAATCCAATTAATCTTATCTAAGATTTTAATTAAAAAAAACTATTCGATACATTCGGTGTAAGAATTATATTTTTTCGTTGGATCTACATAAAGAATAAAATGTGTGAAATGGTGTCGCAAATATCTGAGGATGTTTATTGAAATATATCAGAAAACTAATATGTATCGTGAATGATAATGAACCATGAATGTCTCATTGTGAATTCAACAATGCCAGATGCAATTGTTTTTAGCAAAACAAAGAACGATTTGTCCTTTATACAACCTACGCTTTTTTTATTGACCAATAAATTGTTAAAGACATATGTGTGATATAATACTTAACACCAAAGAAATATTGATATACATTATTTTAAATTGATGACAATAAAAAAAGAAAATTTTTTAGCTACAACATAAAATTTTATATCCAGTTTTAAGCACCTGTTTACATTCAAAAATAATTCAACCTTTTTTAATTTATTAAAAATGATTAAAACATTTAATAATTGTAAATGTAAATTGTGGCTTCATAGGTGGTCCGACACCCGAGCTGAAATCATTGGCGTCACTAAAGTTAACAAAAAAGACACAAGGATTGTATTTTCAGTTCCCTAAAAAATTTAAAACTTAAAAACACACTATGCGTTCCAAGTTTTCCTTTACAGCCAGCATCTTATTTGATATAATTAAATAAAAAAACTTTTAAATGAATATAATTTTTTTTTTTGGACAGGGTATAAATTAGTTCCATTTTCATTTACAATTACTTCTCATGCCGACCCTGTACGTGTTACAACAGTAATTACAAGTTATTGTACACTATAAAAACTTCCTAACACAATTTTGAGATCTAACATAATTTGAATCTAATTGATGTACCTTCTTCCCACGTTATCCTCGTATTTTAAATAATTTTCACAGCCTTTTCCGATATAATCTTGTGATTATCTACGTTTGCGAAGATGAAGATTTTTGCAATCAAATGTTCATATCCGATCCCTTAAATTTTGTTTCCGTCTTTCGATATTTCATATTTTCTTGGTACGCCTATGCCTCAACTTCCATTTCATCTGATGACTAGTAAGACATTTTTTTATTTAACATTTTCAAGTAGACAAGATTTTAGAATATAAATTGGTCAATTAAACCGTTGATTAATGGGAAACATAGTCTAAAGGTCTTTGGATTAGTTGGAGAAATGCACTACTGCAGTTGGAGGAACCTGATTTCAATATTTATGTGTGTATTTTTATTGACATTGCGGTTTTGAGTTCTACATGAGTAAGTTAGCCTTGTTAGTTTAAAGACATTAAGCATATTGTGGATAAAACGAGAAAGTTTTTATTTATTATTTATCACCATCTAATGCTTTTTATTAAATTATCTATCAATACAGTTAAATCAATACTTCAGTATGGCATTCTTGCTTGTGGTGCTGTTGGTAAAATACATCTCACACTTGTAATTTTTTATGGTCATAGTATGTGTTGTTAATACGCAGGTTATTGAATGCGCACATATTAATCATCATTTCTCCGTTATTGACAGAGTTGTAATTACGCTTTAAAAATGAATATTAAAAATCACATATGATACCAAAGCAACTTACTCGTCAAATTTATTATTTCAATTAGCAAGAATTTTAGATATTCGTTGTTATCAGTAAAATAAATCGATAGAATAAAATATGGCTGATTTGCATTTTTCTTGGGTTTTCATTTGATGTATCACAAGGTAGGGGTTGCCATTTGACATTTTAAAGAAGAGGTGGGGAATGTTAAAGGGGTGCCACTTGGAAACAGCAGAATAACATTTTTAAACCTTTCCCTTGATTTAAAATTCGACATGTTTTTTGTTTTTCTTACATTTACGCAAAATGAAAAGTTATTTCGACTGACTGTTTTTGAAATGAAAGCACCGTATGTCAACGCATTTGTTTAATATCTTTTATAACAAATTTGGATGTGCAGATATTTGAATATCAGGTGTATGCACGTTAAATTAATGTTTGTTAAATTATTAATATGTATATTATTATTATTATTATTATTATTATTATTATTATTATTATTATTATTATTATTATTATTATTATTATTATTATTATTATTATTATTATTATTATTATTATTATTATTATTATTATTATTATTATTATTATTATTATTATTATTATTATTATTAAGTGTTAAATTAAAATTCGGTAAGCCCATGCTCAACGGATTCTGGCCCTAATGGGCTATATTTTAATTTATTTATAACAGTTACATTATGCAAAATTAAAATTAAAACAACTTTATTTATCTGGAGGCACGACGGTGCCCCAGCCAAGTCGAGCAAAAAAACGGCACGGTCGTACCATCATTTTCTCGAAGCAGTTCAGGCCATTTTCAAACCCCCTATAACTTCGTTGTGGATAAAACTATAAGCCTGAATTGGTAACCAAGCAGGTATTGTATAAACACGGTATATTTCAAATTTCATTCAATTTAAACCAGTAGTTTAAGAATTATAACTAGTCAAAGTTAATTTTGTTACCCACTCACTGACTGACTGACAAATCATCAAAACTCTAAGGCACTTCTAGCAGACATAGAAGCTTCAAATTTAAAAAACAATTAGTGTTTAGTATATAAATCAAGGAAAAACTTAAATATTTAGAAATTTCGGTTCAGTTTTCTGGATACATCAACTGCATAAATAACTTTGTAATCCTATATAAATATTTAGGATTACAAAGTTACATTTGCAGTAAATGAATCAGTGTACATGTATATGTATAATATAATGGAATAATAGGTGTAGATAGGTACCTAGATATAATTATGTTCAAAGGTAACTTGTAAAATGGTCAACGGAATGAAAAAGCAAGAATGGGACATGTCTTATGAAGTTGTACCAAAATCCAGCGAAGTATTAAAGTAGACTAAATTGCCCGAAATTGCCATGAAAGAAAGAACACTAATAAATCATAACCGCGGCCGGGGAAGGTGGCTTGCCCGTGCCGCGGCTTCCACGCTTCTCGTCCGTCACAGAAAGGAGGCCACTTTCTTCCAGGCAACCTTTGGGTTTTTCTGCGATATTGCAGGTATACACACAAACCACGTTTTATCTGGGGGCAAGGCAGTGCTCCCGCCAAAAAAAGGCATGGCCGTACCATCCTTTTCTCGAAGCAGTTCAGGCCATTATCGTCCCCTTATAAATTCGTTGTGAATGAAACAAGAAGCTTGAATTTTCAGTAACCAAGCAAGCATTGTATAAACACGGTACATTTCCAATTTCATTTAATTTGAACTAGTAGTTTAAGAATTATAACTAGTCAAAGTTTCTTAATTTTGTCACTCACTGACTGACCGATCATCAACACTCTAAGGCACTTTTAGCAGACATAAAAGCTTCAAATTTAGAATACGTTTAGTGTATAAATCAAGGAAAAACTAAAATATTATGCAATTTTGGTCAAGTTTTCTGGATACACATACTGCAAAAATAACTTTGTAATCCCATTAAATATTTAGGATTACATAGTTACATTTGCAGTGAATGAATTAGTGTATCTGTATACGTATAATAAAGAAAAAAAATAGGACTATCTACAAAAAGAAATGAGATGCCACCAAAAACATAACTTTTAAAAAACAACTCATTACTTCCACCGTAAAAAGTTGTGAGATCCATGTAATACCAAGTCAGTTAATTTATTCAGTTCATACTCTGTGTCCTTCTGTCTTAAGTTATTACGTAATTAGCTAACCTAACAACATCTTTAATGACCATATCAATATTAAAAATCTTTTATGTTTTAAATACATAGATTGACTTGGCAATCGCACTAAACAATCTAATTTAATATAATATGTATTACTTGCGAGATACATTGTGTTTTCATGCGATAGCCAAGTCAATCTATTTATTTAAAACAAAAGATTTTTAATATTGATATGGTCACTATAAGCTGTTGTTAGGTTAGCTAATTACGTAATAAAAGAAGGACCCTTAAGTAGTTACCGACTAAATTAACCGACTTGGTATTACATGGATCTCACAACTTTTAACGGTAAAAGAACTGAGTTGCGAAATTTAGTGTTTTTTACAAGTTATGTTTTTAATGGCATTGTATTTTATTAAATCTTAAGAGGATAGTTCACGAATTGTTGTCTCTAACATAGAAGCAAACACATGAAAAGAATGAAATATATATACATATATACACACGATATATCGGTGTTAAAGTGTCTTAAACCATTTTAAAAAAAAATTCAAAAGTCTTTAGCCATTCATCTACCGCCGATCACTTTGTTATCATCAGCAAAGCGGATTCCATTTTATTAACTTTTGGAATAGATGGTAGTCGCTGTTGGCCAAATCTGGAGAATAAGGGGGTTGTTGGAAAATTTCAAAACCCGCATTGTAAATGGCAGCCATTCCAACACAACTTTTTTCTTCTCTTTTCTCTGATCGCTTCGCATAAAAAAGTAATGACGTGATTTGTTTGGCCAGCATGCAGTCCAGATAAAAATCCCATCGGGATGAGTTAGGGCAACGTATCCGAAGGCAAACACCAGCAGGAGCTGAGAGAGTTGCTATCGCATGAGTAGAATAATATGGATCAGAATGTTATCCCTAATTTAATTCAAAGTATGCCTCATCAAATGCAAGAGGGGGTAATACACGTTATTAATTACCACCATTTTTGTGATGTTCAGTTTTATACATTCGTACACGCCATAAGCTGATGCATTTTTTTTTAAAATTATTTGCAATTTCATAAGTTATTTATAGTGAACTACATTTTTTGTTCGGCAGTGTATAATGTGAACCACAAGAGTTAAATGATTTTTTCCATATGCTGTCTCTTAAAATCGATATCAAAGACCTAATGAGTGCTTGGGGTAAGGCTAGAAAAAAAAAAGATTACTAATTTCCTCAATTTGATACTCCCACAGATTTTTTATTATTAGTTTCAACAGGAAGCTCCTTACTGTTACTGTATTAGTACCATAAATAATCCTTTTGCGTCCTTAAAAAGATGACATTAATACGTAAGACCATTTTTATTTACTCTTATTATCTTGTAAAGGAAAAGGATCAAATTAAATTTTAATTTCTAACGAGGAAATACCCGAATGTTTGTGCTACACCCTGTATTTGAATATGTGCGTTTTTATTAACTAGGAATCGTGGTAATTTAGCAAATGAAATCATAACCCTACGTTGTAAAAGCAGTCTGTTGACGTGTTTTACAATTTACAATTTCATTGTATAAAAATTCAATGTTCTTTTGTCTTCTTTTGTTATCGTACATTCAATCCATTGCATCTAATTCATTGTTACCTTTACGCCGCGCCGTGCAAATGCTGTAACACTTGCAAGTAGCGTAAATTCAATTCCAAACAAATGTACCTTTTTACAAACTAGTACATCTGTTGGAAGTCTCAGGAATTCGACGTTGTTATTTGCGTTCTTCTTATAAAGTACAAAGCCGATTTCGGAAACAAGACAAACCCGCACAGACCGACTTTCGAACGTAAATAAATCCTCTTTCTATGTATCTCAAAGTAAATAAATTAAACTATTTGGTAGTAATTCTCGTTGTTTATATTTCGATATTCCCACCAAAATAAACAGTCGCCGACCGTATTTCGCGATGTATCTTTATCTCTTCTAAAAACCCCAGTGTCGTAGAAATTCAGCATATTTTCATTAAAACACGATCCAATATTGAAGTAATACCCTATTCTATAACCATAAGTAGGGTGATTATAACAAAATAAACATACACTTTCATCAGTGCTCTCATACATGCTCGTCGCTTGTTGGTACTCTTGACAGCTGGCCTTTCTTCAAAATAATGTTGATCTGATCGAGATCGATGTTCGTCGAGGTCGACCTCTACCGACTCCCGTCCATTCACACTCGCCTTATAAATTTGTTTCGTCAATCTTCCTTTATCCATCCTGTCTACGTGTCCACACCATCTAAGCATTCCTTTATCTATCTTTGTAACCACCTCTTTTTTTAAACCACAGCGTTCTCTTATCCCACTATTCTTTTTTTTATCCAACCGAGTCACTCCGGCTATACTTCTCAGACTATTCATCTCCACAGCATTAATCCTATTTTCATGCTTCTTCCGCCAAACCCAACATTCACTACCATACATAAGTGTAGGAACCAACACACCTCTATACACAGCCAGTCGTGCCTTTTTTGACACTTGTTTGGCTGTTCATAAAGCTATACACTGCCACATTAATTTGGTTTTCTGCCAACACCCTTCGCTCAATGTCACTGTCATACTTTCTGTCTCTTGTAAACTTTGAACCCAAGTAAACAAATTTATTTACTTGTTTCACTCTTACTCCCTTAATGAGAACTTCACTGTTTGTCATGCTTTCTTCTCTTTTAAAAACCATTACATTTCGTTTTGCTTACATTTATTTTCATCCCTTTGATTTTCAGGGCATTATGCATAACATTAACCATCACCTGCAACTCCTCTTTAAAGGACGCTGATATGTCTTGATCATCGGCGTAAAGAAGGCATTTAACGATCAAATCATTCATTTTCAATCCATACGCACTCTCATTCAAATATTTTAAACAATCGTCTATGTATAAGTTAAATATCCATGGCGAAGTCACACCACTGTCTCACACCTTTTTCGATGTTAAACCAGTCTGTGCAAGCTCTGTTTATCCTGACACAAGCAGTGGAATCCTCGTAAAGTGATTTCAGTGCTCGTAGTAAACTACCGCTTACCCCATACATAGACAATGTCGACCACAATTCACTCCTCACCACTCTGTCATAGGCCTTTTCCAAGTCTATAAAAGTGCAATAGACCTTCTGACTTCTAGCTAAGAGTTTTTCTACTATACCTCGTAATGAAAAGACCTGATCCACACATCTCCTCGCTCTTCTAAATCCTGCTTGCACATCCCATATTATCTTCTTAGTTTCATTTGTTACTTTTTTAATCAATATCTTTGCATACAGTTTGCCGACTATGCTGAGTAAACTAATACCTCGGTAGCTCTTACAGTTCTGCTGCGAACCTTTTCCTTTGCAAAGCTGCACGATAAAGGCCTTGTACCAGTCGTCTGGTATACTACCACTCCTCCAACAAAGGTTAAAAAGGCGGTACAGCAGACTAGTTATCACACTTTGTCCAGCCTTCAGCATTTCAACTGCAGCTTTACCCAATTTCATACTATTCAACGCTTCCACAATTTATGTCGTACTAATTTCACTTTCATTGCAACTTTTACCCATGTCTCCGAATGGGGCCTGTACTTGTGTATTCTCTTTTTCAAATAAACTTTTGAATTATTCCTTCCATCTCTTTAATACGCATTCCTCTCCTTTTACCATACTACCATCTTGGTTTCTAAATTTTGCCCCAGTTGCGACGTAGTATTTTTACCTCTGGCTGATCTTATGGACTTCCAGAAGAGTTTATTATTGTGTTGGAAATCATCAGATAACCTATCAAATTCATCTTTATCACTCTCCTTCTTTCTTGCCACAACCTCTTCTGCCATACCTTTTAACTTTTTATACTTATTATTTGCCTTGTTTACATCCTCAATCGTTGCCTTTTGCGTTCTTTGATTGGCTTTTGTAGTCAGCCAATCCAGCCAAGCTTTCTTCTTCTCAGACACTGCTTTTTGAACCTCTACGCACATTTTTTCTTACTTGCATGAAATATACATACATATATTTATATAGTCACGCTTTTTTTTCCGTAATGATAGGCAAAAACCACTTTTTTCCGTTTGCTACGGTGATTACACACGTCTTTTGCTTCTTGTACTTTCATCAGCGCTTTCATACATGCTCGTCGGTTGCTGGTACTCTTTAAAACAATGTCGCTGTTTTATTTCTTATTTAATTTTACATTTATTTAAGTAATATTTTATTGTTTTATTGTCATAATTGTTTTATTTAAAGATTATTGCGTGTCTATTTCCCTTTGACATACTTCATTTCATCTAAAACAGTTCAGAACTAACCACTTATTTACGAGCGCTACCTTTACATTTTATCCTTATTTTCTTATTTCTACCCTCCATATTAAAATCGTTGAATAATAAATAACCTAATAAAAGTGGGATGCCAGCTCGACAGACATATAGAAGAAGAAGAAGCCATCTGTTGCTGACGCTGATGTCAGTTGACGCGAAACCAAATTTGGCATAACCAATTTCGTGGCTTGTCTTTTTTGTCAAGCAGTGTACATATGTATTTAAGGTGTACGAAGGTTACCAAAAATCGACGTTCCAACAAAACTATCGCTTCTCGTTTTAAAAAAAGTTGTCTGTTGTCTGTTTCATTAACTTCTGCCAAATGCTGGATGTAATTACTTTTTGCGCTATTTTAAAAAAATTGTGGGCTATATTTAGATAAACAACAAATAACATATTATCTACTGAAAATGAAGTAATTAAAAAAGTAATTGCAGTAGTTGATCTCGTATTCGCTGTCACTGTGTCGTTGTATCTAAATGTGCGAGTCCCGTATCGTCGTCTCTGCACTATATTCATATCCTAGTATCCCTGAGAATATCCCGAAATGAGTCCTGCTCCATAGACTACGAAGAAGTAGGTACGAGGAGTACGGCTGCTATCGTTACAAGATTCAATTTTCACAACGTAACACGGTTAAGAGACAGGATCGTGTTTGGAATATTGACTTTACTGCTCATAAAGTCTGGATTTCGAACAGTCGAATCGCCTTCCCTTTTTGCCTTCGTGGCCAGGGTCGAATTCGGCCGGGTATTCGGAAAATTCTAATTCCACGTCTGTTTGAAATTGTTTTAATTTTAATATAAGTATCACACCATTTACATACAACTTTAGACGAAAATAGCGTCATTGATGAAATTATGTGAATTTTACTCTAAAAAAAGGTGTAAAAATTCTTATTAAAGTTTAGTTTAGTTTAAAATAGTATGACTTGGACTTCTCCGATATTATTTTATAGATTTGTTTAATAGTCAGCAGATAACGAGTTCATGAATTTATGAAAATTACAATAAACAATAAAAATACATTATTGCTAAAACTTGTAGTTCTTTTTATTATAAATAAAATATTAAAAAAGTTATAATGCAGGGTGGAACAGCCAAAATATATTCATTATTTTAATTGTTGTACATAAAAAAATACCTAAACACCTCAATTTTGAATTATAATATGACTTCATGCAAAGAAAAAATTTTATCCCAAAATTTTAAATGAGAAGTGGGGGCTTGTGATATATCATTTAAAAGGTTTCTTCATGGTCTATTCAAAAATGTTAGTTATAAGATCAGACGGTAGTGCTGGCCATTCCATTGATCCTCGCCTCACTATTCATCGATTTGAAAATACTAGGTCGAGTTAGAGGTCGACCTCGGCGAACGTATATCGATCGGATCGTAATTGTTTACAAGAAAGGCCGGGTCAAGAGTATTAGCAACCGACGAGCACGTATAAAAGCGCTGATGAAAGTAGAAGAAGCGAATAACGTGTGTAAGAACAATAGCAAGTGGAAGGAAGTGGTCTCTGCCTACCCCTACGGGAAAAAGGCGTGAAGATATGTACGAGGATAGTTCACGAATTGTTGTCCCTAACATAGAAGCAAACACATGAGAAGAATAAAACTAATTTATTTTTCAACATAGTCACCTGCAACGTTTATACACTTGGTATATCGGTGTTGAAGTGTGAATTGCAACCATTGCAACTTTTGTGGGTCGGAGCGTTGTCTTGGTGGAAGAGCACACCTCGACTCAATTTTCCTCCTTTCTTTTCTTTGACCGCTTCGCGTACTTTTGGTATTAAATTCGCATAATATTCATTCATTCTTACCAGCTGATGGAACAACACGAAATTTTTAAGGGGAAGAGAAACCCCTATGCCACCATTCCATGCTTTGTTTTTTGGATTTTGGATCAGAGTAATGAACCCATGTTTCGTCGATCGTAAGAAATTTTCGCTTAAATTCATCGGGATTTCTGTTAATGATCTTCAAATTTGTCTCCGCTGCAACCTGGCGCTCACGCTTCTGGTCTGCCGTCAGCATTTGTAGAATCCAACGTGCAGAGAGTATTTTAAGACCCAATTCCTGTTGTAAAATTTTCTTAACGCTTCCAACAGAAAACCTACATGTCTCTGCTACAGCCTTGACTGTAATTCTTCTGTGATTAAATACTATGTCATGGACAAAATTAACATTTACTTTGGTCACCACAGTTTTGGGGACTTCAGCACCTGGTGCATGTTGACAGGACTCTCTTCCCAGTTTGAAATCTCGTGACCAGTTCTTAATTACCTGGTACGAAAGGGCAGAGTCACCCAATACTTCTACCATGTCCTCATAAATATTTTGCGGTGATTGAAGACTGAAAATGATTTTATTGTATTTAATGTTAATTTTTGCAATAAATTTGCAATAAAATTTTTAAATAAACGATTAATAGAGCTTTTTAATGATGTATTACAAGCCCCTACTTTCTATTTAAAAATTTGGGAGTTATTACTGTCACTCAAAGGGAGTTCAATGTGGGGATAAAAATGTTTTGATTTGAAGGATGTCATTTCATAATCTAAAATTGACTGTTGGGAGAATTATTTTTAAAAACATGTTCAATAATTGAAATGAATTTATCTTATTCCATTTATTTCATACTGTATACGAAAAGTGGATACTGGACAAAAATTTGGGTACAACTCTGTCTCGCAGTTCGTTTGCTCATACATTTCGAAGCCTAGATACACACACACACGCATACATTTTTGCTATGGATAATAATTATCTTTAAATCTACGTGATGAAAGATCTTAACCGTCTTAAAAGATACTAAACTTTATACAGAAAAAAAACTTCCCATCTTATAAATAATTCTAGCAAAATCTGCTGATTCTGCTATTATCTGACAGTAAATATTATGTTGTCCGATCGGCTTAAAATTAATTATTATTAACACAGATAGTGTTAATAATAATCGACGTATCTCCAAAATAATTAATTTTCAGGTGACTATACTTTCAATTGGTTTTTGCCTCTGATGTAGTTTATATAGTCCATAAAGTTACACATAAATTCATTATTAGCTAAATAAACAGTAATATGAAAAAATACCGAAACAGGTCGATTTTTAATTTTGTTTACTATTTTTATTTTATTCTACAGGGTAAATAAGCTTTTTTAAAAATAAAACACCCTTTTTGCATCTGAAGTTGATTTAAATTGGTACAGAGTGGACAAAAATGAAAAAAGTTGTTTATGACAATTCATCATAAACAAAATAATTGGTAAAGACTAAACGTGCATTTTAACAAAAAAAAACCAAGAAAAATTTACAGTAAATGTTTAAATTGTTCTCCATTGACCACTAAAAAATGACTTAACCTGGTAACAAATTCGTCTTTAACATTTTGTAGCATAGCGGGTTCTGCATTTTCTGCCTGATTCGGGCTTTTAGGTTACGGATATTGTTAGGTCTGTTAGTGTAGACTTTAGATTTTAAATAATTCCAAAAGAGAAGTCTAATGGGGTAAGATTGGATGATCTAGCGGGCCATTCCACTGTTCCCCTTCTTCCAATACATCGATCTTTTTTTTTTTTTTTTTTTATGTTCTGGTTCCCACGAAAAGGGATATCCTGTAATGTTCAGAGAACATCGTGGGAACCAAGGGAAAGAAGGTAGGAGTTGGTGTTCTTCTTAAATTTCTGGAGGTTGTATGACTCGGGAAACACCTCCCTAGGCAATGAGTTCCAAAGCCTCGCAATTCGTTGGATAGATGAGTCTTTGGAGAGTGATGTTCTGCAGGTCTCCAAAGTGACCACGAAGGGGTGTGAAGACTGAACTTGACGGGTTAATCTCGAAGAGACTGCCAATGGAGGAACGATTGTTGATATTTCAGAAGAGCATCGCCCATGAAAATATCTATAAAATAGAGACAAATCGCCAACTTTTCTACGGTGTTCCAGACAAGTGAGCGAGTTTGTAAGCAAGGCATCACCGACGAGACGAATTGCCCTTTTTTGGACAGAATCCAGTAGCTTTAGGATATGTTTAGGTGCTGCACTCCAAATATGGGAACAGTACTCCAGTACAGGTCGGATCTGTGCCTTATAGATCATAAGCAGCTGACTGGAGGTGAAATAGCTCTTGGCACGAAACAAAAAACCAAGTTTTTGGGATGCACTTTTGGCAATGGACCTCACGTGATTTTCCCAGGAAAGGTTATTGCTGATAGTAATACCAAGCATCGATATGGATGACTTCAGCGGTATGGTTACTCCTGACAAAGTTATGTTAGGCAAAGTGAGATCGGCTTTTCTAGAGAAAAGACATGCTTGTGTTTTGTTTGCATTGAATTCTACCAAGTTATTGGATCCTCATTCGAGAATTGTTGCTAAGTCCATATTTATATTGTTAACATTTCTTCCTCGTTCATTTCTGGTTTCACGGGCTGATATAGGGGCCCTGGAAGAGAATGCGGTATGGAGGGTACTATCATCGGCAAAGCTGTGTACGGGACATGAAGTTGCCTTTAATAGGTCGTTGATGTGAAGTAAAAATAGTGTTGGTGCTAGAATGGATCCTTGCGGAACACCAGCATTTATGAGTAGAGTGTCAGATGAAACTCCATCGACCACTACATGGAGAGACCTGTTTGAGAGAAAACTAGCAAGCAGAGAACACAGCTGAGAGGGCAAGCCATAAGATGGAAGCTTGGCGAGGAGTCCCTGGTGCCAAACTCGATCGAACGCCTTGGAGATATCTAATGCCACAGCTAAAGTTTCTCCATACTTTTCAATAGATAGCTGCCATATATGTGAGACGTATGCGAGCAGGTCACCAGTTGATCTCTGATGGCGGAAGCCATATTGCCTATCATTGATAATTCCTGAGTCTTCCAGATATTTCATGAGCTCGATGTTGATGGCTTTTTCCATGACCTTTGAAATAATAGATAGCAGTGCGATAGGTCTGTAGTTGCTAGGTAGGGTCTTTTTGCCTTTTTTAGGGACTGGCTGTACTCTTGCAATTTTCCAATTGGACGGAAATACTCCCAAATTGTAAGAGTGGTTGAACAACTTGCAAAGAACAGGTGTTAGTTCGGGGGCACATTTCTTGAGAACAATCGGCGGGATTCCGTCAGATCCACAGGCTTTGTTGGTGTTGAGACCCAGCAAAATCTTTCTGATAGTACGTTGGCGAAAGGTGATCTCGGGCATGTGACTGTCAATAGGTGTAATGTTCGAGGGTTGTTTTCCCGAAGAATCCAGAGTGGAATTTCCAGCAAATAGGTGCGCAAAGATATTGGCTTTTTCCTGGGCTAGTATTCCATCTTCATTGGTTAGGGGAGGAAAAGAGCTGGAAGTGAAGTTTCTTCCCACAGCTTTGGCGAAAGACCAAAATGAACGGGATCCGTTAGGACATTCAACAAGTTTTGATCTTATTTTGGCATTATGAGCATCTTTTGAACATTCTATTGTCTCTTTGCATATGCTTCTAGCCTCAACATATGCTGCTCTGGTCTCAGGTCCCGGATTTTTTTGCCATCGATGGTATGCTGCCTGTTTGGAAGCCACAGCTCTAGAGCAGTTTCTGTTAAACCAGGTCTTATCAGATGATGTTCTTCTTTCGGTATTCGGTATGTAAGTTTGCATCCCCAACATGATGATTTCAGAAATTGTCTCAGCACATCGTGTTGGATCTACTGAGGAGAAACAAACTCTCTTCCATGGAAACGCTGAGAAAAACATACGAAGACCCTCCCAGTCGGCCGAATTGTAATGCCACATGAGACGGGGTGGTATTGTGCTGCTCGATGGTAAATGGAAAGAGCATGTTGTGGAGATAAGGGTGTGATCAGAGTTTCCAAGTGGGGCACAAACTTCTATTCTATACGGGTCAGGATTGGTGGTGAGGAAAAGATCTAGTGTATTGGCAGCCTGGTTGTTGACATCAGGGATGCGGGTTGGTAGCTCGACCAGTTGTTCTAGACCATGAGTGATGGCGAAGGCCTCAGCTTGACGACCTGCATCATCAGTTTTGTTAGAGAATTTGAGCCAGGCAGCGTTATGTACATTAAAGTCCCCCATGATTATGGTTTCAGCTGTTGGATGGTTCGCCTGAATGTAGTCCAAATTGAGTGATAAAAACTCAAAGAGATTGTTATATGAAGGTTCATTAGGTGATAGGTAAAGGCATCAGAGGAACTTAGTCACTTTGGTATCAGATAGCTTAAACCACATCACATCAAAGTCTTTCGGTTCCAAATTCTCTTCACGCTGGCATGAAAGGTTATCTGAAGATGTTCTGTTTAAAAAATTTGACAATGAGCCATACTGTTGAAACCACAGTCTGCGGTCTTAAGTGATGACAATTTGGATATCAGGAAAAAGCTGGGTCAAATCATAAATTAATGTATTTTGCAAAAAATCCGGACATAATTTTTCTGTTAAATTTTTATTAGAAAAATATGGTTCTTTCAACCTTGAATGGTATTATCCAAAACTATGACCAAATTAATGAAAATTTTATCTAGCATTTGCGAGAAATACTCTTCAAAAACATCGAAAATCATTTCTTTACGGTAAAATTTGGTAAAATATAGTCACGTCTTTTTCCTGTATGGCTAGGCAAAGACCACTTCCGCTACGGTTCTTACACACATCTTTTGCTTCCTTTACTTTCATCAGTGCTCTCATACATGCTCTTCGGTTGTTGGTACTCTTGACCTGGTCTTTCTTTAAAGCAATGTTGTTCTCATCGAGATATGTTCGCCGAGGTCGACCTCTACCGACTTGTCCATTCACACTCGCCTTATAAATTTGTTATGTCAATCTTCCTTTATCCATCCTTTCTACGTATCCAAACCATCTAAGCATTCCTTCATCTATCTTTGTAACCACATCTTCTTTTACACCACAGCGTTCTGTTATCTCACTATTTTTTACTTTATCCAACCGAGTAACTCCGGCTATACTTCTCAGACTACTCATCTTCGCAGGATTAATCCTATTTTCATGCTTGTTTTGCCAAACCCAACATTCACTACTATACATAAGTGTAGGAACCAACACACCTCTATACAGACGTGCCTTTTTTTAAACTTTCTGGCTGCTCAAGTGCTCATAAAGCTATGCAGTGCCCTATTCATTTGTTTTCTTGCCAACACCCTTTGCTCAATGTCACTGTCATACATTCCATCTCTCGTAAACTTTGAACCCAAGTACACAAATTCATTTACTTGTTTCACTCTTTCTTGCTTAATTAGAACTTCACAGTTTGTCATGTTTTCTTCACTGTTAAAAACCATAACTTTTGTTTTGCTTACATTTATTTTTATTACTTTGATTTTCAGGGCATCATGCATAACAGTAACCATTGTCTGCAACTCCTCTTCAGATGACGCTAATATGACAACTCAGTACAAAACCTTTATCGGTTCCAATATGGATTATTTTTAAACGACGACCTTTCCCAATGCTTTACCACATTGGTAAACCTTTTTAACCAGGTTTTATCTAAATAGAAAATCAGGTAATTCACAATGTATGAAAGATTATTCTTTTAAAAATTGAAATAAAAAATCGACCCGATTTTTTTTGTATTACTGTTTATTAGCTAATAATGAATTTATGCGTTATTTATTATATTTATTTATATTTAAACACGACTGTTTGTAATGGCAATTTATGATCCATCCAATAATACTTTTTTCTAAAGCTTTTTTGATACAAATTCTGTTTACTTTTTACTTGTCGCTTTTCAATAAATTTCAAAATTTAATCATCAATTATTTAAACGTGTCTGTTATAGATATTTCCGATATTCCTTGTGATAAAATGAATGGGTAATATCAGTATCCTATTTAGTTGAATAAACTTTAAATTGAAAATCCTCGTATTCGAAATTGGTTTCCTTCGCTACTATTTTGTAAAGCACCATAGTTCGTCGGAATAGTTGCCGGCAATGAAATGCAGCATGTGAAGTCACATCGGTAGGCTAATATCCTGTAATTTGAATCGATAAAACTAATGATAACGCTTCGAAATAAATGTGTAAACGAATAGTTCCCGACGACACCGTCAAACTAAAATTTTTAAACAACTCTAAAAGTTGAACAAGCACCAATATTTGAAAAACATTTTGTAAATGATGGAATCGTCTTTTTGTCCATTTGTGTACTCAAAGAATTCTATACTCTTGTCTTCATTTGGGCCTTGGAGTAAAGGAGGCCCATATGGACTCGATTGCAAACGTTTTTTAAATCCTTTGTAGGTTTGTTCTTGCTATTTTATACCCCTTGGACATTGTGCGACTAGTGTTGCACAAATGCAAGAACAAGACGAGACTTAGTTAGTCTTGGTCTTGCGCCAATACACCTGGTTTGGTCTTGGTCTTAGTCTTGGTATTGCGCTCCCAGTCTTGGTCTTGGTATTGCGCTCCCAGTCTTGATCTTGATCTTGCAGCAAGAGTTTCGCAAGTCTCGCAATTACCTATTAGGCTATTGCTATTTATTAAATGTTACTTTAGATCTTAGAGCAACGTAACAGAGTAGGTACATTTTGAGCTCGAATTAACATAGCCATAGTAAAGACCAACCAAATTAATAATGAGAAATTCTAAATATCCACTGACACCAGGTGGGGTTTGAGAACCCACGACCTAAGCGATCCGTGCCGATATTCTAACCAACTGAGCTTTCTATCGTGTCCCACGGAAGTTAGATTATTATTATTTATTTACTTATTCGGACTGCGTAAATTCCCCCTTCAACGGAAATGCATTGATAGTCATTTATATCTGTACTTTACGTCTTCCTATTTTCTGCCTATTTTCTTCTTCAAAATTTTATGTACTAGTACTTTATTTTATTTTGTTTCGTTTGTTTTCTGTGTCAATTTAAAAATTAAGTCTGTCCGCTTCCTGAAACGAGACTCAGTCCTAACTGCAAGACGCAAGAGTCTCGCAGGCTTAGTCTGGCTCTTGCTCAAATCTTGCACGGTCAGTCTTGGTCTTGGTCTTGCTAAAATTACGCGGTTGGGATGAGAATGTTGCGTTGTAACGTATTTTCCGCGCTTTTGTATGGAGTGGAGGCATGGACTCTCAAGAAGAATCACACGGTCAAACTACAAGCTTTCGAGATGTGGTGCTACCGTAGAATGTGGCGTATTCCCTGGACAGAAAAGATCTCTAATTTTGAAGTCCTAAATCGGATGAATAAGGAGTGTGAATTCATTAACACCATAAAAAAGAAAAAGCTTTAATATCTAGGTCAATATCTAGGGAGAGATCGGTGGAAGGAGGAATATTGGAAGACGCCGTGTGTCTTGGCTTAAAAATCTAAGGGTCTGTTTTAATTGTAGCAATGTTGAACTATTCCGAGCTGCAGTCAATAAGGTCCGGATAGCTGTGATGATAGCAAACCTCCGATAGGAGATACACTATAAGAAGAAGAAGAAGGTCTTGGTCTTGCAAAAATACAAGAACAAGACCAAGACTTCATGACCAAGACCGATTTTGGGCATCACTATGTGCGACAACATTGAGATATTTTTCTGTAGTAACAGTCTTTGGCCTACATAAACGAGTAAGCTCCGCTACTGACCCAGTCTCTTCAAATCTTAAATTTAATTTGTAAATATCTTGTCGAAACGGGGGTTGGATGTTTGGAAAACGTTTCTTAAACAAATCACTGTAATTATAGTCATGTTTTCACTATGTTTTCAAAATAAATACACGCTATTTTTTAGCTAACTTTATATTTATTGTTTTCAGGTTACAACAAAAAATATAACCTCAGACTGCTAGTGTCAACTGATTTATTTTTTTGTAATAGTATCTATCTTCATTTTCCTAACCCGATTTTTTACATTCGACCTCATGGATGTTTGTTTTTCTATGATCGTATTAAGCTTTAATTTATGATTTTTTATATTACTCTATGAAATTGTTTTGTATGTTCTGTTTTCGTGTTAAATAATTCAGTCAGATTTTCTGTTCATTTCTGGTAACCACTGTTTACTTTTGTCTCCTTTTCACCGGAATAAGAGGCTCAAAACAAACAGAAGGAATAATAAAGAAGAAGCACATTTCTCCTCCTTTTATGTATTTAATTGCTGGAAAATAATTGACTAAACTTTGACAAAGGCATTTAATCAAACAGAGATTTTCCATTCTGGAACGACTTAACATCACGACCTAAGTTTTGTCATTTAACTTATACTATTATACTTAAATTACAAAGCAAATAATTATTTTTCGAAAAATTAAATCAGCTTAAACTCCATAAAAAAAAATAATAATAAAAAAAGAGTCAATTACGTCAACAATGTGACTTTAATATATTTTTTGACAATAAATTAATTTTCAAATAATAAATTTAATTATAGCACTTTCTTTAATTATCCACGAAAACAAACAACTATAATCCGGCTAAAGTTCGGGCAAGCGTGTTACCCAGCACATCTACACAAAATCAAAATCATAGATAGTAACCTCGGTGATACCTGCGATTGGGGACTTGGATTAATGTCTTAAGGCGAGTTTATACAGCAAATAAAATAAAATAAGAAATAACATAAAATAAAATAAGGAATGAGTGCAAAAAACATTGGTTTATACAGATGATTAAAATAAAATAAGAATGAACCGATGAAACCGCAGCTTTTTTGACAATGACTTTTGTGTTTTGTGCATAACAGTACATAATCTCCAAATTGATTTGTTATTTTACTTCAAATACGGATATTTTAAATTTTATCATTATCTTAAATCATCCAACTATATATATATATACCATTCATTTCCTATTAAAAAGTATTATAATAAATGATGGCATGTTGATAGAACAGGTATCGACCTTTCCTCAGTTATATGCAAAAACTGATGGAAAATACAAAACAGCCAACTGAAAGAAAATGCTTTGCTCACAATTGCTAACACAATGGACAAAGCACGTACGTGCCAAAAAATCAGAGAGTTTAACGTTTTTTAAATCATTTTTTCTGTAGCTGAAGCTTCTGAACACAGATGGAAGCTTTTAAGAAATAAATATACGGGCCATAGAAGGAAAATCAAAAATACCTTCACAAATAGTATTATTAGGTTAGGTTAGGTTGATTGTAAACTTGGAATATTTAGGACAGAAAAGATTTGGGTCACGCGCATTATCAGTTTTTAAACAAAATAAAACAAAATATGATTTGTTGTTATTCTTATTTCTTATTTGTTGTATAAACGCTTTCATAGTTTTGGGCATATTTATCTTTCTTATTTTATTTTATTTTGTTTCTTATTTTATTTTATTTGCTGAATAAACTCGCCTTTACTTATTGTATTGTTGCGATATTTAATCTTGGGTTCGATAATTTTAAACACTCAGTACAAAAACTAAACAATTTATTCTAATCTTTTTTAAATCCTTACTTGATAAATCACTAAGATAACTATTAAACTTTATACTTTCTAAAACAATATAACACTTTCTATATTTACTTCAAAACTTCCGCAACCGCTGTCTTTTTAAATACCTACAAATTATTATGGAAAGAGCCAGAATTCTCCTTCGTTATTTCCGGCATTGTCTAGTAATTTCTGGACCTTTCAAGAAACGTCGAACGCTTTCAATCACGTCGCGGCTATAAATCATTTGATATATGGGGTGTTTTGGTACCGCCAAAGAAATAGGTAAAAGCCTCGCAAGGCTGTAACCCCTCTAGATGGACGACTTTCACCTTAGTTTTGGGACTGCGTTGGATTCTATACACCACATCATTTATTCTTTTTATTATATTATATGGTCTTTCCCAAGATCGTGTCAACTTGGGAGACACACCTTTCTTTAGTTGAATCCCTTCAAATTTGCTCCAAGGTCATAGTGAGCTTCAACCCACTTACTGAAGTAATCCATAGCAACCAGTATGTATTTGTTGCCGTCATTTGTCATCGGAAATGGCCCAGATACGTCGATGGCAATCCGTTCAATAGGAGCTTCTACATTGTACTGTTTCATTTTGCCTCTAGATTTTGTTTTAGGGCCTTTTCTCGCTTCAAAAACTGGGCATCTTCTACACCAACTTTCTACGTCATCGTGACATTGGACACAATGGAACCTTTGACTTATTTTATCCAGAGTCTTATTAACTCCTAGATGACCACCTAATTTTCCTACATGGATCTCTTCCAAGACTTTATTAATCCTTGTCCTGGGCACAACCAGTTGGGAAGTTGTTTTCTTTCCATCGGCCGACTCCCAAACTTGTTTCAGTAATCCATTCTCTAGAATAAGGAAATCTCATTGTGCCCACATGGCTTTGAACGTTGGTTCCCGATCGGATATGTACTTCCTAGTAGCTCTCTCTGCTTCACTTTCCTTTCTACGTAGAAAATCCATTGGGATTACTCTCTTGACCCTGTCTCAGATGGGCTGTGGTCCATTTATCGTCAGGTATCGTCTCGATTGTATCGCAAATGACACTCTTGGTGGTTAACGAATCTAATGAGCTTGGCCAGTATCAACCCTGTGTTGGACCATGTTGGTTTGTCTTGTTGTTGTTGGTCTGAAGATATCACCATTGGGTTTGATGAGTCTTCTAGCAGCGTTAGTTTTATCCAACGATAGATGTCCTTCGGAGTACACATTAGCAACTCTTACAGGAATAGTCTGTTTTGTCTAAACTAAGGCTCGTTTTTCCTGATTATTAGATGACCTGGTCCTCATAGGTGAGTGGAAACGTGATTGTGTTCTCGCAGGTGAGTTTGATCGCGGAGGTGTTCTCGCAGGTGGGTTTGATGGTGATATTTTTCTCACTCTGCAATCCTTAATAAAATGTCCTGGTTTTCTACACCGGTAACTGATTTGTTTTCACTGATTGCATCATGATCTTGATCTCCAAAAGTTTTGCGAGCGGCCCAGTGACTGCGTCGCTTTGATAGTCTTGTTTTTCGATTATCACTGCTTTAACTTTCGGCCTCGAAGTATTAAAGGCCGCACCCACTTCCAATAATCGTACCAAAGCTTCACCACTTCTATTGAAGTTCGTCAGTTGAAGAGACCTCTGGATCTCTAGGTCCATCCATAAATAGCTGGACGGCCAATTGCTCCCTGAAGTCTTTTCGTGCCTGTGGGTACGCTACCTCACATTTGCTTCAAACTCCTGCAGACTTTCACCAGATCTCTGCACCCGTGTTTTCATTTGCACCTGGTATAGCTGTGTTCTATGCTGATCGCCATACAGCCACTAGACCTCCATATTTACTCTCTTGGTCGACACGGATTGTCTGCAGCATTTCCAAAGCTTGTACTCTCAATGCCAACATGAGTACAGCAGTCGTCTCTTTATCGTTCCACTTATTAGACGAGGCCGCAGCTTCGAACTGACTACGATACATTGACCAAGATGACCGTCCATCGAAAGTTGGTGGTTTCACTGAAATACCCGCTGTGGCAACCCTGTAACGACAAGGCATTCTGGCTTTGTACGTCCTTTATAACAACGTCGATCTCATGCTTAATGTTCTTTACTTTATTTCGTACTGTGACTACTTCCTTCTGGAGAACAACGTCGATCTCTTGCTTGATGTCATGTGTTAATGCTTTTTCTAATGTCTACATTTTTTATTCTTTCAAGTTTTAATCTTTTGCAGCTTCTTAGAAAGTCCATCTCCGTGGCCAGCAGTTTTCTTCTATGTATCTTACTTATATTACATATTTCCGAACCATATGTCAATATACTCTGAAGGATTGTTTTGTAAATTCAAAGTTTGGTGTCTCATCTGGTGTTTCGTTTCCAAAGTACGGAATTTAGGGCTCCAATAGTTTTCCTACCTTTGATTATTCTTTTTTGAATCTCTTCCTTACTAGTTCCTTGTTTGTTAAATATTACTCCAAGGTATTTAGCTGTCTCAACGTTTTTTATTGTTCCGTTTTCTAAGGATAAGTTGTTGCATCCATTGCTGCCCACAATAAGGTACTCACATGTATTTAGATTTATCGTGAGACCAGCTCGTGTACATTCCTCATGTAGCTACATTACCCGCTTGATCGTCTGCGAAATACAGTGTATATAGAGTGTCATCTCCTACCCGTAGGCCCATGTTTTTGCATTTACGAGCCCACCCTTTAAGGGATTGGTCTAGGTAAATTTTAAATTATGTAGGAGATAGGCAGCACCCTTATCTCAGTCCCTTTGTTGTGTGAAAAGATTTAGTCAGTGATGTTCCAACCTTAATAGCAGCAGAGTTTTGTTGATAGTAAAGTTGAACGGCCCGGATTAAAGCTGGCCTTACGTCGAGCTTATCCATTTCTTTCCACAATTGTGATATTGGGACGCTGTCGTAAGCTTTTTCAAGATCTATAAAGGCGCTGTGTGTTTCTCTATTTTGCTGGGCACGCTTTTCCAAAGTTATTTTTAGTGTAGAAAGGTTTGTTATTATCTAAGTAATTTATAAAGTAAAAATTTATTGTATAGAAAGATTAGAATAAATTGTTAAGTTTTTTTTGTACTGAGTGTTTTAAAAATCATCGAACCCAAAATTAAATATCGCAACATTACTATTTTCTCAACTCCACCGTGGTCCACCTTGTATTCGTCTTTGAAAAAATACCATGAACGACCCCTGGGCGAGGAACGAGTGAGCCTTTTGATACAATGCTTTTGTGGTTAGGTTAAAAAGAGTTGTAACCCTTTAGAATGTGACTTATCTGTGACTTATTTTTTTTAAAAACAAAATGACAATCAAGACTTTTCATCAATTAGTTTCTGGCTGCATGAGCTTAGTCCTAAAGCAAAATAAAAAAAAATAAAACACTTTTTCCATACAAAACTGAAGTAGGAGAGCTAGGGACATGTACTAATATATTTTACTTTTTTATTAATTTAACGGAAATGAAACTAGTTACAGATTTGTATTTAAACCCTTTGAAACGTCAATTATCTGTCTACAATTTTTGATAAAAAATATCACCCATTCCCTGTGCTTTCTACGGATACATCAAATACTTTTTAATACTTGCCCCACTTTTGGGGTAACTCAGCAGTATAATGTCACTGTGACCTTTATATCTACCAAAAAAATTCTTAAATTTTTAGTCTCCAATGGACAATGACAATCTTTTAAATTTTTTAATAAAAAAATATTTTCTTATTAATAATACTTACTTAATATTATTATAATATAAAGAGATAAAGAGCACCTTATTATATGAAGCAGAAACATGGAGATTGAGTGAAAGACAGAAGAAAAAACTGGAGGTGGTGGAGATGGAAGCGATAAGATCTTTATCTATATCCAGAAGGGACCGAATTAGGAATGATATAGTAGGATGGGTGTGGAAGGATCAACAATTCAAGACGTAAATGTCAAATAGCTAACATGGTATGGGCATGTACAACGAATGCCAGCATCAAGACTACCTAAACAAATTCTAGAATGGCAACCAATGGGTCGACGAAAAAGAGGCAGACCCTAAATAGAATGGCAAAAGACAATCCATAAAGACATGAGTGAAAAAAATTTAACAGCGGACGACTGGAAAGACCGAAAAAGATGGAGATTAGGCGTCGGAACAAGTCGTTTTAGAACCGGCTTATATATATATATTATTATTATAACTGTAAATACTTAGATTGTCGACAGAGTCGTAATCTGGCTGATAATTTGGGGAAACATTTAAATTTATTTAATTTCACTGATCGCATGACATTAGACCTTGATCCAAATAAGCTGACAGTGTAAGATCATTACGGCTATCATTTTCTCTGTTGAAAGTCACTTTGCTGGACTGATCTGCTATGTTCTCTGGTCCAGTTTGCATGCTGGAGTTGGATCGATCTTGAAAATTAATGTCGTATGTAGGCTAGTGCGATCTGTCACAAATGATGGTCCACAGTCCGAATCTTGATACACATCTTCATTACACGACCAAATATCGGCTTTTCCAAATGAGCTCATTATATTGTTGTTATGCAAGATCGCTCCTTACATGTGGCAGTTGACGGTATTTCTTCTGATGCGTTAAAAACCAATGCCGGGGTCCCCCAGAGTTCCATCCTATCCCCCACCCTATTTTTTTTACACATCAACGACCTCTTGAAAACCACCAAGAACCCCATTTACAGTTTCGCAGACGACAGCTAACTTGTCTTAACTTTCACATCCTATCGATCACTTTCGGTGAATGATACAAATAGACTCTGGAAAAAACAGGTTGACTCCCTCAATAGAGATCTTGAAGCAATCGGCGAATGGGTAACCAACACAGTCTTGTTCACTTCAAATCCCAGAAAACACAAAGCACCACGTTTTCCAAGAAAGTGAATTTCTCAAATCATTCCATTACAATGTCCGGAAACACCCCTGAATCAAGTCCCTCCATCTCGATTTTGGGAGTCACGGTGTCTAATAATATGTCTTGGCATGACTAGGTTGCTAACATCGCAAAGTCAGCAAGCCAGCGGTTAGTTTTTCTGTGAAAAGCTAATCTGATCAACTGTTGAAGACGTACAAGGCTCAAATCCAACCTTTACTGGAGTATTGCTTGCACATATGGGGTTCAGCACCAAGAAATTTTTTTCGTCTTCTAGATTCCATTCAGAAAAGAGCCATTCGGTTAATAAACAGCTCAACTCTCACATGTACCCTTTGCCCACTAGAACATATAAGAAGAGTTGCAGAACAGACATTACTCTACAGATATTTCCATGGCAGATGCTCCAGAGAAATAAAAACTCTTATACCACCGCTGGCCACATTCGATCGAAGAACTCGGCACGCTGATAAGTCTTACCCATTTACTCTCAAGATTGACACTGCAAGGACCAATCTCCATCAGGAATCCTTTTTTACAGGGCTGCTACAAAGAAATGAAACAAGCTTCCAAAATCAGTTTTTTCAGAGAACCATGACCTGCAACTTTTCAAAAAGCGGGTTCACAATCATCTCTTTTCTATAATCCCTCCCCCTTCTAATAGTCGCAGTGTGAGCCGTCCGCGGCACACACGATAGGTCTACCCTTTTTGCGACTATTTTTAGTAAAAAAAATAATACTTGCCCAGGAGGTAGATTTTTTACTAATTTATTTGAAGAGTACGTTGATAATGCGATAAAATTTAAACAAAAAACAATATAAGATGAAGTATGCTAACATTTAAAATAAATTAAGTCTTATTTAGGTATAATAATCATGCCACAAATCAAAAAACCATCCACTTAAAAATGTTCATTTACCTGACAAAATGCACGCTTAACAAACAACTTTGTTTCGCGGTATGCGGCAGGCGAGTGACAGGTCGCAACGTGTCTGTGTTCATTCAGTGATACCAACAACCAACATCTGTACGTTCGTGTAAGATATATCTGGATCAACCCTGTATGCAAGGTCCGTCGGTGGAAACTTAAACGAGCGTAATAGGGAAGATGGTAATAACAAAAAGATTTTGAAATGTAAACAAACACAATCTGGATATCGAGCGAAATAGAAGGATGATGAGCGGTGCGGGATATGGCAGGTAGGCAGTCTATGACAAGACATTACAGGGAAAAGACGCAATTATAATAGATTGTTCGTTTCGATTACGTTTTACAATTTATATAGTTTTAGAATAGACTAGGATATTATTGTTTCTTACACACTTTACTTGTTCGTGTATAGTTTAGCAGCTGTTAGCCTGTTAATACGTACCCCCGGTAATACAAGCCCCTAGCTAGTTTGGTTTTTATTAAAAAAAAACTATTTTTTTCTGGCAACAAATCAAATGATATTCGATACAACTTATTTTTTTACCTTGAAAACTACTATGTTTTGGAAACATAACTATTCTGCAAATGAAAGTAATTAATTACCAGTCATCAAAATTTAATTATTTGTCCTTTTATTAAAGAGGTGTCAGACTTTGGTTCACGGCTGTTAAAGTTTTAAGAATTCATTTTTTTAACCGTTAAACTATCAGCGTAATAAAGTATATACTTGGAACATTTTTGGTAGCCTTCATAGTATTATTTTAGAAAAAATTTCATGAATATGAAACGTCTGTCAGTAGTGTAAGTTTTAAAAAATAATTACATCGAATACAATCGACTCATCCAAAAATTGGGCATTAAAAAAACTTACTATTACGTCCCTATACATACATACATATGGTCACGCCTTTTTTCCGTAGAGGTAGGCAGAGACCACTTCCTGTTACTTCCGCTACGGTTCTTACATACATCTTTTGCTTATTTTACTTTCATCAGTGCTTTCATACATGCTCGTCGATTGTTGGTACCTTGACCTGGCCTTTCTTTAAAACAATGTCGATCTGATCGAGATATGTTCGCCGAGGTCGACCTCTACCGACTTCCGTCCATTCACAACTCGCCTTATAAATATGTTTCGTCAATCTTCCTTCATCCATCCTCTCTACGTGTCCAATCCATCTAAACATTTCTTTATCAATCACCCAGTGTATTGGTCTTACACATTCAAAGTCAGTCACACATTCATTCATTTTAGCAGAAAGTATTACACCAACGCCCCGAGAACCTCTGCTGGTTTCCTGAAACCCATGGTAAGCAAGGCGTGATGGGTGGCGAGCCTTATTGCCGTCGTTTTGGCTATAGTTAATACAATTATTACGCATAGCTTTCCGTGAGATAAATACAATTTATACTAAAATAAATACACAACAGATATCACATATTAAAATCGAACTTAAATAAATTTAGTATCAATAAAAGCATCTGCCAGTGGTGGTGAGTTTTTCTGTCCCCAATATTTATTTGTAAAATTTTTCACCGAAATTAAAGATATTTTACGTAATAAAAATGTGTTAAATAACCTGTATTTGATAATTTGTTTTTTAGACAAATAATTTCGGCGGACTGATAAAATTGCCTGATTGGGCGATGATAACATAACACCTAGACAAATGTTTACAGCTCTATATTGTAATCGGTCAAGAATTAGCAAGCTACATTTGCTTGTAGATCCATAAATAGTACATCCATAATCCATTAAAGAAATGAAGAATGTTAATTTGCTAAATAAATTATAAAAGTAATTTTCATTTTATTAAAAAATATTGACAGAACTGATTAGCTTGCTGAGCAAATAAGAATAAGAAAACAAAATTACTTTTTATTTTTAGCTGTTTTATTATTTAATTAGGCGTAAAATGATTCCAGGGATTCATTTATTTGTCATTTTTTTCTATTACCCTTGATCAAAATAACAACGATCTCATTAAAAATAAAACTCAAAATAAATGACAGCTATTAAAACTTTAACAATTAGACTCAGACACTATTTAATCAACTACCTCTAACTTTTCCAATATAACTATCTCAATCGAGTAAAATCTCGTCAGAACAACCTCAGAAATCTTACAACAAAGAACTATACTGGAATAACCGTCTACAATTAAACAGTCTGAAGGATAAAGATGAGACTGCGATCGCCATCGCTTCGGTGCGGGTTTTCTATTGCTAATATATCGATTAATTGATGGTTATTTTTTGTTTTTTAAAAAAAGAGTTTCTCATTATCTTCCTCTGGATATTATGTCAGTTTTATTTAGTTATTACGGGTTAAAAGTAACCACTAATAAATCTGCGAAGAAAAGACGTTTGAATCGAAAACGACGGCAGTATACAAAAATAACGTCCTGTTTAAGCACATCTCTACTTTAAAGCTCAAACATTTCGTCGACTCTATTCAGCTGTGATTTTGTAAAATTTAATAATCAACAGTATAGTGTGAGTGGTAGACATTGCCAAATTACTTTTTAATTAACTCATTTATTTTGCTATCTGAAAAGAGACTTTTCTGATTTAAACAGTAACGTCAATAAAATTATCCAAAAATAAATCCATCATTTTTCAAGACGTAAAATTCAAACTTAAAGTAAAAAACTGGATCAAAAGTAGACTGGAAATACATTGATTAATTAAAAAAAAATAGAATATTGTGATCTAAACTTGAAGGCATTATTCCTGTTTATATTTTTATTTGCGGTATTGATATTATGTAAAAGAATCAGATTTTTTTAAAGGTGGTTTTAATATTTTAATGAATTTTTTCCACTTATTAAGTTTTTTGACTACTATTTGGATAATTTATATTAAAAGTCAAATAGATTAGGGAGATATATCTTAATGTAAAAGACGACCAAAAAGGCAAATGTTTGTAGTGTTTTTTTGTTTATAACCTACTGCATTAATTTAATTATTATTTTATAATTTTATGTCCAAGCTAAAATATTTTTTGTGTGAAATTCTATTACAAAAAATTCTCATTAATTTAATACTGGATGATGGTCTTTAGTAGAAATAGGATAGTACACTGTATTACAACGAAAAAAATCATTTTTTTTGTTTTATTATTAAAAATAGTTAGAAATGTTTTTAACTCACTTGAAAATTCTGCGAACACGAACACAAAGAACTCGATCCACACTCGAAGATCACCGATACAAAATTCTTTTATCTTTTTTAAGTGATTAACAGCATACACGGTTGATTTGAATGAATGAACCGCGCCGAGATGAAGAGAGAATTTTTTTTCTTCGACTTTGCAAGTATTTCGTCGGTCGCCAATCTGTCTGCTACCATTGAGCTACCTAGTTTTCCGATTATATATCCTGCAGAAGTAGCCGCGCTCGGTGTCAAGGATAGAATCGCCGATCGTCGTTCGACAGCATCACCTGTTTTTTGTATTTGTTACTTACTTACTGCCTCTGTATAATGCGTTTAATGATGATGGTACCGCGTCCGCTTGGTTCCCTACTTAAATAATGCTGAATTAAGATCTTGTGATCACTATACTTCACTCATAAGACTTGTACATGCAAAAATCGTCAAACTCCACCGTATTTCATAGAAAAAAATTAACTAATAAATGGTTTTCGTTATCACTTGGTAAAACATTGATTTTAATCTAACTAGAAACACCTTTTTATCATAATCACAACTGTCATGTGTCATTTCCGTTTTCTTTGTCACACTCATAATGTCATATTACATTTATGCTTTTATTCAAGTCAGATTTTCATAGTTAAGATATTTCTTAATATGTAATTGTTATTACGTTTTAATAATTTATAAGTAAAGAAAATTGTTGAAACTGGAGCTACCAGTGTTAAAAATTTGTCTTAAATAAATTATTTCTTCTGTTAATACTTTTATAATAAGGTACAACTAAAACAATTTGAATATTTATCGTATTAATAATACAGAGTGATTCTTTGGTAGTTCCAATTAGACGTTTAAGAGAAACTTGACATACTTAAAAAATTATTCTTCTTAGTCATATCTTCATTGCTGAAGAGTTGTGACATCATGTCTATGAGCATTGATTGGTCAATTGTCTCCACTGCTGTCGGTCTTCCGTTACTCTTAAACTTGTTTGCAAGGTTTGCACTGTAATCTCTAATTTAGTCTATCCATCGTGATGGAGATCTTCCTCTTGACCTTTTACCTTCCACTTTGCCCTGCACGATAAGTCTTTCTAAATTGTCTCGATCTCATCTGGTGATGTGTCCGAATTAACCCAGAATGCGACGTCGGCAACTGGTGGATAATAATCGATCGTTGATTCCTAATTCGCTTAATACTGTCTTTCCATATCTTGGATTGGCATTGCTGTCCTCGCTAATACTATCTGTCTTCTTATTTCTGTTTCGCACTCTCTCTTGCTGTTTATTAACGATCCTAAATAGATGAATTCCTCTACTACCAAAATAATTATTATTAAGCACTATATTTACATGTCTAATTAGCGCATCGAAAGTGGGAAAATTTTACGGTGCACTAGTTTCATCAGGTGCCTATCTGCATGTCAAAATAAAATAACATGCTATTGACAGTTCTCTAGAAATCGCAAATTTTTTGTTTATTTTCTTAGCAACGGGGTAAATACCACTTGTTTTTGACAATTTTTTGATATTTCTAGTGATAATATCTTAACAATATGTGCTTTTCAGGTAGATATAATGAAAAATATCGTCTAATGAAATATACTATCACAGTAAACTGGACATACTTAAAATCTAGTAATTTTTCGTATGGGGTTTTCAGTTATGCCCAATTGATCTAAAATATTTAGAGCCTCTTACCATTTCCAGTTATACCGAAAGTTGACTGAAATTTCTTTATTTTAAATCAAAGACTCTATTAATATTCTTAAGTATTTCGATAAAGCCACTCTAGAGGATTCCCTCAATATAGTTTGGTTTGCCTACCTTCCCCCGAGTGTTTTACGAGATATGACCAATTTTATTACGAAACAGTGTCCGATTTGACTCCCTATATCTTTAAAAATAATAAAAATGATACAAATCTCTTTAGTATTGTGTTTTTTAATAAAACTATCATTTAGTGGATAAAATAATTTTTAATGTAGAAGGTGATTACTTTTTTAAATTAATCACCCTGTATGTGATGACGTTATTAGAAAGAACTTTAACTATTCTTTGAGTTTCGTTAACCACTCCCTATACCTTAATCGAACAATTATTGGGGTATTTAGCTTTTAATGTATGAATTATCATCCACTTGGCTCTAAATAATCCATACTTTTGCAAATTATTCATAATGTTATCAATGGTATAATGAGTTTGGGTATGGTTCTGCAGAGACCCAGCATGTTCTTGCTGCGATTTTTTGACATTTTTGTGAATTAATAATAAATTAATAAAATACTTATTGGTCCAACCATAATTATTAAATTTATATCCTTTTACAATATTTATCAAAAGAATTAAAATCCCAAACTGCCAACTAAAATTTCCATGGCACACTGTACAATAATAATACTATAACGGATTGTGGTCAGCGAGTACGCCCCTGTAGCCTTTATTTGACCCGAAGCGTTGTATGATTTTTTTTGGTAGCATCAAACGCCCGAACTATAAGCGGATGATTTATGGCCGCGGGCGGCAATTGGAGACCTGCGATGTTTAGAATATTCGTAATAATTTCCCGAAATAAGATTGTATCTATTTAAATAATCGCCGTGTCGCAAATAGATATTTGAAAATTATTTTATCCACAAAATGTTAAAGTTTTATAGAAAAACACAATGCTAAAAAAGTACCAAACAAAATGTTTACATTTTTATTATTTATAAAGATACAGGGTGTCAAATCAAAAACTGTTTCGTAAGAAAATTGGTCATACCTCGTGAAACGCTCGGGAGAAAGTAGTAAAACCCTATATTAAGGGAATCCTCTAGAGTAGCTTTATCGAAATACGTAATAATATATGGGGTGTTCTATTTAAAATGAGGAAGTTTCAGTCAACTTTCGGTATGACCGAAAATGGTAGGAGGCTTTAAATATTTCAGATCAATTGGGCATATCCGAAAACCCCATACCACAAATTTTCAGATTTTAAAAAAATTAAGTTTCTCTAAAACGTCTAATTGGAACTCGCAAACAATCACCTTGTATACAGGGTGTTTCAAAAAAAGGTGAATCCGTCTCTAGGATAGGTAAAAAACAGAAAAATAATTGGGGTTTCCTTAGTAAAAAATTTTCGTAACGCCATCTGCATTCAAGATAAAGGGCGTTGAAGAAAAAAAATGTGTACACATTTATTACGATTTTGCCAAAACTACTGGAAACATTGTAATGAAATTTTATACGAATATGTTATAGAAGCTGTTATAGAGCATGAATTTGTTTTTATATCTGATTCTCATAAAGGGCGCTAGTTACACGGTTCGTAGCAAGTAGTATTGAACATAACTTTTTTAAAGTTAAATTTATTGATCAAAATTTCAAGTGAACTTAAACATTCAATTTTACACCAAAAAGGTGCTTTTGGTAAAACTCGATAATGTGTACCGTTTTCGGAATATTTTGATTTGAAAATTATGAAGTAATAACAAAATTTTTTTTCTTCAACGCCCTTTATCCTAAATACGGATGATGTCATCACGAAAATTTTTTATCAAGCAAACCCCAATTACTTATTCAGTTTTCTACCTATCCTAAAAACGGGGTCACCTTTTTTTCGAAATATCATTACTTTATACCAGCATCGGTTATTTCTTCATAATTTTCAAATCATAATATTCCGAAAACGGTACACAGTATCGAGTTTTACCAAGAGCACATTTTTGGTGTAAAATTGAATTATGTTTAAGTTCACTTGAAATTTTGATAAATAAATTTAACCATAAAAAAGTTATATTCAATACTACTTGGTACGAACCGTGTAACTAGCGCCCTCTATGAGAGTCGGATATAAAAACAAATTCATGGAATGTATCAGCTTCTAAAATATATTCGTGTAAAATTTCATTACAATGTTTCCAGTAGTTTCGGCAAAATCGTAATAAACGTGAATCCTTTTTTTTTTCATCGCCTTTTATCTTGAATACGGATGGCGTTACGAAAATTTTGTACTAAGCAAACCCCAATTATTTTTCAGTTTTCTACCTATCCTAGAGACGGGGTCACCTTTTTTAAAACAACCTGTATAATATGTTAATAAAGGAAATAAACATAAAATATTTAATAAAAAGTTCAAGTTCATAATATATTGGAATTTTTTATAACTGTTATCCTAAGTGATTTTACAAACAAAAGTAAGTTTATTGGTTTATTTTATTAAAATAATATTGCTTATGTTACTAGTGTTAAAAAGATTTGATTTAATTTACTAGTTTTATTTCTAGCAAAAAAAAGTTGAGTTCTTTAAACAATAATAATTGCATTTTTCAAATCATCACCTTTTTGGACAATAAGGAATCATTTTATACTAAATATAATTGGTAAACAACATCCATTAAATACCACATTGAATTGTCAAAAAATGTGTATTTTTAAAATAAATTTTAACTGCTGCTGGTGAGTTAGAGAGGGGTGTTTGAATTTGAAACAAAACAATTTAAATTCCATTCAAAAGCAACTAACCGTGCTATTTTTGTGTTTGTAGTTATTTTATATACTCGTAAAAAGATATATTGTTACGACCAACACTGTACCTACTTCGTTCTTCCGAAGAAACCCAATACAATTTGGACAACACGTTTTCTGAATTAAATTTACACATACATTTTCTAAAAATCTGCCACGTTACAATAGAAGCAAATTAAAATGAGCCTTTATTCAAAATAATTTCGATCTGATTGAGATACGCTCGCCGAGGTCGACCTCTACTGACTTGCTCATTTACATTTGCTTTATAAATCTAACGTAATTTTTTTCCTTCATCCTGCCTTCGTGCCTGAACCATCTAAACATTCCTCTTTCTATCTTTTTTACTTTATCTTCTTTTTCATCACAGCGTTCCCTTATCACAGTATTTCTCATTTTATCCATCAGAGTCACTCCGGCCGTACTTCTCAACTAATCATCTCCGCAGCATTTATCTTACTTTCATGCTTCTTCTGCCAAACCCAACACTTATAAGCATACATAAGTGTAGGGGCCAGCACAGCCAATCGTGCCTTTTTTTGACACATTTTGGCTGCTCAGAAAGTTATGCACTACGACCTTTGCAGACATATATTTTATAAAATAATATTTACTTAGTCACAGAAATAACTCAGACAACTCCCGTGAGTACTTATGGATATACTGTATTAATTAGATCAAAATCTACTCAGTGCTTTTTTTTATAATACATTTTTTTTCAAAAACAAAACTTTATACTTCTTTCCTGCAGCTTTGCAAACAACTACCAATGTATTGTCCATTCATAAAGCTAAGTGAAGCAGTCAAAAAATAAAACGACAACGATTTTTTTCGATCTTTACATGGTTTTATTTATTTTTATATTTTGGTGTTATTTATTTGAACTTTTCCATACGAATAGACAAAGAATTTTCCAATCTCAACCTTATCCAATCAAGCGTACCCCAAGGCAGCGTGTTGAGACCAGTATTATATCTCCTATTCACGAGCGATATACCAGTAGACACAACAATGGTAGCCACCTTTGTTGATGACACTGCGGTACTGGCATCGCATACCAACCAAACAGTTGCTTTACGAATTCTCCAGATCAATTTAAACAGGATAAAAGAATGGCTAAAAAAATGACGACTGAAGGCAAATGAAACTAAATCATCTCAAGTAACATTCACGCTGCGTAAAAAAACCTGTCCCCCGGTGAAAATCAACAACCGCCAAATATCACAATTCGATAGTGCTAAATATCTTGGCATGCACCTAGATCTACGGCTTACATGGCAGAAACACATTTTCACCAAACGTAAGCAACTTGGACTCAAACTCAGACAAATGTATTGGATAATCGGCCAGAAATCACAGCTGTCTTTAGAAAATAAGTTACTACTATACAAGTCCATACTAAAGCCCATATGGACGAAGGGAATCCAACTCCAATATCAGTATTATCCAGAGATTTCCAAACAAAGTAATTTGCCTCATGGTAGACGCCCCCTAGAGAAACCGAAAACAATATTTCTAAAAATGACATCACTCTTTAAAAACAAAAATGTACAAATGAACACCAAATAAGGCTTCTTCGATGGAACGTCTTCTCTGTGTTGCTGTATGGAGTAGAAACATGGACGTTGACGGAGGCTACCACAAAAAAACTACAATCCTTTGAAATGTGGCTGTACTGCAAAATTCTGAAGATTCCATGGACAGACCATGTGACCAACCAATCAGTGCTAACAAAAATGAACAAGAAGTTGGAAGTCATGGATATTGTAAAGACCAGAAAACTAGAATATCTTGGTCACATTATGCGTAACGGACGTCGATACGGAATTCTACAACGGATTCTCCAAGGCAAGATATTGGGAAAGAGAGGACCGGGAAGAAGAAGTATCTCGTGGCTAAAGAACCTGAGAACGTGGTTCTCTACTACCACAACCGGGCTATTCCATGCCGCAGCAAACAAGATAATGATAGCCAGAATGATTGCCAACATTCGGACCGAATAGGCACTTTAAGAAGAAGACGCACATCTCCAATGAAGCCATACAACAAGATGTTCCAATATTACCAGTAAAAGAAATAATTGCCGAAATTAGTTACAACTATCGTAAAAGAATATCGATTTACCCTAATGTGCTAGCCAGTGAGTTATTTGAACAGAACGCAAATGTAAAACGTCTTAAAAGATACACAATATCGGAATTAAAGGACAGATTCATCGAATAATGTAAATATTTTAAAATAACGAATTAATTATTTTACTATTATTATATATACAACTAACCCTAGGTTAAGAAATACGTAGGTGGCTCACTGGAACCCCACTACATATGCAAATACTGTCAAACCAAAAGCTTATTGTCTCCGGATAGATTGCTGAATAAAGGATGTAAAAAGAAAATTTGAACACTCAATAATTTCTTTGCAAAAAAGGTAATTTTTTGTATTTCTAACCCCGGACATTTATTGGTAATTGTACCCACCCACCATCATTTAATATCTAAATACAAAATTGATATTGTTATTAACTGGAACGTTGTTTAAAATAAATACAAAAAGTTGCTTATGAAATGTCAACCACATCAACTCAAAGTGTTTTATTATTACTCATAAAATTTATGAACAGTGACAAAAAGATTGCAAAAAGATAATGTATTGGTGGGGTTAGCATTCCTTGATGACCTTGTTGGATGTAGTTGCATGCATCAAGAAACATTTTGTAACTTCGCCATCACAACTACCAATGCTAGTTTCGTATTTTAAAATTTAATTTAATTCCATTCTTTGTCTGACGCTAAATTATCGCAAATTCAATATTACAACAAATGAACCAAAGTTAAAAATTATTATTTATTGTGATTTCTGTAATGTTATTTCAGATTATTTCATTTTTAATTAATTAATATTAATAATAAAAATTAAATCCCGATAAGTACATTCACTTAACAAAATGTACCAGTAATTTATTTTTCCTTTGCAAACAGACGCATACAAGGTGGTCATTTTGTATAAAATTAATTTAATACTTTAAAATTAACATTTATTTTACGTATGGCTACTCTGGAAATTGTGATTTGCTAACCTCGAAATAACTTTTGAAAATTGTGGTAAAGAAGTCAATAATAATTGGTACGACAGTCAATTAAGGTATTTTGTAGTGTCTTATTTTTATGATTTTTATTCTTTACTGTTACAATCAATTACGAATAATTGCAAAAATATTATTATATACAGGGTAATTTATTTATTTTTTGTTGTATACCGTGAATTCTTTACGCAATTGTGTTTTTAATTGCATATTAAAAAATTAAATCACTGCCATACATATTTAATTTAAAAGATTTTATTCAAATAAAAACGAAAAAAGAGGTGGGGTATTTACTAATTAACCCTCTAAATTTTGCATTAAAAATAATTTTGGCTCAATTCTTATCGCAATTTATAATTTATATGAGAAAAATAATCTCGGCAGGTGGTCAAAATAATTTAAAAAGCGCGTAAATTTTTATTAAGACGTATCTAACGAAGGCTTATTTAAATTATATTAAAATTTATCGTTAACACATGGTTCCTATTGAATTAGCATAAAAGATGAGAAATCCATGATTCATTTTACCAACTGTGTGGATCACTCGTAAATTACAATTTATATTGATCGTTAATTAATTTATAAATATTTCAGAAAAGGTTATCTTATTAGTATATATATATATATATATATATATATAATGTGCAAAAATTATAGAAAACTGTAATACTATTGCAGTAAACTATAAAAAGTATTTTAAGTTCCGACAGCGTAAATATGTTTAAAATATGTAACTGCTGTATGTACATACCTATTTTTACTATAGGAATATGTGGGTCGATTAGACATCATAAAACAACTACTCCTCTGGATATACGCCTGCGACAGGTATTGAATTACATCTGATATATAATCGTGTATACTACCCCATCACAGGAAGCAATAAATACAGATGCTTGTTAAGTAAGAGAAAGTAAGATAAATTTATCTACTCAAAGTAACCACCTATGGACCGTTTTCAGGGTAAATCTCATCTCCGCAGCATTAATCCTATTTTCATGCTTCTTGTGCCAAACCCAACATTCACTACCATACATAAGAGTAGGAACCAACACTCCTCTATCCACAGCCAGACGTGCCTTTTTAACACTTTCTGGCTGTTCATAAAGCTATGCAGTGCCTCATTCATTTGTTTTTCTGCCAACACCCTGAGTTCAATGTTACTGTCATATTTTCCATCTCTCGTAAACTTTGAACCCAAGTAAACAAACTAATTAACTTGTTCCACTCTTTCTTCCTTAATCAGAACTTCTCAGTTTGTCATGTTTTCTTTTCTTTTAAAAACCAATACTTTCGTTTTGCTTACATTTATTTTCATCCCTTTGATTTTTAGGGCATCATGCATAACATTAACCATCGCCTGCAACTCCTCTTCAAATGACGCTAATATGACTTGATCATCGGCGTAAAGAAGGCATTTGACGATTAAATCATTCATTTTCAATTCATACGCACTCTTTATTTACCTATATAAATATATATATTTACATTTATTTTACATAGCGCCACTCTGTTATTAATGTTCTTGGAAATGTGCTATACACGCCAAACGAACGGAGTTTCCAACCAAAAATTTAAAAAAACTTGTTGTCAGACCATAGACAAATAATTATCAGGATAGTTAGGCATCCCAATCCGATGTTCGATCACATTTATTACTATAACTTTGTAACGGAGTGTAATTTTCTTAAAAAAATGTCTAAAAATTTTTGAGTGCATAAAAAATAAAAAGATTTTAAAAAAATCGATTTGTTAAAAATATCAGGGGATGTGAATATGCGGGTTAATTATTACAACAATAAAATTAATTAAAATTTAACTTTAACAAAACAAAAAGTCGTTACGAAAGACTTGACTGGAATTTTGCAAACACCAGCGCACCAAAAAAAAACAAATACTTCTATGACTGAAAGGAACAAATATAAGACAAAAACAAAATGAGAATAATGTAGAAAGAACACTGCAGAGTTGTCGTTTTTATAAATAAAACACAATATTTCCACGTCCATCAATTAATTATCAGGTTTGATTTTGAAATGCGACTTTTGTTAAGAAAGCCTTGCCCCTTAACAAAAAGCTATGTAAGAGAACTACTGTTTTTAAAATTTGGAGCGAGATAAAACTTTAATAACAAAACCAATCGTAGGTTTAGGAAAAATGTACCAGTTAAAAAATCTGGGATTTGGATAGCAATAATCAAGAAACAAGGTATTAAAGAAACACCTGCAAAGAAAATATGTTCAGTGACTATAACTGTAAAAAACTGGATTGGGGAAAAACACAAATATTACTGGGTCACGCACCAGTAAAGGAGCACCCGAACAAAATGGGAATGTATAATGGAGACCTGACCTGCAGATTGTGCGGCAAGGATCCGGAAACAGTAAAACACATACTGTGCTGCTGCGGAGCACTGGACCGCAAAAGACAGGAAATTTTTGGGCAGCCAACCGGCGACCCAGAACTATATTGCTCCCACCCAGTACAGAACTTGTACAAACTTGTACAAGGTACGAAAGTACTGGATTGGGTACAATGATATAAAACATAGGCAAGATGCAATGGGTCAACAGGCCTAAGTGTCACCGGAGGCAATAGCCAGACGGACCTAAATAGGGGTGGAGTTTTTAGTAAGTATACCTGACATCAGTCAGGGAGTCTCACAGTAGACCTTGAGCTGAAAGACTCATAACTTCTCCGTAAAGGATTTTCTCCACCTCTGCAAAAAAAAACATACCATAATATTTTATCTCTTTTGTTAGTCTAGTTTCACCGTTATTTACTTTTTTTTATATCTAATAAGATAAAACGTCAAAAGGCAATCACACAACTAACAAAAAAAATCAATGTTAATTTAAAGTCAAAATTTTTTACTGTTTAGAATTGAGTTTTTTTTTATTCGGCTTAGTTAGCTATTGATTGCATACTTTTGCGTTAATATTTTTTGCACAATATACAAAAACCTCGTACTTTATGCATTTTATGTGACAATTGTGACTGCAAATTTGCATTTTAAAATAGTTTCTATTCAGATTCTCACAGCTGGCAAGTTATTTCGATATAATTCAATTTATATGTGTTTGAAAATCGAAATTGTTCGCCAGAATAATAATGAGCTGTTGAACACGACTGGATTTGCTCCAGGATCTCGTCAAATGTGAAACACTTTCGAAAGTACTCTTAACTATTATTTTATCCCAGCATCTTATAAAACAAGTAAATCGTTTTTTTAACATACTAATTAATTATCAGTATAAAAAGATAAACACAGAAAAAATTATACAGTGTTTTAATTTTCTATTCAATTACAACACAAATAAAAATATGTCGTCGTGTAATAATGGTTACATTAGATGATGCGAGTACTTACGAAAAACCACAGTATATCAGAGTTTTCAGATTGTGGTTAACAAAGAATGAAATTGAGAAGAATAACTTTTTCGAAACACCGTTATTATAAAAGTTTCTTTTATTGGAAAACTCCAGAGTTTGGGTTGAAGACTTTTTTTGTCAAGGAGTATGGACGGAGAATTCGTGAGATCTTTTAATGAGCTTAGGTTAAATGATAAAAAAAAATTTTAAACATACAAGAATGACACCAACTACATTCGATTACAAACTAAAATCTGTTAAAACTCAACTTCACAAATAATCGAATTTTCGAGAATGCATTACAACTGTAGAAAAATTAATTGTAACGTTAAGGTAAGTAAAAAGTCATCATATTAAGTAATATATGTATTTCTTCTATAATAGTTCAGTAACAACTATTTAAAAAATTTAGTAATTACTTATAGAAGGAAAGATCGAAGGACGAAGACGACCGGGTAAAAGAAAGATATCCTGGCTAAAAAACTTAAGACAATGGTATGGAGTGAGCACTACCACATTGTTCCGCCGAGCTGTAGACAAGGTTCAGATAGCGCTGATAATTGCCAACGTCAGAGGAGGACAGGGCACCTAAAGAAGAAGAAGAAGAAGTAATTACTTAATAATTGAAAGTTCGAGAAATATGATTGTGTTGATTGTGAAAAGTTGCTTTCTGTACCACTTCCAGGAGCATGATCATAGTTTAATGAAGTGAAGGTGGAATCATTTCATGATTAAACTGAAGGTGGTTGTGAAAAATCTGTGGAAGTAGAACTATATGCAGGCGAAGGCGTTGGTAATGTGGTATATTTACGAGTATTTTCGAGTATTGCTCGGCAATTGGAGGTCGTTTTTTATTTATGGATGGTGTAGCGAGTACAGGTTTATTTTCTGTTATATAAGTATTTTCTGTTTCCGTTTGTGATTGCTTATTATTACTGTTCACTAATTCTAATGATGTTTTCATTTGGTCTGTCTCACTATGTTTACATTCTTTTTGAGGTCTTGAAATATTTCTGCTTGTTTTCTGAGCCACAAAAAAAATCTTTAAAAACAGAATATTTTCAAAAAATATCCATTTTGATATTTTGTCAGCATCATCTGCACTGTCTCCATTTTCTCTTTTGCTGCAGTCTAACGAGTTTTTTTCTTAAATATCTTGCATTCCTCTTCATTTCTGACGTAAAATCTCGTCTGTGACCAAATAATATTAAATATTTAGCGAGGTTTCACAATGCTATGTTAATTTATTTGTTCAGTAATTTATGCATTGGAGTATACACACTGTTCTATTTGAAATTATTACATTTTATATTAAAAAATAACGTAAATACTTTATTTCAAACGTAATTTTTAATAAATATTTTCCAGGTACCTTGATACTGGCATACCTTTTCGATCATTGGCTTTCTCATTTCGAATGTCTCACACGACTATCAGTCCATGGAACCTGTAATGCTATATGGTCGTCCTTATATGAACAACAAATGCCATTTCCAACACAACAAATGTTTTTATCCATTGAAGATCAGTTTAACAATAAATGAAAATTTTCTAATTTGTCGAAGCCATTGATAGCCAACACATTAGAATTAAATTTCCTCCAAATTCTGGATCTTTGTATTCCAATTATTAGTGCTACAAGGTTTGGTAAATGCAAATTACAAATTCATTAGTGTTTAGGTTGAAAGCTATGGAGAACAATGCGATGGTGAAATTTTCACAAATTTATCTTAAATATGATACTTTTAAGATGCTTCTACTAAATGCCTTACCAAATACAGATATTACGGTGCCACACGTTTTCGTAGCAGACGCAACTTATCCGCTAAATATGAGGCCATTTTTAGGACAAAATCAGACTAAAAGAAACAAAAAGTTTTCAATTATCATCTTTTCCGCGCAAAACATCTTGTTAAATGTACTTTTGGCATCATAACCTAAAAATGGAGAATTTTAAAATCTTAAACTGAAATTGATCCTGACAAAATGGATGTAAAATATATTTGTTTATTACATAATAATATTAATAACTTGGAGGGTAGTACTTGTTAATTATTCAAAATCTCGAGCAAAATCAACACCAAAGAAATGGACTACGGTGTTTCAACAGAGCTGCTGACATAACTTATTAAATTTGTACAATATTTTAATTTGTAAATAAATAGACCTTATCCTATATATTTTGTAATTTTTTGGTTACACTATTAATAAATTAAAAACTTGCCTGCTACATTCATCTTCACCTCTATTTCCTTCCATAGTTTTTTATTCAACTCTCGGTTGCTGTATTGTTTACTTTTTTGGTGCCATAAAGATTGCCTTTCTTGGACCAGTATTATTAATTTTGCAGTATCCATTGTATATTTAGCATAACCACAAAACTAACAATAAATATTCTTTTCGTGGGAATAGTCGCAGGAAAAACAAATTATTTTGGTCGAATCAGAAAATCGTACGAGTTTGTACGAATTAGTGAGACATATATGTAAGTAATCTAACCATGCACATAAACATGTTTGCATTTGTTTCTTTCTAATGATTTCATACGCGTATTTGTACGATTGTAACCGTCGCCGCCTAATAAACTCCTGGACCAAATTAATCCAACACCATGAAATTATTCAAAAAATTAATTTATCTTTTTATGTCCGTTTTTGAAGTTTATCAAATGCATATTTTGCCTTGTTGTTACATACATACATACATACCCCATAAGAGTAGGTTTCCAGGGGTAGGTTTACAGGGGTAGGTTCCAGGGGTAGGTTTCAATTTTCTACGGTATTTACACATGTCTTTCGCTTCTTTTACTTTCAGCGCTTTTATACATGCTCGTCGGTTGTTGGTACTTTTGATCTGGCCTTTCTTCAAAACAATGTTGATCTGATCGAGATCGTTGTTCGCCGAGGTCGATCTCTACCGACTTCCGTCCATTCACACTCGCCTTATAAGTTTGTTTCGTCAACTTCATCTATCCACTTCGACTATACTTCTCAGACTACTCATCTCCGCAGCTTAATCCTATTTTCATGCTTCTTCTGCCAAACTCAACATTTACTACCATACATAAGTGTAGGAACCAGCACTTCTCTATGCACAGCCAGGCGTGCCTTTTTAGACACTTTCTGGTTGTTCATAAAGCTATGCAGTCAACACCCATCGCTCAATGTCACTGTCATTCTTTTCATCTTCGACAAACTTTGAACCCAAGTATACAAACTCATTAACTTGTTCCACTCTTTCTTCCTTAATCAGAACTTCTCAGTTTGTCATGTTTTCTTTTCTTTTAAAAACCAATACTTTCGTTTTGCTTACATTTATTTTCATCCCTTTGATTTTTAGGGCATCATATGCATAACATTAACCATCGTCTGCAACTCCTCTTCAGATGATGCTAATATGACTTGATCACCGGCGTAAAGAAGGCATTTTACGATCATTCGTTTTCAATCAATACGCACTCTCTTTCAAATCTTTTAAACAATCGTCTTATTGTTAATGACAGCTATTAACACAATTCGATTAGATTTTTACACTTTTAAAGAATTTGTAAAAAGATAAACAATTTTATGCTGTACTTGAGATATATTTTCGTAAGCTTATAAATTGTTCCTTTTTTAAAAGGAGGTTATACGTTTTTTTTGTGGTAGACTGTTTTATTTTTGACTCCGAAATATTAAATAAATGAATCAAGCAAGAAATTTAACTGAACAAGAGGTAATGCGGGACTCAGTTTTATAGGATGGGAAATATTGTCAAAGTTATGTTAGTCAAAATTGTTCCACAGTAAGTCGTATGGTAAGACGCTTGAACGAGGTAGGAAATTATTCTAGAAGTTCAGGACAATGGCGAAAACGATGCACTAACGACCGAGATGAACAATGCGCTTTAAGAAACAGGACTGTAACTAGTTCTGTGATCAGAAACGAAATCGAAGCTTTCGCAATGTCACAATTTCTTCTAATGCTGTTAAAAAACGGTTTAACCCTTAGCTGCCACACTGGGGTCATTCGTGGCCGGGCCTTATACTTTTCAAATTTTCCCACTCCTTATGTTCGGAAACCGGGTCCGTAGTGACATCTAGTTATAGTTGGAGAGTTGCTCTTCCGCCTAGTACATCTTCCGATAGGTCAAGTGCGTCAGTCTACCTGTGACACTCGATTATTATTGGATTTGGGTCATCAGCGACCCCAGAGTAAAAGCCACGGATGTAATTGATTTTTTTCTCAAATTTTTGTTTTGTGTGTTTTTGTGCTTTAAATAGTTAAAAAGGTGAGTACACTATATTTTAAAATTGTGAATTTTTTGCTTCATGAACTTATAGTATTTCGTATCAAGTACGATGGCTTACAATCTTCGGCGTCGAACAAATCGGCAAGAGCTGCTCGACGAGCGCGAGAAATTTCTCCCGAGGATCAAGAGGCTAAGAAAAGCGAAGAAAATAAGAGTGAGGAAGTTTCTGAGCATGGCTCTGAAAGGCAATGGAATCTTCTGAATTGGATTCCGATATGGAAAACGCTAGTTTGGAGCATCGTTTTTTGCAGTCGGGCGCTCGGCCATGTTCAACTTTGAAGGGGAAATGGAAAACAAGAGCTCCTAAGCGTCGGTCAGGTTAGTAATATAGGTGTATAATACGCATAGTGGGAAAGAAAAGATTAGAGAGAAGAGCGGCGCAGGAAGACGCGGTATACAAGCGACTGAAAAAAAGAGCGAGCGAGCGAGAGGCACTGAAAGAGAAAGCGGGATGGTGAGATTAGTGGAGGAAGAGGAACACAAAAGATATAGAAAGAGAAAAGAGAAAGAGACAGGGAAATGGAGCGCAGTTTGGAAATTTAATTTTTTTTGCAGATCGAGTAAGCGATGTTCCGCCTGTGTATGTGCCTGGACCAACTGGTGGCGCTGAAGCTCTAGACACAATTGAACAGTTTTGGAAAATACTATTTAACGAAGAGATGGTCAATATCATCGTTCAACACACGAATGATAAGATCCAAGAGGTTTGCCTGCCGTTCATAAACGCGCCGTGAATTGAAAATCGGTATTGCTGGGATTCTGGGCCTAGATGTCCATGAAGAAAGAGCGTATGAAAGCGTCAAATTATTGAAAAGGATGAGATGTAGCGACTGCTCACGCAAAAGTGACAGAAAAACGAATGAAGGTTGCGCAAATTGTGAACGACCAGTCTGTGATGAACACCTTTGATTTTTTGCAAAACGTTTACTGGAATGTAATTAATAATATTGTTATCGAATAAGTTTCAATAAAATATGTTTTTCGATCAACCTAACTATTTTCCTTCATTTCTTGATTTATTTTTGTAAATTTTCAGTACTAATTGACGTTAAGAATAAAAAAATGCGGTTTTGGAAAATGACAAATTCAAAATAAATACCTTTTTTTCAGCGGGTACTATCACACTATTTTTTTATCTAAAGTAAAGCACTAATTCGCAAAATTGAAAAAGTTATGAATTTTCAAATAGAACTAGTCATTTTTCAAAGTTTTTTGCAAATTATATATTTTTTAACATAATAAATTAAAAAATATTCGCATGGTACATATATTGTCAGGAAAAGAAGTAGTTAATGTATAACTTTAATTTTTTTTACGTTAACAAACAGCTTAGCTTACTCAAAATAGACGATTATATGGCTGGGTCACAAACGTCCCAGGGTGACAGCTATGGCTGGCGCCAGAAGTGTGGCAGCTAAGGGTTTTAATAAAGCTGGATTAAACAGTGGGAGACCAGCCAATGCACCCTTGCGTACTAGAAAGAACAGAGTTGCCTGGTTACGTTTTGCTCGAAATAATCAAAATTGGTCTGCGATAATTGGAAAAAAGTTTTACGAGCTAATTCACTTTTAAAGTACCCGAAAACGTTTTTCTAACTTCTAATGTAACCAATGTCTATAAAAAATTCTGTATAGTAATTTGTACGATTTAATATGTCGGCGTCAGCGAGTAGATCACAGTAAGGGGACTGCTTCATTATCCCTGCGCGACGATTGTAACAAAGGAAAAATTCTAGAATACTGCGTTTAATGGTTCCGAAATGGTAAAAGGATTATTCTGTAACTCACTCTCTAGAAAAAGGTCCAATAGTTTCGAATGATGACGATTCTTCTAGAATTATGATTTGGAAATATAAAAAGGACAGCGGTCGCGAAGAAGGCAGTTTAAGTTTAATTAGCTCGAAGTTAAATATTTAAAGTAATCGTAAAGTGAATATCTAAGTGATTTGTAAGGTAAAATTAGTTGTGTAAAAATAAAGGAATGAAAATTTTTTAGTTTAGAATTACCGAACCCAAGAAGTAAATATGATTTCAAATTTTAACTGTTTCGTAATTAGCTAACAAAATCCGCTCGCGATTGTTTATTTATTTGAAAAATCTTAGTTGTACAGGATAAGTCAACGATTGCTTGAAGCAAGATTAGAAAAAAATGTCGAACATTTTGTTTTGATTTTATATGATATGGTCACAGTGTTTAGTTTAAACTATTTAGAACTGTAAAGGGTGTCCCAAAACAGCATAAAATTGTATTTTATTAAATTAATCTTTTTATAAACCACTTATTATCGATAAAACTATTAATTTTTGCCTCTGTTGTAATTGATAACATGAGTTAGTGCGACGTCACAGAGTTAATTTACTGTTTCCCAAAAAAAACGTTTCTAATTTCTACAAAATTGCTCGCTTTGTTACCTAACTGAAAACAAATAGGTTTGCGTGATTAATTTTCCAAAGGAACCAGTAACTAACATTTCCAAAACGTTTTTTTATTTTTTTTCATTGCAACTTTGAAATATATATTATTATTTAACATTGTGGTGACATTGTTGCATCATTTTATTTTTAAAAGTTAAAATTATGGCATTCGTTATCTTTCGTTTCTGTAATAAGATGAAAAATAAGACAAGCAGAATAAATAGAAATTATCCATTTATCCATAAAACTAGGTATAAATATTTTTCGCTATACACAAATATTCAAAAAGTTATGCATTACATTTTGATTCTAAAGTAGGTAATATTGTGTTTAGTTATAAATTGGTTAAATAGGTAGAAAGTAATTTTATTCTTCCACAGTTTAAAAAAAAATTGGTTGTCCGCAAAGTCGGTTTACGGACGATGATTTTACGTCACAAGAAAAGATTGATGAAAAATTGCATACTTTTATTAATTGAATTGAATTATTACCACTGAATTATCATTATTTTGTAAAAAACAAAGGAGTTAATTGAAAATTACAATGTTTTTGCCGCAATTGTTGTAATAAACAATGGAAACCACATTAACTTTGTACTTCACTTTATAAACAGTTCACGTGTAGGTTATGTGCTGCCGCATCGGCCGACGGAGTGGAAGAGAGATAGATGCGTCACAAGCCAAACGCTTAGGACGATCGTGCACTCTCGCTTGCACGCTCGACTCAGGCGGAACGTGACAATGAGTCATGTTTTTTCGTGCGTGCAGCCGGCGTTGATCGATTTATAAGACGTCATCACGTCAAAAAATTGGAAACAAAGTTTGAAATAAAAGATTGTTTATATTTATATTACCATTATTTGAGTGAAAATTGCAGGCAATTGTTAATATTATGCACGATTCCTTAAAAACCAAAGGGATAAAAGTAAATGTAAGCAGGACTAAAGTAATAGCATTGTATTTATACGTTGTATGTAGTAATTCAATGGCAATAGTTTTTTAAAGAGATGAAAGTATAACAAATAGCGATGTTCTGATTAAAGGAGAAATAGTGGAAAAAGTGAAAATGGACTGGGTCGGGGAACCCAGGACAGAAGTGAAACTTCACTCTCTTTACATTGAAACAAAATTTATCTAAATTATAAATATTGATTATATTGATTATGAATGACAATAAATTGTATATAATAAATTTTAGTGTTATAGTAGTAAAATAGTATGCTTTAGGTGTATTTTTTAAAATAATTTCTTTTAAATTTTTTTTTACAATTTACAATTTTAAAGTTTAGTTATAGAAACACCAGGTTCATCACATTTAATTACTGTAATAATTGCTTTGTGGTAACCGTAATATGACACATAAGTTTTTGAATCTATATCACTAATAAATCTGGAATTTTGTTTGGATCTTATATAGACGATACCACCAGTGACGTATTTATCGTAATACTTTAACCTTTTTAGGTGAACGACTTTCATCTTGGCTCTGTGACTGCGTTGGATTCTATACACCACATCATTTATTCTTTTTATTACCTTATACGGTCCTTTTCAAGATGGTGTCAACTTGGAAGACACACCTTTTTTTCGTTGTGGATTATCCAGCCATACTCGATCTCCTTCCTTGAATCCCTTCGAATTTGCTCTAAGGTTATAGCGAGCCTTCATTTTATTACTTGCTTACCTCAATCGTTTGCTAGCCGTTTTATGGATTTTGATTAAGCTATCATGTAACTCATCTACACAATCTTGAGCTTCTTATTCCTCGGTACTTGCTGCATTACATAATCCATCACATTGAACTAGTAGAGCTCATTTCCAGTTGAAAAAGCAGTCTTCTCTTTATAATTTTCATGTATGTCCACTTACCAATACCCGCTCTTCAGATTTAGTGTTGAGAAGCAACGTGAATCTGCCAATGTTGTTAAAGTGTCGTCAATTCTGGGTAATGGGTAGCTGTTCTTAGTAACATCATTCAATTTTCTGTAGTCTACACAGAACCTTGTAGATCCATCCTTTTTGGAAACCAACACAACCGGCACAGACCAAGGGCTTGCTGATTTTTTAATCACTCTATCTTCCATCATCTTGTCAACCAGCCACCTCTTGTTGTGACGCAAATGGTAGTCGTCTTGGTGGTTGTCGAATCGGATGAGCTTGGCCAATATCAATCCTGTGTTGGACCAAGTTGGTTCGTCCTGCTGTTGATCTTTAGATCTGATTATATTGATGATTATGTTATATTTATTCAACGACAGATGATACACTGGTTTCTACAGCTTTTACGATTCATAGAAAATTGAAAATATTGTCCATTTATAACTATAACTAAATTTACAGTGCAACAGAAGTAGCTTGGCGGGCGACTAGCCTCTAAAATAACAAATATTCGGCTGAATATACTTCACATTCGTAAACATCTTTCCCCAGTTGTACTTGCGACTCACGATTACTGAAAATTTCGTTGTCGCCGATCGGATCGTTATTCGAATGTTTTCGTTGTGCGCAGATTTTGTGATCTCTCGCCCGCCAAGCTACTTCTGTTGCACTGTAACTACAAACGATCCTAAGCTGAAAATCACGCGTGTTACAAGAACATTTTAGGAGTTAGGTATACCGAGTTGCTCAAATACTAAAAAAAAAAAAACAGAATAATTTATTATCATAGGAGTTAAAAAACGTTATTGGTATTTTGGATAGTACAACTTTTATTTTTTATCAATTCCTTAAAATAATTACTTGTATTATTTTAATGAAAAAAAGTGTGTGTGTCAGTTTAGTCCTTACGAACGATTATAAAATACATAGTAAATACATAAGTAAATGAGGGTATGCATGATACATTTATTTATATTAATTATACAATGAATTTGTCAACATATATAACTTATAATTCTGAGAAATTTAAAAAATATTGACCACTCATAAACATAACTACATTCAACTACAAATGATCCTAGGCCGATAATCACTTTCCTCAGTGCTATTAATATTCTACTCGGAATGTAAACGATTCGAGCAGAAAAATTATACTATAAAATTTTACAATGTTTTGTAATACTAATGTGTAAGCACTACATCTTCTTCTTCTTCTTAACGTGCCGTCTTCACTGAAGGTTGGCTACAATTTCGGCAAATCTCTTTTTGTCCTGTGCTGCTCTTAGTAGTGACTCTGAATTCAGGCCAGTCCAATTCCTAACATTCTTTAACCACGAATTCTGTCTTCTGCTCGATCCTCTTTTACCTTCAATCTTGCCCTCCATTATCAGTTGTAGGAAGCATTCTACACATTACCCACATTTCAAAGGCTTTTATTCTACGCATCGATCGTATTCCCATCGTCCATGATTCGCTACCATATAAGAGGATTGAGTAGATATAAGCTTTTACGAATCTGTATCTGGTGTTTAGCGATAATGTAGGGTTTGTTAAGAGTCTCTTCATTTTAAGGAATGCGCTTCTTGCGTTTTCTATACGGCATTTGTGTTATCCAGCATCCCAGATATTTGAACTTGTCGACCTGCTCTATTTGTTTGTTATATATGTTTATATAGGTGTTCACATTTGCCTTTTTGTAGATAGTCATTGTTTTTGTTTTTTCTGTATTTATTTTGAGTCCGAAAGTGTCGCCTTCCCTTACTACTGCGTCAATAAGGTTTTGAAGTCCTTCTTGACTATTGGCTATTATTACTGTGTCGTATGCATACCGTATGTTATTCACGAGTCTCCCCTTTACTTTTATGCCTTCTTGGATGTTTTCTACCGCTTTCTGGAAAATCCTTTCTGAGTATATGTTAAAGAGAGTCGGAGAGAGTATGCAACCCTATCTCACACCTCTTTCGATGGGTATATTGGTGGTGAGTTTATCTTATACTCGAATCGATGCTGTTTGTTCCCAATACAAGTTTTTAATCAGGTTGTTGTCGCTTTGGTCTAGCACTTGTTCGTATAGAAGGTTGATTAGTTCTGTATGTTTTACTCGGTCAAAGGCTTTTTCGTAGTCTATGAAACATAAGTGTACATCTTGTGTTAGGTCTCTGCATTTTTGCAGGAGTACATTAAGCCCAAACAGCGCCTCTCTCGTTCCAAAGCCTAGACGGAATCCAAATTATTCCTCTCCTATATATTGATCGCATTTTAAGTATATTCGTTGGTGTATGATTTTTAGGGCTATCTTTAGTACATGACTCATCAAACTAATCAAACGATATTGTGAGCACTTGCTTGCTCCGGTCTTCTTTGGTATCGGAATAAATATAGACTGGATCCAATCGTGTGGTAGGATGCCTGTGCAATATATCTTGTTCATGAAGGCTGTCATAAGATTAAGGTTTTCATCATCCAACAATTTCAGCATCTCAGTATAGACATTATCCTCACCCGCGGCCTTACATAAAACACACTACATAAAACAAACAATTTAAAGAATAACTTTCTGAGTTAGACAACATGTATATTAAACATCAACACTTTAACCTTCATTTTGGCGGTCCATACGTCTACGTAATACTTACGAATACGAAAAATTCACTATAATCTTGTAGTTTCTGAATTTATAGCTTTTTTCATAAACTTACGTTTTTTTTTAAAATTATTATTTTCTCAGTATCTATGAAGATTCCATGGACAGACCATGTGACCAACCAATCAGTGCTAACAAAAATGAACAAGAAGTTAGAAGAAGTCATGGATATTGTAACGACCAGAAAACTAGAATATCTTGGTCACACTTTGCGTAACGAACGTCGATACGGACTTCTACAACGGATTCTCCAAGGCAAGATATTGGGCAAAGAGGACCGGGGAGAAGACGTATCTCGTGGCTGAAGAACCTGAGATACTATTCCGTGCCGCAGCAAACAAGATAATGATAGCCAGAATGATTGCCAACATTCGGACCGAATAGGCACTTTAAGAAGAAGACGCCCCTTACTACATCTCCAATGAAGCCAAACAACAAGATGTTCTAATATCACCAGTAAAAGAAATAATTGCCGAAATTGGTGATAACTATGAAAAAAATTTAAAATTTTCACTTACTACATTAAACTACAAACCTTTTGTATTTTTTTCGGATTTTTATTCCTATTTAATATCTTTTTTTTTATTTATCTGAATAGTTTGTACATTATTTTAGCAAAAAAATCCGTTAATTTTCATGTTGACGGAGGTATATTATCATAGGTACCTACGTAACCTACAATTCCGAAAAAATATTTTTGTTTTTGTATATTTTTGCTAGTTTTATGCGTCATTCAAATAAAAATATCAAAGTGTTAATTTAAACCGGTTAAATGTTGGTGTATTGTTAAAAAAGTGTTAATTACCATCCTACTAGTTTACGTCTACCACTTATGGTGCCATTGAACGAAACATTGTTCATCATTGCTAGTTTAATGGCAGAAATGTTTTTGTTTTGATTTTTAAGAATTTATTTTTACGTCAGTAGGATGTGCATCGTGTGATGATATCGTGCTACGATCGATTTCTATATAAAAAATTACTGCTCCGAATATTCGGTCATTTAAAATATCCATCGAATGGTGTAAAAATTTTATATTTAAATCAATAGACGTAGATGTTTTATTTAAAACGATATTCGAGTCGACATCAACCTGATACTGGAATTGAAATTTACGAGCTAGCCTCTTCGTTATTTTTAGCCAGACATTTAATAGTGTATTTATGATTTATCGGGATCATGTGAAACTTTAATTTGATTTTTAGAAAATCCAAAATATGTACATAAATAATGAATTTTTCACGTTTAATACTATTGTTAGGCTCATTTTACTATTGTGACAAGTGCGTTGACAGGGAAACAAATGAATAGGGCCCTGTATAACTTAACAACAAGCCAGAAAGTGTCAAAAAAGTCACGTCTGGCTGTGCATAGAGGTGTGTTGGTTCCTACACTTATGTATGGTAGTGAATGTTGGGTAATGCTAAAGAGGCATGAAAGTAAGATCAATGATGCCAAGATAGGTGGTCTGAAAAGTATAGCTGGAGTGATTCTGATGGATAAAGTATGGAATACTGTGATAAGGAATCGCTGTGGTGTAAAAAAAGATGTGGTAACGAAAGATAAAGGATTACTTAGATGGTTTGGACACGAAGATAGGATGGATAAAAGAATATTGACGAAACTGATTTATAAAGCGAGTGTAAATGGGCAAGTCGGTAGAGGTCGACCTTGTTCAACGTACTTTGATCAGATCGAAATTGTTTAGAAGAAAGGCCAGGTCAAGAGTACCAACAGCCGACGAGTTGTATAAAAGCACTGATGAAAGTAAAAGAAGCGAAAGACGTGTGTAAATACCGTAGCAAGTGAAAAGAAGTGGTCTCTGCATCTATACGCACTCTTTTTTAAAAAACCGTCTCTAAATAAGTGAAACAGCTACGGCGAAGCCACACATCCCTGTCTAAGACCTTTTTTTAATTGTAAACCAGTCTGTGTAAGCTTCGCTTATCCTGGCACAAACACTGAAATCCTGTGATTTCAGCACATGTCAAACCATATAAAAATGCACAACTTTGTTGCCATTTTATTTACGTGGATAATTAATATGATTAGAAACACGTGTTACAAGAACATTTATAAGGAGTTGCTCAAATACTTCAAAAAACAGGATAATTTATTATCATAAGAGTTAAAAAACATGATTGGTGTTTTAGATAGTACAACTTTTATTGTTGATCAATTCCTTTAAATAATCACTGCCGGTCCCAAACCCGGGTAAAGGAGGAGTAGGCCAGCTAGGAAAAAAAACATCCTGCTAAATAACCTAATCAATCGCCTCGGAATAGAACGGAAAACACACAAGGACGAATAGTCCATTAAATTTGTTACATGAGATTTACATTTTTTAGAGGACGCAATTTTATTTTTGGGACATGTGTGCGGGGTCAACAGAAGCTTAACCCCAAGTTTGTGGGGTTGCCGCCCTTGTCCCCCTGCCGCCATCTTGGAAAAAGGGGTGCAAACAACTTTTTCGTGATATCTCGGAAACTATGCGTCCTACAAAAAATTTGTAAAGACATAATTTATGGCAAATTGCTTTTCCTACAAATATGTTTATATGACTTTTTACCCTATATTTAAAATTAAAGAAGTTATAAGCAAAAAAGCGAGAAATTTCTATAAAAATTTTCGTTTTTGCTCTATAACTTTTTTTTATACATTTTACAAAAAAATAACTTCGGACCAATCTTGTAGATGGTCTTTTAAGAAAAATTTTTCTCAATCATTTTTTTTAATTTCATTTATTTAAAACGCTCCAAAGTTGACAGTTGACTGGGTTCTTCAATGCTCATGAGAATCCGGTCAAAACGAAATGTTTAACTTAGTTTTATGATCTTTTTTTTATTGTAAATACATTCTTAAAATTTTTTTGTTAAATCGCTACCTACAACTTTACTTATTCATTGCTAACTTTTTTACCCGCCACCTATGAGGTAGAGTCTGTAGGCGCGTTTTGGGTATGCCGATATCCGATATATATATATATAAATGTAAATTTTTTTGGAGATGCAGCTATTTTTAAATAAAACTCTTTTTTTACTTTTTTGTAAAAGCTTTCGAAATAATTTTTATTCTTCATCGGTTACTCTGAAATCATAGTATAATAATGGACAATCATTTTTTAAAAAAATATACTTTTAAATTTAAAAGACATTTTTTAGAAATGGTCTACATAAAAAATGAAAAAAAATCGATGATTAAAAAAATTTCAAAATTTAAATAAAATTTATTCCAATATTTTGGATATTGAAATGAAATTGGGTAGAAAAAACCATCTACTCAATATTTCAGCAATAACTTGATTCAACCTTTCATAAAAATAATTTCTATTTACTATTCTACTACATCCTTTATACTTATATCTTCCATTAAACAACTTAATATTGACTTTTCATTAATTACTGTCAAAATTTTTTTTTCATTTTCTGGATGTTAATTTATATTTAACTCATATAGTGTAAGTATATTTTTTTTAAAAAAAATTATCCATTATTATACTATGATTTCAGAGTAACTAATGAAGAAATAAAAATTATTTCAAAAGCTTCTACAAAAAAGTAAAAAAAGAGTTTTATTAAAAAATACCTGCATCCCCAAAAAATTTTACATTTACAATTGTATTCAGCTACAAAAAGAATTGTTATATATATATATATATATATATATATATATATATATATATATATATATATATATATAGATTAGTAAATGAGGGTATGCATGATACATTTATGTTAATTATTTATTGAATTCGTCAAAATACATAACATAGCCATAAAAATATTAAAAAATTTATGTAATAAAGTTTTTGGAAAAATAATTTATATACTAATCTATGTATTTTATAATCATTCATAAGAGGTAAACTCCCGTCGTGCGGTAGAGCTGACGTACACACTGATTATATTATGCACATGTCGCAAGCGTTTCCATCCCGCCATGTATACTCGGTACTGGGGAATGCGCAAGATATGTTGCGCATGAGATGGACATAACGTTTTTCGTGTAACGCTTAGTTTGATTTTACTCCTCATAAATGTTCATACACCGGACTTATTTATGAAAATCGATTCTTAAGGAGTAAACTCCAAAAATATAATTGATTTTTAGATAGTAGGATGATAACGCGTATGATATATTTTATAAATTTGAATGTTTTATAGGAATTTACCCACATCGTTGTTTTTCAATTAACTTCTCAAATTCCATAGATATATTACGCAAAGTGGCTTATAAATCACTAAAATATCACAGGTACTTTCGAATGAATCTCATAAACACCGCAATATAAAAATACAACCATAAAATCCACAAGTGAAAATGAAATTTACCGAAGGTGTTAACCGCCTACGATCACACGTAACACAACGATCATATTGTCACAGAACAATCTTGTTTATTACGTAACAGTAAGTAGTTAAAAAAATTTGTTTGTTCTACGGTCAATTTAAATTTTAAATAATAACGGCGACAATAAAATGCTTGCAAAATTTGATCTGTGCACATATTGTTACAGACTAACTTAAAATTATTATCAGTTTGTTAATGGTTGGACAAAGTTAAAGGTTGGACGAAGGTTCAGCTTAAATTGAGTTTAAGATACATACATACATATAGTCACGCCTTTTCCCGTAGGGGTAGGCAAATACCACTTCCTTCCACTTCCACTACGGTTCTTACACACATCTTTTGCTTCCTCTACTTTCATTAGTGCTCTCATACATGCTCGTCGGTTATTGGTACTCTTGACCTGGCCTTTCTTTAAAACATTGTTGATCTGATCAAGATATGTTCGCTGTCCATTCACACTCGCCTTATGAATTTGTTTCGTCAATTTTCCTTCATTCATTCTTTCTAAGTGTCCAAACCATCTAAGCATTCCTTTATCTATCTTTGTAACTACTTCTTCTTTACACCACAGCTTTCTCTTATCCCACTATTCTTTACTTTATCCAACCGAGTACTCCAGCTATACTTAAATATACAAAAAAAGTTTCAGGTTTGTATTAATTAAAAATGTAAAAGTGTTGACGCTCGTTGTAGCCATCACACATTTCACAATTGTGTGAAAGAACGAACAAGAATCGAAAACAAAATTATGTATTCCAATTCGTCACGACAGACAGCTCTTTCTAAGGTTGCATTTCAAAAAAATGTCTACTCGAGAAACGAACAACCAACGAAAAGGCTTTTGTCTATAAATTATTTATTATTCTCTTATATTGGTTATCTTTGCTCGACGTGAGATGGATTCTGATAAAAAGACTCAATATTAGAAGTATTAACTTACTGCGGGAGATTACAGTTTTACTACAATATCATTCGATCACGTAAGATGTGTAAATATGGGGATATAATTTTTCAAACAATAGCGATATAAAAAAAATCATTTTTTCAACAATCTGGTTTATAGCTTGCACAATTCTTTACGTATTTAAATGATCTTTTTGTATTAGTAAAAACTGTCTTTTAAAATCTTTATCTTAAACATTACCATACAGATCCATAATTTTGCTTCCCATATTATCTACTATGCACAATACCAGAAAATTTCTTGTTGCTAATGTAACAATCTAAGTATATTCTATTCTTAATAAAAATATTTACTTTAATTGTGATTTTACAGTTGATAAATTAAAATTTTTTGGTGTTTAGTAAGAAGTGGTCGGGTTAGAGGAGCTCACACTGCAGCTTTAAGCTTATTGTGTTCCGCTGTTAACACCTTTTAGCCTAGTTGGCACTGAGCCAACTAATCTCCTGGCTAAGTTTGATCCAGGTTACATTACATTACATTTTTGCGGTTGGGCCATTGGTATAGGCACTTATGTCACCTAGATCTTTGATCCTCTGTGACTACCGCTGTGTCTTCAGAGCATCAGAATTCCAGTCCGCTGGTTTTAGCAAACCACAGGATTTCTGTTGGCCCTCTCTCATTTAGATCACTTGAATCCATTATCATGCAGCCCCACCGATGATATTGTTGTGCAACTCAAGAGGTCCCCAATGGCCGCGCGACTGTGAGTGAGAATATCAATCTCACTGTTGGTCACTCTGTTTTCTGTCAGGTGCGTGGCACACCTAAGTATGGCATAGACCTCAGCCTGGAAGACCGAGGCGTGTTTTCCCAGGGGTATGCTTTCCCTGTGGTTGCAGGATGCTCCAAATACACCTGCCCCGTATCGTCCCTGGTAGATCGAGGTTAAATTTTATACTTACATGTAAAAGGCCTCCTATCAAGTTTTTAGCCCGTGCCGCATTAGTCTGAGTCGTACCATCTCCATACTGGCTGCACCACATAATAAGGGCGTCACCGACAAATATGACGAGGGATGCTGTTTTCTCGTCATCCTCACATAGTCCGCATATTAGGTTCTCCAAAAAGATCCCCGTGTTATGCAAATGTTTCGACAAATAGTGCCCCATAACGAGTTCTATTATCAGCCTAAGCTTTTTCCTGTCTAGATCCAAGGCCTGTGTAGCAAGTGCAGGGTTTGGTTGCCTTAACATTTTCTTACTGTGCCTCAGGTTATTGGTTTCCAGCCAGCTTCGTTGTTGCTGCCAGGTTAGGCTAGGCTTGGCCTTCTTCCTGATAGCAGATTTTTTTATGCTTATACTGGGTTAAGTTAATTTTAACTTTACATCTTCTTTGTATGCATAGAATCAGGTTATCTATTCCTTGTTGAGATATAGCTTTTCATGCTCCCCATCAGTACAACATTTTCAACAATGGCTGCGGTATATAAATTTGCAGCAAAACGAGATTAATTCTACCTTCGAAACACGTCCCGTTTTAGGTTGTATTTCACATGACTCGTCTGTAAAGAAAACAGGACTCCATTGAATATTTTCACATAGCACGTAATGCTTAGCCCAAACTTCCTCTTGTTTAAGACTGCCATCTTAGCGGTCTTCTCGATCTTCAGTGAGCTTCGTGCAAATAATTGCAAAAACAATCTTCATAATGTGCCAAACGCTGGTGTTACATCTGTTGGTCGAGCGTCATTTTCTAGCATGCCATTGGCTAAACCAACTCAATATTTTGTTCTAAATATTAAAAGAGTACAATGACATACAATGTAAGTTAAAAATACAGTATATTTAATGAACCAACTCAATAATATTTAAATATAAATTAATGTCTTATTTTTATGATTTTAGATAGTTTTGATAGTTTTTTCTATGAAATAGTTACCACGACTGTGTTTTGTGAAATTCCAGTTGAACTATATCGCTAGCTTCTTATTTACATAATTATTGTGTTATATCAGATTTAAAAGACTATATCGTTAATTTTTAATTTAAAATCTATATACAGACATTTATATACGTTACATATGTGATTAGCTTTAGGATCAATAAAAAATTCAAATTTATTATTAATATTTCTGAATCGATGCGGTTTAATATCAATTGATACAAAGTTGAGCGAGTATTTATGGTATTAATTAGTTATTTAATTTTCTTAGAATTTTATATTAAAACAAATTTACTGGTTTTTAAATTAAATGGAGGTCAACAACTAAATACAAATGATTCAAACATGAAATCGCACAAATGAGTATATAGTATATAGTATTGATGCCAAATAGTATATAAATTTTTTTAGATGAATTCCATGAATTCTGAGCATTAAAAATGTTTAGTATTTTTTACAATTTATTTTGAACACCGTCTGTAATAATTATTGTAGGCCATTAAAAATTGTTCCACTAACAAATCGTTTTTTTTTTTAAATTTAATACTTACTCTTTCATTTATTTTACCTTAGAACGGTACCCTCTCATAGCTTTCAAATAGATTTTAGTATAAGATTATTAACAAATCTACATACATATATATATATAAACACCTTTTTCCCGTAGGGGTAGGCATAGACCACTTCCTTCCACTTCCACTAAGGTTTTTACACATATTTTTCTTTCTATACTTTTATCGGTGCTCTCATACATGCTCGTTGGTTGTTGGTACTCTTGTCCTGGCCTTTATTCAAAACAATGTTGATCTGATCGAGATCGATGTTCGCCGAGGTCGACCTCTACCTACTTCCGTCCATTCACACTCGCCTTATAAATTTGTTTCGTCAATCTTCCTTCATCCATCCTTTCTACGTGTTTAAACCATTTAAGCATTCCTTTATCTATCTTTGTACCTACATCTTCTTTTACACCACAGCGTTCTCTTATCTCACTATTTTTTACTTTATCCAACCGAGTCACTCCGGCTATACTTTCCAGACTACTTATTTTCACAGCATTAATCCTATTTTTATGCTTCTTACGCCAAACCCAACATTCACTACCATACATAAGTGTAGAAACCAATACTCCTCTATGCACAGCTAGACGTGCCTTTTTTGACACTTTTTGGGTGTTTATAAAGCTATATAGTGCCCCATTCATTTGTTTTCCTTTCAACACCCTTCGCTCAATATCACTGTCACACATTCCATCTCTCGTACACTTTGAACCCAGGTATACAAACTCATTTACTTGTTTCACTCTTTCTTCCTTAATCAGAACTTCACAGTTTGTCATGCTTTCTTCTCTTTCGAAAACCATTACTTTTTTTTTGTTTACATTTATTATTAACAAATCTTTGTTTTAATATTCATCAATAAAACAACCAAATAAATTATCTAATATTAATAGCTTATAAAAATTGCCGAAATGATAAAATAATTATTCAGGTCACAACGATTTATCAAATTGATAGGTCATCGGCAAATTTTAATGAGCTAAAACAACTAATATTTAAGCAAAAAGTTTGTCTTAAGAAATTCCGGAAACATCGTTAAGGCGCCAGTATTGTACTTAGCCTGAATTTAAAAAATAATAATACATTATTGTCGTGTTAAAATCAATAACAAAGTCATTTAACTTTTTAATTTCTTAGTAAATTAGATTTAACAGATATTACCGTTGTAACCAAAAATTACTTTCTGGCTAAAATAATTGATATTTTCCTATAAAAAAAAGTAAATGTATAGTATATGCTGTGTTTCATTGGCAATTATACAGGCATCACTTTATCTTTATTTTAACTATATATCTACTTTAGCAGAAGAAGAATACCCAGTGGATATGTATAAAATATACACTGTGTTCATTTAAAATGGACTCACCCTTAATATTTCAGAAATGCGACATATTAGAAAGAAATGTCGAAAAACGTCAACTTTTAACTTGATGGGGACGCTTTTTAGCGATAATGTCATAAACGTCAGATTCGCCCCCTCCCTACTGGAGATGTCCCTTAAATTTTTCAAATGGCGATAGGTATCAAGTCATACCTCATTTAAAAGGACTGGTAAATATTTCTTTAATCATATTGTTTTGCCTTTGATACTAGCCTTCCATTCTTATTTAATCGTTGTTAAAAATTGGATCTCTTTAAACTTTTCGTATGCCCCCGTATTATGTTATGACAAAAAAACTCTTTAAAGATATTATAAATATTTTAAAAATGAAGTAAAAAGACAAGTTTTAACAAGAAATAAATGTTTTTTAATCATGTATTCAAAGTGACCACTATTAAAATTAGGTCAATAATAAAGTCTATTTTCAAATTCCTGTCGCACTTTTTGAAATGTTTCCTTTTTTATATCTCTGCAAATTTGAATAATGCGCTGTCTTAAATCATCAAGAGATATTGGTTGTGTTTTGTAGACCTCAGATTTTAAATATTCCCACAAAAAAGTCGAGTGGTGTTAATACTGGAGATCTAGGTAGCCACTCTATAGCACCGCTTTCCTGAATAATTTTGGTTTAACCAATCTCTCACAAGGAGGTCAAAATATGGTGGAGCCCCGTCTTACTAAAAATATTTTCATCAATCAAAAAATGTTCTTGGTCATCTAGTTGGTTTTTCACACTATCAACAATTAAAGGTTCGATAACGTTATCTAAAAGGTCCTTTTTAAATGAACACAGCGTATATTACCTATACGTCTGTTTTTAAATGTAATATTTTACATGACACCTTTTATTACCATACAATTTGTTGTTAATATCTTTTTATTTTATTTTTAGCAATTAAAAATATCTTGAAATGTGCCTTAGTACAAGTCTGTATATCATCACAATAAAGATTAGTGATTAAAGTTATTAAAAAAAATTAGTAGTCTTCATCGTTCTTGTTAATTTCCTTGTTTTAACTCTGCCCGCGTACACTTTGGAATTTTAATTAATGTGTAATGCATTTACATTGGTTTATCCTTAAGCTGTCAATAAATAGATAAAAGGTTTGGTAAATTAATTAGAAATCTGTATAGTTAATTGTCTTACGCTTACTGTGCATTATGTTTATTGTTAAAAAATGCGTGTTTACAGGGTCGATCATAACATTTGTTTTTTACTTCCTCTAAGAAAGCCATCTTAAATATAAACGGATTTTTAAAACAAGAGATGAGCAATAAGTGTTTAACACGTGGGTGTACATGCCGATTCTGAGAATATCATGGAGAGATTATGTTAAAAATTTAACCATGCTGCAGAGAATAAGAAAGTTTACGGAGTTACTCAGAAGTTAAGAAAGGAGAAATCTTATATATTTGGGCCATAAAGTGCGCAACACAAATTTTTTTTTTACAATTTTATTGTATTTACAATTTTACATAATTCTTTAACAAAATCTCTAAACAGTGCTTGCTAGCTCTGGCCTCGACAATTAAGAAAATATTCAATAATATAGACACAATGTGCAACAATGGTTGGTATAAATATATATGTTTATAAAATTTTATTATAAGATTAATATACTATATAGTCTTTAAGCCTACTTACAAATCTATTGAAGCTATTAATATTCCTTAAATTATTAGGCAATTCATTATGGGTCCTAAATGCACAGTAAACTGGGCTATTTATCCCTATTAATTCTATTGTATGTTACATACATATACATTTAACTGAGTTCTCGTATTGTGATTGTGACTCTTATTTGAAAACATAAAGTATGGATTGCATTTTATTTTTTTGTTTATAATTTTATACATCAGTTTCTTCTTCTAGTGCCTATTCGTTTCGAATATTGGCGACCATCCTGGCTATGATGACCTTGTTGACTGCTGCTTTAAACAGTTCTGTGGTTGTTTTTGAATACCATGTCCTCTCTCTCTTGTGAGTGGTCCCACTGTTCGTTTATTAAGGTTCCCAGGTAGACAAGTGTGGATACCCGTTATATTGGTATATTTTTAATAAATAGTTGGCAATATTTCAGTTTACAATACTCAAATTTCATTAACTTGTCCAATTTAGCTACACCCAGCTCACTATACAGCAATTCTGTATTACTAAGCCCATCATAATTAAACATTATTTTAAGCAGTTTGTTTTGAATTACTTGAACATCGTTAAATTTTGTTCTACAGCACTTCCCCCAAATAAGTATTCTTCTTCTTAATGTGCCATCTCCATCAGTGGAGGTTGGATATCACAGTCGCAAATTCTTCTTGGTCTTCGGCTGCTCTTATAAGTTCTTTTAAGTCCAGGTCAGTCCATTGACGTATGTTTCTCAGCCATGACATTTTATTTCTTCCGAGGCCACGTTTGCCTTCGATTTTTCGCTTAACAATAAGTTGAGCGTAACGGTATTTAGGGTTTCTCAGAATGTGACCTAGATAAGCTGTTTTGCGTGTCTTTACGAGTTTAAACAGCTCACGCTCTATCCCCAGCCTGCGAAGAACCTCTTCATTTGTGGTGTGCGATGTCCATGTTATTTTGAGCATTCTACGGTACGTCCACATCTCAAATAGGTATTAAATATCTTAAATGAGACAAAAGAAAGCATTGTAAACACTCATTTTCGTTTTATGTGTAAGGTAGCTTCTACTTTCATATATGCATTGAATAAATATTTTGTAAAATTTTATTTACATTCATTTGCCAACTTAACGATTCATCAATAAACAGACCAAGGTATTTCATAAACGGTGTTTTCTCCAAACTGATATCATTTATTTTTATAATAATGTCTCCTACATGTTTGTTCTTTTGTTTGAATAGCATGAATTTCGTCTTGTTAATATTTATTTTCAATTTATTAAATACTTATCATTTATAAGTTTAAATCATCATTAACAAATTGCGCCAGCTCTTGTTCGTTTTCACCTGCATATATTAGAGCCGTGTCGTTTGGGAACGTAAAATAAATTTGGCACATTTTAAATCGAACACATATAACGAGTACAACAGGGGTCCGAGTACAAAGCCCTGAGGCACTCCGTGTTTATTTAATAATAAATCGCCAGTTAACATATTGTCCTCTGTCATATAGGTTTGTTTTAATTAGTTTTAAAAAATGAAGTGTCCCAAAACCCACATTCTTAAGCTTATCCAACAAAATAACAAAAGTAACTGCGTCAAACGCCTTTTGTAAATCAATAAATACCACAACTACTATCTTTTTATCATCCAGGGCTCTTGATATGCTGCCAATAAAATCAAAATTCCAACTGAAATTGATCAACCAGCGTGTTTTTGTATATAGAAGAAACCATCCTAGTTTTAATAATTTTTTCCAATATTTTTGATAAATTGTTTGCAACTGTAATGGGCCTGTACTTGTTTATTTTTTTTTTACCACATTTAAAAATTGGAGTGATTTTATTTTTTTTCAATTTATGAGGAAATATACCAGTAGTAAACACATTAATCAGGACCATCACTGTTATTCCATCTTCACCAGAAGAAGAATTACGTTTTATTTCCATGAAAACCTAATCAACCTCACTACGATTGTTTTGGTCATTATTCTCCATTGCATTGTTAAAATTAATTTCATCAAATATTACCTCGTGTTCATTAAGTTTTGCTTCATTATTTATTTCGTTAACAATAATCTTACCAACGTGTGAGAAATGCACATTTAAGCAGTTGACAATTTGGGTACTGTTGGATTTCTGGCCAAAGAAACTATTGATAAACTTCCATTATTTTTTATGATTGGTACCCGCATGTTCCTATTTTTTACGTAAATATTGTTTTTTCAATGTTTCGACTTTATTGTTTATTTTTTTTATACGAAATTCGCTATCATACAATAAATTTCCAGGATTTTTTATTTCCTTTTTTTAAGTAACTTCTCGTTGCTTCATCATTTCAAGAACCTCCCCGTCAATCCAAGCATTGTTTCTCTTATTCTATCTAAGTATTTTGTGACCCATTTTTGTGACCTGAATTACCTCAGTCAGCTCCTGAAATGATGATATCATCATTTACATTTTTAGTATTTTGCCCAAATTTATAGACAAATTTCTTGTTATCTACCGACTTAATCTCATAGTTTACTTTTAGTTTATATACTTTAATGTTATAATTTATATTAAATATTAATCAATTGTGATCAGAAATAAAATTGCAATAGACGTTTACATTATTAACTTTATTTAAACCTAGATCTGAAAAAACATGAAGATTATGCTATGGCTATTTTTTGTCACTCGTGTTGCCTTATCATTTGTAATTGTATTATTAATGTTAAAGTTATTTATAGTCAATAAGTTAATATTTTCCAAGTCCTTTAGGAACTCCATATTATTATATGACGGTGGCTTATATATTACATTTATTTTCAAATCGGTCTCACCAACATTTACACAAACCCAGTTTACGGTTTTATCAGCGAACAGTTCTGACTTAACTTATTCTTTAAGGCAAGATAAAAGTCAAACGAAGGCCTGGTCAAAAACGAATTTTATGACTACCAAACCTTCATCAGTGGTTCATTATGGGAGCTCAGTCACTCTTTTTGGCAGCGGTTAATAAAGTCCAATTAGCCCTAATGTTTGAGAACCTTTTGATGAAGATGGCATGGGAGGAAAAAGAAAGCTGTGAATTAATTTTTAAACATTTCTATTGCTACTTTTCGTGATTTTCCTAACTCCTTTGGTATTCTTCTTCAATTTTCTTGGTCTCATCTTTAACGTTAGGTAATTCACTTCAATATGGATGTATTTCCTACGGATATATTATGCCACGATACTACGAAGTACTTCGATCTGTACGTTTGCTGTTAAATTTTTTGGTACAACTCTAAAATTGGATGCTGTTAGTTCTTACAAGTTACAAAAAAACGCTTTTAATATTCATAATACAGCTTTCTTCAGAAGTGTGTTTTATCTTACAAAACCAAAGAATAGTTACAGGATATTTCTATTCTATACAAATATTTTCATGGACTATGGTAATATTTATTACATACATACATATATATATAGTCACGCCTTTTTCCAGAGGCAAAGACCATTTCCTCCCACTTCTGCTACGGTTCTTACACACATATTTTTCTTTCTCTACTTTCATCAGTGCTCTCATACATGCTCGACGGTTGTTGGTACTCTTGACCTGGCCTTTTTTTAAAACAATGTTGATCTGATCGAGATCGATGTTCGCCGAGGTCGACCTCTACCGACTTCTGTCCATTCACACTTGCCTTATAAATTTGTTTTGTCAATATTCCTTCATCCATTCTTTCTACGTGTCCAAACCATCTAAGCATTCCTTTGTCTATCTTTGTAACCACATCTTCCTTTACACCACAGCGTTCTCTTCAGACCACTCATCTCCGCAGCATTAATCCTATTTTCATGCTTTTTCTGCCCCATTCATTTGTTTTCCTGCCAACACCCTTCGCTCAATGTCACTGTTATACTTTCCATCTCTAGTAAACTTTGAACCCAAGTACACAAGTTCATTTACTTGTTCCACTCTTTCTCTCCCCATCGAAACTTCACAATAACTTTATCCAAAATATTATTGTTAGTATTATTGGTAGATGTTTGGTAATTATTTTTTTTATAATTGCAAAAAAATGTTTATGCAATGAAGTGGTGTACATAATTTATTTAGAAAATATTCTTTGATCCTGCCAATATTTATTTTTTATTTGTTAACAGGTCAATCACCAGTACTTTAAAAAATATATATAAATAATTGAAAACGTTTATTGAAATTAAATGAGACGTACATATATCAATTTTGTCTTAGGCTGCGTAAAAATTTGTTTTTATTTTAATTGGTTTCGATATAACCTCATTTAAAATTCCACGAACTTGTTAATTCAGTAATAAATAAAATTACTGTTAATCTCAAAACAAAAACAATGGGATATAATTTATACGAGAATAAGGTATTGTTGAACGATGGAAAGTTAAAATCAGATTACCTTGCCCGTGGTATTTATGAACCTTGAAATATCGAACCCATTCATGTATTGGTATTCTTGACATTTTTGGCCAATGGTCAACATTAGCATCACGATCGAAATCGTCATGAATTCTTGGATTACATACTTAATAAAATAACATAAATTATTACTCTTTATTAAACTCTTTTTTGCAAAATTTAATAAATTTAATAATCTTTATTTGTGTGCTAAAATACATTGAACACAAATATACCAAGGGTATTTTATAAAGATGTGGTGATAAATTTGGGTAAAATAAGAATAAAAATCCATATTTGAAGTTAAGCCCTTTCAATAAGTCACTGTTCCACTTTGCTAGGTGCTCAAAGCTACACAGTAGGGAAAGTTATGGAAGATGGTTCTTCTGAGCACAGTCCTTTAAACTATCTGTTATAGTGGTAGGGACTGTTACCGCTGTAAAAAAGGCTCTTTGTCAGGACTGAGTTGTTAATCAATCTTTTCATTGGATAAAATCCAGCAGCTTAAGGAATGATGAAATGGAAAAATAATACTTCAAGCTTGGTCTTGTACGAGTACGAGCTTTGTAGAGTTAGTTATTGTACAGCTAGTATATTATCAGCTTTATTAAAAAGGTCAAAAGTGTGGTAATTTAAATGGAAAATAATTTTTTTATCGGCTATTGTGGTGGTTCATTAAATTGATGTTTGGATTTTGATTAAAGAACAAACGTAGTAAATAATAAAATACAATTAAGTGGGTGTTTAAATATATATATATATATATATATATATATATATATATATATATATATATATATATATATATATATACACTTGTATATATATATATATATATATATTTAAAAGTATTTAATTACGTAATCATCCCTTTGCAACATAATACTGTTTTGTGTGGCAAATGTTTAATCTGTAATTTCAGAATTTTGCATTTGTAATTAATTTAAAATAAATGTAAATTTTTTAGCCTGGCAATGAATGACCAGATACAATTACTGACAAATTAATAACTTGATGCCGCTAAATGGTTACATAAACAAGTTCGATGATGTTTTATTATAATAATTTAGTTAAAATTTACTTTAATTAGACGCAACGGAATTTAATTTTTTAAAAGTAATTGTCAACATATTATATTAACATTTTACGTCGTGCAGGTTTAAAAACATGCACCTTGTCAACGTTTGAAAATGAAATAAATATAAATGTGTAATAATTTAATGTTATAGTTGTAGATTTGTATATTTTTATAAGAATTATGTTAATTTTGGAAAGATTTTACAATTTAATTGCACTAAAAATATTGCTTGCCAAAGGTAATTTTGTAGCAAGAATTTCTTTTTGTTTTTACCATTCCGAGAGATCCAACTTATATCAAACATATAAGTGAGTTTTACTCTACCTAAAACATATAATATAAAGATTGTTAAATGTTTAAGAAAAAAGATAGTTTTAATATACCCTGTATTATATTTGTGTTACCAAAACATGTGCCAATACATGAAATTTTTCATAATTTTGGTAATTTATGGAGAATTATCATTGCCAACCCAAAATTAACAATATTTTATTAATAAAATATGTAAGAACGAAAAGACAGATCAATAAGAATTTAAATTAGTTTAAATTCTAATTAAATTTGACTCCTAATGCAAAATTCAAAAATTAAGAAACTTACCTTATAAAAAAAATATAAGTGTTTAAATTTTGTAACCAGAAATCCAGTAATTTGATTAGTTTTTTCAATGTTGAAGTCACAGCCTATGATTTTGATATTACTATAAATATGTTTGCAACAAAGAATTTGGGGCAGGCCATCGCCAGATTGTGTCTCAATCATGTGTGTTTTTTGTTTCTGACGGCATCCATTACCCTTACTAAAAAAATCAATTCTCAAGGTAATAATTTGATCATAACTTTGTTCATTACAAACTAACCTATCTTGTCGGAATTGTAAGCAATTTAAAACAATTTTAAGCCTATAATATAATAACTATTGTGTAAACAACCCAGGAAAAAGAGACACCACCATGTTTAAAAAAAGCCATTGTTAAAAAAAACTTTAATTAAAGTGAAATAACAATTTAAATAAGTAAGTTCAGTTTTTAAAAAAAATTAGGTTGATGAAATGACGTACCTGTTGAGAATTTCTCCAGATCCAAGGATAAAGGTAACGATTATTACTTTATTTGTTAGAAAGTTGTGCATCCACCCAAGAAATATCAAGGAGGCTGATAAGACGCCATTTTTATATTGACGAGAAATCAATATAGATCTAAGGTGGAACAATTAATTTGACACTTTGACATATATCAAATTTATCCAGTGTTACCATCACATTTGGTTTTATGTATGTTCTGTGGTAATTTTAAAAAACTTTTAATTTGTTTTAAAATTAATAATGCATAAAAAGAGAAGGAAATAATTTTGAAATTGTAAATTTCAAAATAATAGGTTAGTTATTAAAATTTACTAAATTATAATTTGTGTATGAATGTAAGAGTTCTTGCCTAATTTTAGCTATTAAGTTTATTAATTGTAAACCTTTTGAAAATTTTCTCCTATTTGTTTGTTTCCATTGTTTTATTGTTTTAATTTTTTAATTTATGTGCAAGCGTAGTGATTCACGAATGGTGGAATGTGATAAGATACCGATCCGGGATTGCATCCGTTCATTAGTTAGAATTCGATTGGATTTTTGCAGACGTTTTCCACGTTTTCCAAGAAAGAGAATTCCTCAAATCATTCCATTACAATATCCGGAAATATCCTTGAATCAAGTCCCTCCATCTTGATTTTGGGAGTCACGGTGTCTAATAATATGTCTTGGCATGACCATGTTGCTAACATCGCAAAGTCAGCAAGCCAGAAGCTAGGTTTTCTGTGAAAAGATAGAAAGTTTTTTTACTCCTGATCAACTGTTCAACGTCCAAGCCTCAAATCCGACCTCTACTGGAGTATTGCTAGCACATATGGGGTTCAGCACCAAGTCATTCTCTTCGTCTTCTAGATTCCATTCAGAAAAGTGCCATTCGGTTGATAAACAGCTCAACTCTCACAAATACCCTTCATTCACTATAACATAGAAGTTGCAGACCAGACATTACTCTACAGATATTTTCATGGCAGATGCTCTAGAGAAATAAAAAATCTTATACCTCCCCTGGCCACATTCGGCCGAAGAACTTGGCACGCTGATCAGTTTCACCCATTTACTCTCAAAATTGACACTACAAGGACCAATCTTCATCAAAAATCCTTCTTTTACAGGGCTGCTACGGAATGGAATAAGCTTTCAAAATCAGTTTTTCCAGAGAACTATGACCTGCAACTTTTTAAAAAGCGGGTCCACAATCATCTTCTTTCTGTAATCCCTCCCTTTTCTAATATTCGCAGTGCGGGCCGCCCGCGGCCCACACGATAGGTCTACCATTTTTGCGACTATTTTCAGTAAAAAAAAAACTTCATTATTTTCAAATGAAAATATTTTGAAAACCGCACACAGTTTGAGTTTTACCAATAGTACCTTTTTTGTGTAAAATTAAATGATGTTTAAGTTGACATAAAATTTGGACTAGAAAATTTTACCTCAAAAAAGTTACGTTTAAAACTAGGTTTAAAACTATAAGAGATATTACTTCATATGGCAAGATCCTTCAATTGGCACACAAACACACTACGAGTATCAAAAAGCCAAGAAAATCGTTTTACTGATTTGCTAACTTGGTACATCGCATATTGAATAAGTTTTTCCCATTGTTAGTTCTGCAAAAAGGTATATCAAAGATGAGCGAGTGATTCTAGCTGAGACATGGATACCAATGTTTTTGAGTAATTAAGAACATGGTATAAAATAATTTAGAATGTCAAACAGAAATCTCAGATATTTTTGCTTACGTCTAGTTGTAACTCAGATCGTAGATTTTCATATATCTTATGTTTCTTATATTGATGCCTCCCCTGCCTTTATTTTGGTAATAAGGTGAGCATACACTTGAGGTATATTCTAGATGAGATCTTATTAAGGAACAATAAAACAATTTAAGAATATAAATACTGGTAAAGTTTTGTGTGATATTTTTTAAAAAGCATAAAAATTGGAATTATTTTGTTATCATGTCAGAAATGTGTTTATTAAAGGTTCTTAAAAAATCAACAGTAACTTCTAAGTCTTTTACGCTTTCCTGTACGTTTAGATTTACACCGATGATAGTGTATTGAAACCGAGTCGTGTATTACAATTTTGGTTACGTTAGCCGCCCAGTGGATGCCGATTCACGCCAAAAAGCAGTCTTGAAATATTTTTTAGTTTCTTCAAAATTTTACAGAAAAAATGGTGAACAGATAAAGACGATGATACAATTTATATTTCAATGAAAATTTGCATTCGTTCTCAAGGTAGTTCTTGCCGAAAAGGGCTTAAAGAGGCGTCCAAGTGATGAATACACACGGAATACAAAATAAAAATACAATTTATGTGCTACAAAACTGTTCTACGTAAGGACTAAAAGGTTGATTCAATCCTGTATACGAGGTTGCATTAACAAATTATCATTCTTTTTGGTGGAACTCGAGAAAAATGAGAAATGTGCAATGGTATGTAATCAATAGTAGGTATTATGATTTTTGTATCTACCTATTTTTGTGCTTTTTTGTTGTTTAGCGAATATAATGTTTATTATTATTTTAAAACATAAATTAGACCTCAAGTTCCTTAAAATTTACGAAAAAATTATATTTTCAACATATGCACTATTGTATTGTGGTTATTTTACCCATAAATACTTTCCTTATATGAAAAACAAACGATGTTATTCCTTAAAATATTTTAATAGCACGAACAATGCTAAGTACCTACTTTAACACCTCAACAGTAAGGGTGACATTACGTGGACTAAAAAGCAAAAAGCTGCTATAAAATCGATTTTTTGTTGCTTTGAAGGTTCCTGTGGCTGCAAATGATTTACGATGTTCCAAACTAGTTTCAAAGGGAAAGATCATTTTTAGCAATACGCGGGCATGCTTTGAACACCATATTTTTTGTCATGCGCATTGAGAAAACGTTCGCAAGAAACAGGCTTTTGTCGCTTCTCATCGGTTTGTTTTGTAGCATACCGGACGACTGGTGTAAGGCCGTTATCGTGCTGCTTTACAAGGGAGAAAACCGAGAAATTATTTTACTCAGCATCGTCGGCAAACTGTATTCAAAGATATTGATTAAAAGAGTGTCGCATGAAACTGACGAGATGATATGGGATGTGCAATCAGGATTTAAAAGAGGAAGGAGGTGTATGAATCGGTCATTTCATTACGAGGTATAGTCAAAAATTTTTTGGCTGAAAGTCAAAAGATCTACTGCGCTTTTGTAACATTGAAAAAGGACTATGTCAGAGTGGTTAGGAATTAATTGTGATCGACATTGTATATGTATGGGGTGAGATGTAGTTTAATTCGATCACTGAACTCACTTTACGTGACTGGTTTAACATCGAAAAAAGTATTGGACAGGGATGTGTGGCTACGCCATGGCTGTTTAACTTATACAAAGACAATTGTTTAAAATATTTAAAAGAGAGTGCGTAGGGATTAAGAATAAATGATTTGATCGTCAGATGCCTCATTTATTCCGATGGTCAAGTCATATTAGCGTCATCTGAAGAGGAGTTGCAGGCAATGGTTAATATTATGCATGACGCCCTGAAAATCAAATAGAAAAAAAAAGCATGATAAGCTGCGAGGTGCTAATTAAAGAAGAAGCAGTGGAACAAGTCAATTAGTTTTTATACTTGGGTTCAAAGTTTAAGAGAGACGGAAAGTATGGATGTGACATTGAGCAAAGGGTGTTAACAGGGAAACAAATAAATGGGGCACTGTATAACTTTATGAGCAGCCAGATCGTGTCAAAAAAGGCACGTCTGGTTGTGCATATAGGAGTGCTGGTCCCTACACTTATGTAAGGTGATGAATATTGGGTTTGGCAGAAGAAGCTTGAAAATAAGATTAATGCTGCGGAGATGAGTAGTCTGAGAAGTATAGCCGAAGTGACTCGGTTATACAAAGTGAAGAATAGTGAGATAAGGGAACGTTGTGGTGTGAAAGATGTGGTTGAAAAGATAGATAAAGGAATGCTTAGATGGTTTAGACTCGAAGCGAGGTTGGATGAAGAAATATTGACGAAACGGATTTATAAGGCGAGTGTGAATGGGCAAGTCGGTAGAGGTCGACCTCGGCGAACATATCTCGATAAGATCGACATTGTTTTAAAGAAAAGCCAGGTCAAGAGTACCAAAGTAAAAAAAGCGAAATATGTGTGTAAGAATCGTAGCAGATGTAGAAGAAATTGGTCTCTGCCTATCCCTACGGGAAAAGGGCGTGACTATATGTATGTACTCGTATGTATGTTATTCTTTGGTAGGAACTTCTCGTTAACAGTAGTAAAAAATTATTATGCAAGAAGTATTTTCCCACTTTTTTACCTTTTAGTTTTTTAAATCCGTTTTAACAAAAGAAATATCACATACGTTTAGGTAGGTACTTAAAATTGGCCTAATTAGATTATATGCATTGTTTTCGTAAAATATTTAGACTTGAGAGATTTAATATTGTCAGGTATTTTTTAAAAGGGTTATCAAGATATGTGTAGCTCGCTTAATTTTACGATTTAGTACACTTCGTATTGGCCGACATTTGGACGCGAAAAATAATCACCAAATAAAAATAATATAGACCATCTGATTAAAGTCTTAATTATCGAGAAGGAGACAACATCACGTGAAAGTGAATTCAATGAACGAGTGTTCTTGTGCTAGTTGCTCCTAAATGTATAAATTATTTACGGTTTTAGTTAAATTCTATACACTTGCCTCGTAGAAAAAGTTGAATAGGAGATAGAAGGGATTTCGGTACATTCCCTTTAAAAATATTAGCTACAAATCTTGAGTGCATGAGAGGTGGTGAAGTATGTATTATTATTTTGTCAGTTTCGATGATGTATATAGATCTTTGTGGGGCTACTATAGGAAAGTTCGAATTAAAATGAAATTATTTCTTTTGTTAATAACTGACAAGAAACAGTGGCGTATACATAGTGTATGAATAATATTGGAAATAAAACTTGTTACTCCGGTGTTAAAAAGAAGGTAGTATGAATTTTTTTACAGTAATAAAATTTATGTTTTTATTTATTCATAGTGGTTTAATGTACCTACTTACTCAAACATTGCTGCTCAAGTATTAGGATTTTTTTGGTACCAGAATATAATTTTAACCCATATGTTACTATATTAAAAAGTCATATTTGGTGTTCTGCTTCTTTCAAAATTAAAACCTCAGTTAAACAATAGGCATTTCGCTGACTTAGTTAACCTAAAGTTTACAAATAATATTATTCTGTTGTTTGCCCAAGGCGTTATAATTTTAATTTAGTAAAAACCGGAACTGGTCACAGACTCCTTAAGTCTTACAATGTAAAATTAAATTTCAGTTCCCATTTGCATTAAGCATATCTCATATATCATATCCCACCTTATGCTCATTCATGCATTTTCAATATACTTTTTCTATAGCAAGTACATGCATACACACTTATAGTCACTTTATTCATTAGAGTCACTCCAGCTATATTTCTCGGACTTCTCATCTCCACAGCGTTAGTCTTACTTTTATACTTCTTCACCCAAACCCAACATTCACTACTATACATAGGTGAAGGGACCTGAACTGATCTGTGCAAAGTTGGTCGTGCCATTTTTGACACGTCCTGGCTGCTCATAAAGTTATACAGGGTCTCATTCATTTGTTTCCCTGATAACACTCTTTGCTCAATGTCACACTCAAACTTTTCGTCTCTCGTAAACTTTGAACCCAAGTATACAAACTCTCGCATTTTGTAATGTTTTCTTCACTTTCAAAAACCATTACTTTCGTCTTGCTCACATTTATTTTCATTCATTTGATTTTCAGGGCATCGTACATAAAATTAACCATCGCCTGCAACTCCTCTCTAGATGACGCTAATATGACCTGATCATCGGCGTAAAGGAGGCATTTGACGATCAAATCATTCTTTCTAAATCGTCTATGTATTAGTTAAACAGCCATGGCGAAGCCACACATCACTGTCTCACACCTTTTTTAATGTTAAACCAGTCCGTGTAAGCTTCGTTTATCCTGACACAAGCAGTGAAGTCTTCGTAAAGTGATTTCGGTGCTCGTATTAAACTACCACTCACCCCATACATAGACAATATCGACCAAAATTCACTCCTCACAACTCTGTCATAAACCTTTGTCATAAGCCTCCGCAATATGATTATAAATAATTTATGGTCATTGTTAAAGTAGCTACTACGTCTCTGGCTTCAGTAAAAGTTCTTCGCATGACTTGTTAGAGAGGCTATTAAATATTGGGTGCGTGCATGATCTCCAGGGGCTGAAACATATTTAACTGGAAATATACGGGTCTCGAAAGTAAAGAAATTTCTTCCTATTGTTTCCATTTCGAAAGATTAAAGTGATTATTCTTACTTGTTCTCACTGCTGTCAATTTGAAAAAGTGAAAGCGTTTGCAGAGTGTTTAAAAAATTCGCATAATTGCGTTACGCTAAAGATTTCGTAAGGACAAGGATGGGATTGAGAGCGCTTAATATTTGTTTCTCCAGTTTCCAAAAGTAGTCTGCAATAATTAATTATTTTTGTTTGTTTATTTCTTCTGCTTCAGCAATAATTGCTTTAGAAAACTTTGGATGATAATCCAGGTTCGTATTTGTGTAGAAATATTTGAAGTGAAAACTTGTTTAGGCAGGTTGGATGGGGGGGTAATTTTAAAGCATCGGTAAAGTTAGCGACAGATGGGTATTTTCGATGTAGATGGTGACGGCGGCTATCAACAGTAGTCAAAATAATTGTATCGAACGTAAGCTCGTAAGTGTTTCGAATAATGAACTGTAACTATTTTCTTTTTGGTAAAAATAAAAAATAAAATCAATTGCATCTACGACTAACCACACTAATTCACCCTTGTTTCTTCAATTCGTCTGGTGGCGGATTATTTTGATGCACTTCACATAATAAAGTTTTTAACAATATATAAGGTATACACGGCGTGTTATCCAACTAGAGGATAAAATTGTGGCAAAGACCAAAAATATTTAAACGGCGATTTGTAGCCTCTTTAGCACTGAACGGTACTGATTGATTTTTGTCTCTGGTCAAGCTAGTTTTTGCGCCGTCGTGAGAATAGTAACAGAAACTCAAAATCGATACTATTAACTGGATTTGTCGATCGGTGTAATAGGGTATTCTACTATGTTTGAAAAAGTAATTTAAAATGTTGGTATTCCTAATAAAAAGCCACAGCAAAATATATTTCGGCAAAATAAACACGCTTTCTTGCCATAAAATTAAATTAAATTTTAAACCTTTTTTTATTTCCGCGAAAACGCTGTCAGCCATTTTGGTGACGTAATATTGGTAAAAACAACAGTCGGTTATGTACGACCGGCGCTCATTCAACGTTAACAGCTATATGCAATCATCATTGAATCAATTTTTGGCAGATTCGTACAAAACCGGTTTGCATTTTAATAAATAAATAGGTACATATAAAATACACTGACGAATGAACACAATTATTACTCCTTAAAGCTAAACTTGATAGATATGTTTACACTGAACTGATAGTTTTGGCCTGTATGACGTCACACCATAGCGGCTCGTGTTTTAGGTCACGTGATATACAGATTAAAAATTACGACTAATACGATTAATTTTAATATAATAAAACAATAATGTGCCTTTTTTACTCAAAATTAGAATATTTAAGTATATGTCTACATAAATTTAATTTTTATCAAATTTCATAATTTATTTTTCACTACCGAAAGTACCCTATTGGTTTGTCGAATTAACAATATTAGTTTGAATTGAATCTAGAAAACAAACTTCCCAAACAATAATTTTAAAATAAAATAAATAAGTTGTATATTTTCGGGAATTTTACTTGTCAAAGAGACAGTGTCAATTTTGTTCGCGAAAAAGTGTATAAATTTTTGAAGGCCGTTAAGCTAACCTATCTTTCATTGAGGAAGTTTTTCGCGAGTGATTTGCGAAAAATTGTGTAGGCAATTTTTCACGAATAACATAAAATAGAAAAATAAACCATGTGGAAATGAATATAATTAATTCTTAGATGTATATCGTAGTTTTCAGTTGTCATTTCTGTCGGCAGTCCTCATGACTGCCCGGCCCTTTTTTTTATTTTGTTAACCTTTTGTGTATCTATTACAGCTTACACCATTCTAAGAACACACATCATTTATGATGCATTAAATTTTATTATTGGTATTAAAATGTTGATTCTTGAGATTTTATTGCAATTAAAACCATTTACTAATTATTTTAATTTTTTAAATAATCGTAATAACGTTATAACTAATTGTGTTGCAGTTAATATTATGCATGATGCCCTGAAAATCAAAGAAATAAAATTAAGTGAAAGCAAGACAAAAGTAATGGTTTTTAAAGGAGAAGAAAGCATGACAAACTGCGAGGTGCTGGTTGAAGGAGAAAGAGTGGAATAAGTGAATGAGTTTGTATACTTGGGTTCAAAGTTTACGAGGGACGGAAAGTATGAGTGTGACATTGAGCGAAGGATTTTGGCAGGATACAAATAAATGGGGCCCTCCATAACTTTTTGAGTAGCCAGAACGCGTCAAAGAGGCACGTCTGGCTGTGTATAGAGAAGTACTGGTTCCTGCACTTATGTATGGTAGTGAATGTTGGGTTTGGCAGAAGAAGCATGAAAATAAGATTAATGCTGCGGAGGTGAGTGGTCTGAGAAGTATAGCCGGGATGACTCGGTTAGATAAAGTGAAGAATAGTGAGATAAGGAAATGCTGTGGTGTAAAAGAAGATGAGATTACAAAGATAGATAAAGGAATGCTTAGATGGTTCGGACAAGTAAAGAGGATGGATGAAAGAAGATTGACAAAAGAGATTTATAAGGCGAGTGTGAATGAGCCACACAGTAGAGGTCGACCTAGGCAAACGTATCTCGATCACATCGAAATTGTTTTAAAGAAAGACCAGATCGAGAGTACCAGCAACCGACGAGCGTGTAAGTAGAAGAAACGAAAGATGTATGTAAGAACCGTAGCAAGTTGAAAGAAGTGGTCTCTTCCTACCACTACCGAAAAAAGGGGTGACTATACATATGTATCTATTTTTTCAAATTCTACACCGCTAGATGTAGAATGTAAATTTTTTTTTAACGTTGTATAACTAATTTCTTATCACTTAATTAAAAGACTTCGTTTTTATTGGTCTACCGTCCAGAAGTTGCTTGAGTTTTGAATGTATAACTTCCGCCACTTTGATTTATGCATAGTTTTGGTGAGGGGGGAGAAAAATAAACAACAAAACTATGGGAATATACATCATTTATTGAGGGACAGTTAAATCATAAAAAGTTTTATAAAGTAACATAAATTTTCCACGTTATACATAGTGTACGTACGTACACGTTCATACAAATTTAACAAAATAAATTTGAAAATGTAAAAAACTAATAATTTTTATTCAGTGTGTATAAGATAGGCCTACGTATATATGACATCATTTTAAGCTACATATATGCATACTATATAGTCTATTTTTCTTAAACGCTAGTTTTTTCTTTTACTAATTAATATTGACTCTTCAGAGCAACCGGGTCTTATTTTTAACATTAAAACAATGACAAGCAGAAAGAAACAACGGCCTAACCCCGGTTATAACAGCCATTTAAAAATATATTTCTACATAGGTACACCATTTTGCTCTTACAATTAACCGGTATGATAATATTTGCTTTCAATGTAAAACCACATCAAAATAATTCAAACTGATCAATTTTTAATTTAATAGAAATAACCGACCAATAAAGCTAATTAAAAAATATGTTAATACACAATAAAAACCAAAATTTTAACTAATTAATATTTATCAGTGATTGGTTTTAATTTCATGTAAAAACTTACACTAAATAACCAACTAACAATGTTTTTTACCATACCTTTAATAATTAAATAAATGAACGCTAATGAAACATTTAAGTCTGCGTTTTAAATTTCCTTTTCTTTTTCAGTTACACAATTTTTCCCGAACAGAGTTGCTTATGGTAAAAAAGTAAAGATCAGAAATGGGAAAGCTAGCTAATAACTTTTGAGTCAGTGCTTATCCCTTATGAGAATGAAATGACAGGTAATATAGCAGCAAAATCGATATTTGTAAAATTGGCTTGTAAGATGAAATACATTTAAAAAATATATTACAAAAATTAAATAATAACATTAAAGAAGTTTGAATTTTCGATGATTAATGTTTTAAACTGAACTTCAAGGAATATTAGAAGACCGATTTTGAAAATTGTATATGCATAAACTGTGTGTTAATTATGATCTTTAAATCTTATGTGCAGTACTCGGTGCGTTTTTCCAATATTCCTAGTTTCTTGCAAAATGGTGAGCTATTCACTCTAGAAGAGTATTTTTATATCACATCAAAATGGCGAACGAATTTAAGCCGTAACGTTACGAGTTACTTCAGAAAATCAATTTATTAATAAGTTTTATACAGAGTTGAACAAAAATCGTGTAATGCACAATGTTTTCATTGATAAAAACAAACTGGTTTGTTTATTGTTAGGTGTGTTATCATTGGTTTTTAAAATATTAATACAATTTAAAAAATATTGGTGTACTCTAACAATAAATAGCTATGTATATTTAAAGCACATATTTTTTGTCAAGCCCTGTATATTTTACTCTACTTTTTATTGACACTTATGAAACATAAATTTAACGCAAACAAGATATTCTACAGCTACGTATTGACAGTTCCTAGTAGTCTAGTACTATACACATTTTATCTACGAGCCCCTTGTATAAATATAATATTGCAATATTTTTTGAAAATATATTCTTGCGTAATAATGGGGCCTTGTTAGTTAATTATTAACAAATTCTTTTTAAAATTCTGAATTGTATACACATTTTATTAATGATGCATCAGCGTTTGTTGTAAATATTCTATTTTCTTATTTAATTTAACTAACAGTGTATTTTAAAAGTATACAGTTTTTTAAAAATAATTTTTTCAATGTAAAGGTATATTATATAGGATTTTAAACTTTTTTTAAATATAAATGAAAAAAATTCAGTGCTGTACGTGTAGGTAAAATAAATAGTCGACTTTACCTTTTTCCATTTCTCTGCCTTCGTATAGTTAGGGAACATTAATATAAATAAATGACTTGTGTTTCGATAGTTGAAATTATCAAGTGGACTTTATTTTTTTTATGTACTTCAGTATGTTGAAAATAAAATAATTAAAATATTAATAAAAACCAATGATTTTTTTGACGTAAAATTTGTCTTTTCAAAGTTAGGTTAAAAAAAATATTTTTTGCCTTAACTAGAAATTCACATTAACTTTTTGCATTAAAAAATAAAAGTTTCAAATAAATTGAATTATTAAAGAATGTCCTTATTTTTCTATGTGAAATAAAGTATTATTTAATAAGAATTGATTTTAAGGACAACCTACCTAAAATACACTGTCCCATCAATTTAATACTAACTTTATATTTTACAAGAGCTCTATATTTTTTCCTGATGCATCATAAAATTTATTATTTGACACGCAACATTTTCATTTCGCGGATCAATTGTTTGAAAATATGCAGTTCTCTCAAATGTACATCTTTAAAAAATACATTTCAGAAATATGTATAAATATCAAATGTTTTACATTTTTATATCTAACTAATTATTGGACTGGACAGCTAAAGTCACATTTATGATATGTGTGCAGTTTTATATAGATATGTTTTTTAGTTACTTAATTTATAAACTTATTAGTACGGTGAATTGGGTACGAGAATAACATTGGCTGACATACAGCCAAAAAAAAGTTATTTAGAGTGAAACTAAAATACGTTCAAGGTGTAGTGGAGAGCAAAATGTTAATTAAAATTGTTATTAAGTACCAAAAAAATATGCATTTTTGTATATTGGTGATTTTCCCAGATAACAATTAAAAGATATTTTAACTAACACTTGCAGCCATTGTTAAATATATTTTTATAAAAAATTAATAACCTTCTCAACAATGAGTGATTCACAACTAATAAATTTTATTGGGAACGTGTACAATTACTTAAATATTACGAAATTCCGACGCAACCACCGTCCCATTCTAAACAGGTGATTCTTTTATGATATTACTAATCACATCTGTAATAATAGCTTTACATGATTCTTTCAAGTTGATCAACATCTTGATATGGCCTCTTACGGTATACATTTTCTTTTAAGTAGACCTACAAAAAGAATTCTAGAAGGGTAATGTCTGGGGATCTTGGAAGTGTACCTCCCGATCACTTAACCGATAAAAGGGTGGAGGAGAAAATTCCGAATATTTCTTGTACAGTGACAAGGTGCTCCATCCAGTTGAAACCATTCATCTAGTGGTAGGTCATCAAGAAATTTAGACAGCTCAATATTTAATCAATATCAACATCAATATCAATTTAGTGGTGGTCGAAAGAGTAAAGCAATATCGGTATTTTGGCACGTGGATGAACGATAGGCATGATCAGACTCAAGAAATCAAAGTCAGAATCGAAAAGGCTAGAAATATTTTCTTTAAAATAAAACAACTATTTACTAACCCACATTTAAACCTTCAACTACGCATGAAAATGGTTAAATGTTATGTAATCTTAGTGCTTTCATATGGACTAGAATCGTGGACGATCAACAAAGCCACAATAAAAAAGCTCCAAGAATTTAAAATGTGGATCTTCCGGCGTGTGCTAAAAATATCGTGGATAAAAAAGATTACCTATGAGGAGGTTCTACGCCGAGTAGAAAGAAAAAGAGAATTGGAGAATTTTATTAAGTCCAGAAAACTGGAATATCTCTGTCACATTATGCGGGGAGAGCGATACAGTATACTATGACTGATAATGGAGGAAAAGATTGCAGGAAAGAGATCGGTGAGAACAACAACAATATCCTGGCCATAAAATCTAAGAAAATGGTTTGGATGCACTTCCCTCCAGATTTTCAGAGTCACAGCGTCGAAAGTAAAAATAGCCATAATGATAGCCAACCTCCATGTAGAGACGGCACCATAAGAAGGGTATCTTTCTTTATTTATGTTATTTCGAAAAAAATATGGTCCAACAATTCTGTCTTTGTAAATGCCACACCGTACATTCGTTTTAAATGAATATGGATCTCACGTTTGGGTATGGAAATTGGGATTAACATCGTTTCACAAAGGAAAATTTAAAAAATTTATTGTACCATTAGACGTAAACTTTGCTTCGTCAGAGAAAAGTATGTGTCGTGCCATAAGTCTGTTATCTTTCAATTCTCCTTGAATACGATCACAAAATTCAAACCTTCGTTCAACATTCCCTTCTTTTAAAGTATGGGTAACTTGGGGTTTGTATGGTTTAAATTTTATTTGACTTTAAAAGTCTTGCAACTGTACTTTTACTTAATAAATAAGATCCTTTTTAATGTGAATATTTTGGTTAGGTGCATAATTTGTTGCCACTTAATAACAATTTCAATGAACATTTTTCTCTCCACTACTCATTGAACGTATTTTACTCTCACTCCAAATTATAATTTTTTATTTTCTACGTATTCCAGCCAATATTTTAAAAATGTTGTACTTGATTATGGATCTACAATTCATGCAGAGCATTTTATCAAGAATATTTTTTTTGTGAAATGTCAGGTAAACTTTTTTCCACTTGCATAAAAATATTACTCTATATATTTTTTTAAAAGTTATTCTTTTTTTACAATTTATAATTTTAAAATTAAAATCGGTTCAAAATTTTTAAAAATAATTTTTTCAATAGTAGTTAACACAATATTTTTACCCAATATAGGTAACTTTATTTGTTAAGCATTATTTTACATTAAAATTTTAATTTAGTTAATAAATAATAACTCCATCCACCGTACTAATTTGAAAGATTGATTGGCACTCTACTATACCCAAAATGTACAAATCAATTTTTTTTAACGAGGATTCGAAACAATATCAAAACTCATGTATCTCCATTCTCTAATATATTTTATACATTGTTACAAATTTACATAATTTTATTTTTATTTATTTCAAAGATTGTCAGTTTTATCGAGTAGAAAATTGACTAGATACAACTACCATAAAAGATAACAATACACATAGTTAGAAATGATGTTTTTTTTATATTTTAACCAATATTTGATAAAATTTTGTTTTGAAATATGAAAAATTTAATACTAATTTTTATCTTCTTTCATTAAATTGACGTTGGTTGTAAAAAAAAATTACATTATTTATAGATCTATATTTTTATTTGAAAAATGATTTTTTTTCAATGATAATTTGGTCTTAATGATAATTTTATTAAAAAATCAAATATTAAAATTGTATTATTAATGCGGTAGGAGCTAGTTTTCTATTTTCTCAAATAATACGTTTGACTCTTTCGGTTTTTGGTAATTGTTTCGAATATTTTTGGCTGTAAATGAAAACTGAAATTCTCCAAGTCCGAATCGACTACTTGCTAGACAGTTATTAGCATTTATAAAGTAAATAGGTATTTTTATTTTAACAATTAACAGATACAACATTTCCATAAGCGTAACACTGACAAAATATAACATTTAACATTAGAACCAATCACATAATATATTATGTGAAAAGAAGGATAAGAACAAGAAAATATTTTTTGTGTACAATTAACTAATTTTATGCTATAATGAAATAAATTGACGTTCATGTTAAATATAGATGTTTCTTTTAGTTTTGTGGATTATTAGCTTTATTTTTTAAGCATTGCAAATCGAGCAAATATCATTTTAAAGAGAAGACGCTTTAATTCATTTATTGCTTTTTCGAACTCGTTAAATAATAACAAAACATAAAATTACCTTAAATTAAAACGTAAGGTCTGAACAATGTACAAAGCCGGCATGGGACCACAAAAAAGCAAAAGCGTAGCTGATTGACAGAGTCCTTGTCAAAAGCTTGGGCCATGTCCAAAAATTTTCCGCAAACTCTGTCGGCAAAGGTTAAAACTAGAACTAATATATTACAAAAACTGGCAAAAACGTCATGGGGCGCCTTAGTTTACTCCACTACGGAATACTACGCACCGGTATGGATAAACAGCTGTCATACCAACCTCATTGACGTACAGTTAAACCAGGCAATGAGGACTCTGGCAGGCACCATTAGGTCCACTCCGGTCCAACGGCTGCCAGTATTAAGCAACATCGCACCACCTCAACCAAGACGACTAGCCAGTTTGAAACATCAGTTTGAAAAATGCATTTCCAACCCCGCTCTACCCATTCATGCTTATATACCCCCTCTTACAAAAGACAGGCTGAGGAACGCACATATCTCTACAGCTAATCACTTTCTCTCTGTGAAAGAGAGCTGGAGTGAATAGTGGAATCAGAAAGAGGTCAGGAACTACAATCTTATCTCTTACCCCAGCGCCAAGTCCGCTGGAATCACACTGATTAGAAGAGAATGGTGCAATCTGAATAGAATGCGCTCTGGCCATGGAGTTTGCAACAAAAGTCTCACCCAGTGGGGAGCTGCTGAATGGCTGAAACAATGCAACCTACGACTGTGATTGAGGAGAAGTTTTGTCATATTTGCTTTGTATTTTATTGTATTGTTATACTTTGTATTTTGTAATATTCTTAATCAGTTTGTAATACGTTCATACGAATATATATATATATATATATTTACTATAAATTTACTTTGTATTTTTTGCACGATAACTTCAGAGGGAGAGCTGGGGCGATGAAATTTTCAGACATTTTTTTTTTACTTTTCCGAACCAAAGAGTAACTTTAAATAGAAAGAAGCCCTCGGTTTGGAAAAGTTAGTTTTGTTACGGAAATACTGTTTATTTTTGTAGCATTATTAATAATATCTTAGCAAAATAAAAACTAATTAAAAAAATATACAATTTTTAAATTTAATTGAAACATCCAACTGCCTTCATCATTCCTTTAAATGATACTTATATCTTTGCGTTTCATTTTTCCCGTGTGATCTTGCCGCAAAATCCAAAAACTCAAAATCCACATTTGGTGTTACCATCACAATATCAATAAGACTGGCAACATTCCTTACATTAATTTGTAGATTGATATGTATTATTTATAATATGATATGTTTTCGATTTATCATTATGATATATTTTGTATACTTACTCGAAATGATATGTTTTCGTTCACTTTAAAAATTGCTGTATAAAGCTTGTTCACAGATTTTTTTGAGGTACAGGAAAAGGTATACGCTATAAAAGTTTTAAAAGTCTAATTTAGTAAATGTTAGGCACTATTCTAAAAACAGGAATGGGCAATCATTTAAAGAAATCAAATTTATCTCACTTTTACATTTAAACTTATAAAAAAAAACAGTGCGAAATAACATTTTACACAAAAGTTAATAGTTATAACCTGTATTTATTTTGCTTGATTTAAATAATTTTTAGATTGTCGATTCAAGTTGTGTTTGCATGTAAAAAATAGTTATGTATAAAATTTAATTGAACCAAAAAAAAAAAAATATATTAGTTGAACATAGAATTTAGTGAGTAATTTTGAACAATTTTTTTTCTTTAAATATTGACAAACTTGACGTGTTCACCCTTTCCTAAGTATATAACAGGCATAAGAATGATAGGGTGGCAAAAGCGCTACCACTTAATAAATGTTATATATTAACACTTTTGAATGGATTATGCGGCTCTTAAGGCTAAAAAATTTCTCTTAGATGCACATAGTAGCCAACAGATGGGGCTATTAGTGATGCAAATCTAATACTTTGTCAAAAAATTATCCTTAAAACGCGACAGGTAGGAAGTTGTTTTTGTTAAAAGAAAAAAAATTTAAGATTTGTGCTATTACCAATATTTTTACTGTTATTTAAATTTTTAGTTTTGCGCCACCATTACATTAAAAGATTGTTTATTAGCGAGTAAAACGTGTTTTATGAAATTGAGCTATTTTTTCATTAAGTTAGTTTCCTTTTATTTAAATCATTATTATTCTAATATTTTTCTACATGAAATTTGGAGTCGTGAATATAGGACTCACAGTTTCACAAAACGTGATGGATTGTTCGCAGCTTTGTACTTTAACTGTAAAAAACTGATTTTCAAATTTTCTGTCCCAAGGAAAAAATCGGGCAGTGCTTTCTTTACATCAAAATTTGCTTTTTGGAGTTTATTTTTAATATTAAAATAATTAATTCTAACCGCGTATTTTTTCTGGTTACCAGTTTGAATTCAAACGTCATCATTATAAACAGAATTTTTTTTGGAAAATAATAAAGAACTTTTTTTGAAAAGCATCTAAAAGTGTTACTTCTAAAATCATCTCAAAAATAATTTTTGGCATACGCAACATAAAATAATTATTGTATCTTCGCGTATAATCATATCATAAATTCTTTACCTTTCCTATAGTCCAGGAGCCAGTGACACTAAAAGCCCCGTCATCGCGGATTGGAAAAATTTTCATGAAAATTAATAGTTATGAAGTATACGAACTCCAAAAGCTTGGTATGCGTGGTTTTATTAAGCCGAAAAAATGTTTAAAATAATTTATTAAATAAAAAATAATAAATTTTTTTTCCATCATCGCGGATTTCAATTATTTTTAATGATTTTAATAGTAAATTTTATTATCTTTCAAAATCAATCTACGCAAACCATTTTTTTCAGCCGGAAAGTTGTGGCATACCTCTAAATCGATCTAAATTTTAATATCTTGGTATGCGGGCTCAAAAACCGCCGAAAGTGGCCAGCATACCAGCTTTAATCTATCCATTCCTCTGTACCTTCAGTTTGCTGTCTTTTGAAGTGTCAAACGTTTCGTCATTTCGTACAGATTGCTGTAAATTAACATTAAAATAATATTTATCCCGAAAAATAAATTCGTGATTTAATAGCTTGATAGAATTTCTCGATTTTATTTTATCAAGAAGTGTATTTCACAATTGAATATATTATAAAATATTGTTATTGTGACGCTGTGCAAATTATTGATATATTATATATTACATATTATTGATTTTTGGTGAAATCGTTGAATAATTTAATTGTATCTGTTGATTTTATAATTGTTATTTAAAAATAAAGTATTTCATTTGCAATATCTCTAGTAAAGAGAGAAAATAATTGAAATCCGCGATGATGGAAAAAAAAAATTATTATTTTTTATGTAATAAATTTTTTTAAACATTTTTTCGGCTTAATAAAATCACGCATACCAAGCTTTTAGAGTTCGTATGCTTCATAAATATTAATTAGCATGAAATTTTTTTCAATCCGCGATGACGGGGCTTTTAGTGTCACCGGCTCCCCGTCTATATATAAACAAGGTTTTTAATGTATTTACTGTATTTCTTTAAGAACACGGTGTAGGTTTACAGCTTTAAAGGTAAATTACCCAAATTTCGACAACAATATTTTGGATAATAACATTTTATAACTTTGTTCCGGTGAGAGAAATGAAAGCGTAAAGTTTTGGAAATATAAACGCGTAATTGCATCAATTGCAACGTTTTATTTATTCCCAAATTAAAAGATCCAACAAACAGTCAATGAAATTGTGAAAAATTAGTTTGTATTTGCAACTTACGAATCAATATTTGAAATAATTTTACATCAAATATTTTACCACAAAAATTTATACGAGGTGATGATGATAATTATTTTGTTTATTAAAGTGTTAATTTGACGAAGCTACGAACAATGCCTGGTACCTTTATCCAAGACTGAAAAATTTCAGAAAAAGTTCGACGTTTTAAAAGGAGAAACACTCTCATCGAATTATTTATTGTTCGATAATATTGACTATAAGCGTGAATTGGACAGTTATATACATACACTAGCAATAAAACAACACGTGCCTACTAATATACTTCATATAAACATATTAATGTCAGATTCAACAATACATAACGTACTGGTTGCTACAGCATCAAGCGTTTTATTTTTTGGTTTGGCGTATTGCGGGCTATTTTTCAAAATGGATTACACGTTAATTGAAAAATAACCCAAACACCGAAGTTACGGCTATTCACCAATCCCAAAATAGGTGTGTTACACTGTTACAGTCTCAAACTATGTTTTTTTATTCTTTGTGACGAGTAAGTTTTGCGTTTAACATATAAAATTTACAATATATCCAACGAAATTGGTATTATATATTTACACTTTTGGCTCACATTTCAATGTTACTTAATGAATATGCTCAGTTACAATATCACCAAGATTTTAAGATCTCTGGCAAAGTAGTGTTCAAATATATAAT